>OX451391.1:16626156-17226156 GCA_949629135.1 Eremobia ochroleuca
CCAGTCAGTGCACGCATTTGTCAAAAATCGTGCAGCTCAACTCAGAACTTGAGGAGCCTTACGATTCGACGAACAATACCAATGAAAGGACATTTGGGTAGGCCGCATAAATGACTCAAACTGCCAGATCATGATTAAAACTAACTAAGAAGGAAACCTAAAAAAAGAAATGACCCACATAGTCTTCACACTCACAGTAATAATAATAAAAATAAGATACTTTACAAAGTAAATATCCATGTCATTGTTTATATAAAATTCATCAATGTCAATGTGTATATAAAAATCCGGATATAATCTTTGAGGACCATGTAGATTGGTGTCTGAAGTGGTCTTTTGAGGAAAGAACCACACTGAGTGGACCTGTGCAGTCAGTGCACGCATTCGTCAGTAACCGTGCAGCTCAACTCAAAACTTAAGGAGCTCAACGATTCGACGAGTAATACCAAGGACAGGACATTTGTGTAGACCGCATACACCACTCAAACTGCCAGACCATGATTAAAACGGAAACAATAATCCACATAGTCCTCACATTCACAATAATTAAAATAATATAAGACTTTAAACAGTAAATGTTCATGTCATTCTGTATATAAATAGATATTAAGAAAGAAAAAAAAGCAAAAGTGTAAATCAGCAAAATAAAAAATAAACAACATTCACTGTCTAGACCTATTGGAGCAGCTCAATCCCAAGCTTTTTTGTCCTCAATATAGTCTTTTACAGTATAATAGGCTTTCTGGCATAGTTTTAGCTTTATAAAAGATTTGAATTTATTAATGCTTAGTTCTTGAATGTGGCTAGGAAGTTTATTATAAAAACGTATACATTGGCATCTAAACGAGCCACCTATTTTCTTGAGCCTTGTTGTAGGAACAACATATTTGTGTTTGTTCCTAGTATTTATATTATGGATATCACTGTATTTTTTAAACAGATTAATATTTTTATGTGCATACAAAAGATTATCATAAATGTACTGAGAAGGCACAGTCATTATATTAATCTCTTTAAATTTGTCTCTGAGGGAGTGTCTGGGACTTAATTTATAAATGGAACGAATTGCCCTTTTTTGTAAAATAAAAATTGTCTGAATATCGGCGGCATTTCCCCACAACAGAATACCGTACGACATCACACTATGAAAATAACTAAAGTAAACTAAACGGGCTGTCTCTAAATCAGTTAAGTCACGAATTTTCCTAACGGCGTATGCTGCAGAGCTAAGCTTTTTTGACAATTTATCTATATGGGGGCCCCATTGAAGCTTGGCATCCAAAGTTATGCCTAAGAATACTGTGGTATTTTCGGGTTTTAACTCTTCACCCTTTATGAGAACACTAGTTTCTACTTGTCTAACATTTGGTATCGTAAACTTAATACATTTCGTTTTTTTTCCGTTAAGAAGTAAGTTATTAACATTAAACCAGTTAACTACTTTTGCGAGGGCACTATTTATATTGTCAGTAACCAGTTGCTGACGTTTGAGTTTAAATAAAAGTGAAGTGTCATCTGCAAACAACACTATATCATGTTCATCCCTTATGAGGTAAGGCAAGTCATTTATATAAATAAGAAATAAAAATGGGCCAAGAATTGAGCCCTGGGGGACCCCCATTTTTACTACAGATCCGGGTGACCTTTTTCCGTTAACATCAACTCTCTGAATCCTATCACTTAAGTAAGAAGTAAGAAGATCCAGAGAGGCGTTCCGAATTCCGTAGTAGTGAAGTTTCCTGATTAAGGTTTCATGAAGAACACAATCGAATGCCTTGGACAAATCGCAAAAGATGCCCAAAGCATCGCATTTGTCCTCCCATGCTTTATAAATATGTCCTAAAAGTTCAACTCCGGCATCAGTAGTTGAACGACCCCTTGTAAAACCGAACTGTTTGTTATGCAGTAATTTATTTTTGTTAAAAAATCCTTGCATTTGGTTTAAAATGAGCTTTTCAAAAATTTTACTAAAGGTAGGTAGTACTGAAATAGGTCTATAATTAGTAGGGTCTGATGTACTACCCGATTTAAACAATGGTATGATTTTACTATGTTTCATAAGATCAGGAAACTCACCACGATCAATACAATTATTAAATATAACAGCTAAAGTAGGTGCTACAATGTTTATAATTGACTTAGCAACATCCACAGAATTACCCCATAGATCTGCAGTCTTTTTAACATTTAGCATGTGAAAAGTTTTAATTACATCTGTACAGGTGACATATTGGAAGTGAAATTCAGAATCACCAACTGGAACGTTTTCTTTAAGTAAAGACTCTGCAGCAGTGGGTGACGAGCTTAGAGATTTAGTAGTTGACACGGGAATCTCTGAAAAGAAATTTTCAAAGGCCGCGGCGACTTGAGAATCTGATCTAATTACATTGTCATCAATAGCAAGGCTGTAGTCACTACTTCGGTTGCAAGACCTTCCTGTTTCGCTATTAATGACATTCCAAGTCATTTTAATAATGTTACTACTATTTTTAATTTTTGAACTCAAATAACGTGACTTGGCTATACTACAGACTGTTTTAAATATTTTAGAATAATTTTTAACATATAAATTAAATTCAGCAGTGTTTATACAAATCCGTTCATCATATAATTCATAAAGTCGTTTTCTACTTTTATGTATACCAATGGTGGCCCAGTCACTGAAGGAAGCGTTACTATTGACTGATAATGTCTTTGGAATGAATGTTTTATCAAATTGTGTGCAATACATATTAAAAAAATCATTATATTGTTTGTTAGGGTCATCATTAGTCAACAGAAGTGGTAATTTACTTAAGAGTTTAGTTTTAAATGTTTCTAAGCGTTTAGTTGTTTTTGGGTTAACAGTGATATCTTTTTTAATAACTTTTTTGTTTTGATTTGGAATAGTGATCAGCTGTCCGCAATGATCTGAGTCTATTAAATTAATCATTTCTTTGTGGTTTGGTATAATATCTGTATAAATGTTATCTAGGCATGTGGCACTAGTAGGAGTTATTCTAGTGGGCTCCAAAAATAGGTTAGCAAGATTGTATGACTGAAACAAACTTATGATTTTAGTACTTAACCCAGAATTTTCTAACAAATTAACATTGAAATCACCACAAGTGATGATGGACTTGTTTGTATTACAGATTTTGTGCAACACTTCATCCATAACCTTTTCAAAACAATCATACAATCCTGAAGGAGGTCTGTACACACTTAATATAATGAACTGCTCCAATTCTATACAGGCTATTTCAATTGTCCGCTCAACAGAGAGGCTCACAATGTCCTTTCGTTCCTTAAATTTAAGCTGGTTATTTACTAAAATTAATGAGCCACCATGTATAGCATTTACTCTGCTGAATGAACTACCAACCTGGTGATTACTAAAATTGAACATGAACTGGTGGCTTTTAAGCCAATGTTCTGTCATACAAAGAATATCTACGTTGTAACAATTCAGGAATAATTCTACTTCTAAGTCTTTGTTTAAAAATCCTTGAATGTTTTGATGCACCAGATTGATACTGTTTAATTTTTTTACACTTTCATTTGACTTATTAGTTACATTTTTGCTAGAGGTTGCCTCTATTGTCCTAATTTCTAATTTAAATGATGATTAATGTCATTAATTTTAAGCAAATTATTGACACAATGGTTTGAAATGCCTTTGCATTGCTCAAAAGGAGCAATTTGTTTAGCCAAATTTTTGGCTGAAATAGAAAAAAAATATGATAGCGACATAGCTATCTGTCTTTTGAGATAGGTAGAAAGATAGTACATAACACAATTGTATCTATCTTTTGTCAAATATAAATTACTATTAATATAATAGTTAGTGTCAATTAAATGGATTAGCTTATCATTATAAGTTAAATTATGCAATGTCATGTTTAAATCATATCTTAACCTATTTTCTTCCTGTGGCAAACTGTTACTATAAGGGAATGTAAATAACACAATTTTTCTTAAACTAAGGTTGCACAATGTTCTATGATATTGGAGCAATTCTCCTTTATTTAAATTTCCCCTATTTCCCATAAAAATTAACAAAGTTGTTTCCTGCTTAAAGTTACATTTAATAATTTCTTTCATAATATCAAATAAAGAACAACCAGGCATACAGTAATTTATTACAGAGTGTCCCGGATATTCATCTGTCAGCAAGTGACCTAAGTCCTTTCCAATCTCATCACAAAATAGTACAATGTCATTGTTTACAATTTGTTTACACGGTATAAAGGAGCTATTAACAGAAGGAATTGGCAAATCAACACAAGGATCCGGTAATGTGGTATTGCATGTTGACAATGAATGGTCCGGTGTAGGCACATGGGATGGTATTTGACAGCGATCACAGCTGTTAGTTTGTGAGTTCACCAGCTCATTCATTGCCAACACATATTCCCTCATTAGATCTTCAGAGGTATTATATTTGTTAGTCATTGATCTTAGTTTCTCCTGTAGATGGTCCAGTTGAGATTGCAAGTCCTGTGTGTCAATGTCGTATTTCCTAGTACTTTGCTCCAAATTAAAGGAATACATATCTAGCTGTTTAAGTAAATTTAACCTTTCCCTGTTAAGTTTAACATTTTTTATAAAGAACTTTTGTCTTTTTACCATTTTTTGCGTTTTAAGAATGTATTTATTAACTTTTATGTATTTTTTAAGTTTGTTTTTACTAGTGACTACCCTCACTGAATTACATGATTTTGATTCATCATCACCTGTCAAATCAATAGTGTAAGTAGGGTTTATGGCAGAAACCATTGACGGGGCAATAGACACCAGCTCATTGAACAGACTTTGATTCAGCGAGGCGGTGATGTTATGATTTGTAGTCTCAAGTTCTGTAATCTGACTTTGAGCCTCATGTAGCTGCTGTTGCAATAAGTGCTTCTGGCTAAGAGTTTGTTCATACTCTATGCTACACTGGCTGAACCCGTCCACAACAACCTGGAGCCTATCCCGGGCTTCTATGGCATCAGTGTATTGAATATATAACTGAGCCATTTCATTTTTCAACTTCCTATTCATTTCATTGGCATCAAAGAGCACTCTTTCATTGTCATCTATTTCCTTAATTAGTTGGTCACAGGACTCCCTTGACGCCTTTAATAGGCTCAAAGCCTCACTGAGTTTGGACTCTTCGAGGCGAGCACGGGCGCTGCGAGTCATAATCATGACGAAGTATAGCTTTTATAAGGAAGAGAAAACAATTTAGAAGAGCTAGGTAGTCGTGAAATTTGAAAGAGGATTAGTGCAGAGGAAAATGAAATTTAATAAAGTAAGAAGTTCTGTAACCAAACCAAACTAAGGTTATGTTTACGTTCAAAGGTCATTGGCATCAACAAGTGGCCGTATTAAAAGTGAACAATGTAATTTATTTTGTAATTAAAGGACGCAAACAAACAAAAGCAAGTAAAATATTTAAGTATTGTACCTGATAACAAGATGACAATGCAAAATTCACTTGAGCCGGTAACTGTCACTCATTCACATTGAAATATTTACACTTATTTTGCACTTGGTAAGTGAATCTAATACAAAAAATTGATTATAATCCTATTTACTTGATGAGTAATTGGAAATAGGCTTGAAAAACATACGAAATTAAATATTTAAGATTAAAATAACAAGAACAAATTCAAATCAGATGTTAGCTGTAGTGTTGCCACAGGAAAAAAAATAACCTTAAGTACCGCCCTTTGCGCACGTTCCAGCTCAAGGAACTTTGTTTTGGCCGATCCACCCCACGCCAGAATACAATAGCCGATGATGGACTGGCAAAGTGCAGTGTAAACCATTTTTAGGGTATCTAAGTCACCAGAATTCCGTAATGACTTGAATAGATGGATTGTTTTCCTGACTTTGCTGGCAGTAGACTCAATATGCTTGTTCCACTTCAGTCCATCATCGATTATTACGCCCAAATATTTTACCGATGTTACTGAAGGGAGCGCGATACAAGAGCAAGTTGCAGTGTCCAGACAGGTGTGAGCCCTAATTGAGTATATGCTTGGGGGTTTTGTGTTAGCCTGAATAGAAAATGGGATGAAGTTCGTTTTTTGCAGGTTTAGGGTAAGGAGATTTTTGTGCAGCCATGCCATGACTATTTGCAGGGATTGTTCAGCATTATTTTTCACCTCCGCCCAGTTTTTCCCGTGTACCACAATGGCTGTGTCATCGGCATAAGTAAATATGTTAGCAGAAGGTAGAGTAAGAGTGCATAAGTCATTGATGTAGATAAGGAAGAGCGTTGGGCCGAGAACGCTACCCTGCGGGACACCGTATGACATTATCTCATCAGCACTAATATGTGATCCTATTTTAACACAGATTTTTCGGTCTATTAAGTAACTCTTGAAGAGGTCATGAACAGTTCCACGTATGCCGATGCTATGCAACTTCAATAGAAGCGTGGGAACAGAGACCGTGTCAAACGCTTTTGTTAAGTCGAGAAATAGACCCAAGCATTTATGTTGATCATCTAATTTCCTTGCTACAAGTTCAGTTAGGTCTAGTACTGCATCTTCAGTAGATACACCTTTTTTGAAACCGTACTGATTATTTGATAATATCTTGTACTTGTGTAGGTAATTTACTAGTTGTTTATTTATAATTTTCTCCATTATCTTCGACATAACTGGTAGAACAGCAATGGGTCTATAGTTATTTACACAATCTCTGCTCCCACTCTTATGAATTGGGTGGATTACGGCTTTTTTGCACGTGTTAGGGAATGTACCTGTGGTCATTGAACAATTTACTATATGAGTAATGAGTGGTACGAGGGTATGGCGACAAAGTTTTATGAGTTTGACGGGAATACCATCCCAGCCAGTGGCACTGTCCTGTCTTAGGCTTGAGATAATGGAGTCCACTTCAGCATTATCCACTTCGAGAAGGACAAAAGAGCTAGAAGGACATGTGCTAGGGGAAAGAAGTGATGGGGCAGGTTGAGCTGTAGTATTTATCATAGAAGCTAACTTTTGGCCAATACTCGCAAAGTATTTACAGACGAGGTTAGCTGCATCACGTTTATCATAGGCTGTACTTAATAACTCATGAGGAGGGTTGCTTTGCTTTTTGGTGTATGTTATTTCTTTGATTTTATTCCACAGTCTTTTAGGGTCGTTTTTTGCCTTGTGTAGTTCATTTTGTTCGTGCAATCTTTTAAGTTTTCTGAGTAGGCTATTACAAAAGTTTCTATAACGTTTGTAAGAGGTTTGAATTATCATGTTGTCAGGCGATTTTCTTGCTTTTTTGTGAAGTTTATCACGGTGGCGTATGCATCGCAGTAAACCAGGTGTAATCCATGGTCGAATATTTCTATCCTTTTTAGGGATAGTTATTATTTTTGTGTGGGTAATTATAGCAGTGTTCAATATTTCCGTCAGTGTGTCAGATGCTAGGTTAGGATCATTTGTTTTCAGTACTTCCGAAAAATCTAGGGCTTCGATATGATTTTTTAAATTAGTGTAGTCAATTTTAGGTATTTTGCAAACCGGTACCGATCTTCTTGAGAGCTGTACGTTATTAATAGTTAGTAGAATCGGGAGGTGGTCAGTAACATGTGACTCAATCACAAGTAATGTGGCTGTTTTGTCCGTTTTGAGCATCACATGATCTAGGCAGCTATCAATTCTTGTAGGAATCCGGTGGGCGGGTAATAGACCGTGCGTCGCATTTAGTGTTAGGTATTCAGTAGCGCGTACCTCTAAACCACTAGGTCGGATGTCTATGTTTGTGTCACCGATTAGGCAAATATTTTTGTAGTTTTTTAAGGACAAAAGGATATTATCTACGCTATTTAAAAAGTCGTCGAACTCAGTTCTGGTATTATATGACGGTGACCGATATATAGCCGCAAATGCAAGTGTATTTGTGATCTCACATGTTAGGCAATTTCCGTTAGTAAAATTGGGTTCTTTAAGGGTGCAATTTATGTTATCTTTTATGTATATAACAATACCGTCGTTCTGGTTAGCCGTCCGTTTTGTGTAATACGAGTTATAGCCGTTTAACACTGGGAGGTTTGATCTGAGGACGTCAAATACAACCGGAGAACTTAAATGGTGCGGGTAGATTCATGTTGCGACTTGCTTAGTTAGGGGGCGGGGGGTGTTTAACCGGTTAATTTTCACTTACAAAACCAAAATACATGAAAAACCGGTTTCGCGTAAAAACCGGTAAAAACCGGTAAAGTGCAAACCTTAACCTAAATCGATTTCGGTTTGGGGTCAATGACCGTAACCGGTTAAGAATTTCAACCGGTTTCCGAGCCCTGATGTTAAGTACTAAGTAACCTGTAGCCTTCCAAAAGAATTGGGCTATCAAAGGCAAAAATATTTTTTTCAAATCCGACCGATACTTCCAGAGATTAGCGCGTTCAAACAAACTCTTCAGCTTTATTATTAATATAGATAACATAATATTACGCTTGCATTCCCCGAAGGGCTAAGTTAGATTAGGCAGGGGTGTGCCTAAAGTACACATTTCTGCTGCGAAACACCACAATTTCTTCATCAGATTTGACTATTTAAATCTGTATATTTACTGAATTATAATCATTAAAATCATCAATACAACACTCCTAAGTTCACATAAACCTATTGAATTACATTCATCAACATCTGCCTAGCCTTTTCCCAACTATGTTTGGGTCGGCTTCCAGTCTAACCGGATGCAGCTGAATACCAGTATTTCACATGGAGCGACTGCCTATCTGACCTCCAAAACCCAGTTACAGGGTAATACGAAGCCCCTTGGTGTCAGACTTTCGGGCTTCTGACAACCCGTAACGACTGTCAAAGATCCTCGAATGACAGCCGGGACTAACGGCTTAACGTGCTTTAAATTAAATTGAAAAAAAAAAAAAAAAGAATTACCAATTGAATGACAATTTCATTAACTGGGGGTTGTGGAGGTCAGATAGGCAGTCGCTCCATGTAAAATGCTGGTATTCAGCTGCATCCGGTTAGACTGGAAGCCGACCCCAACATAGTTGGGAAAAGTCTAGGCAGATGATGAATAATCAATAGGGTTATATGAACTTAGGTTATCAAATTGCAAAAAAAAAAAAAAGGAAGAAAATTTGATTTCCTGGTCTACCCTGGCACCTCCCTTAAGTGCCCATTTTTTTTTTACAAACGAGTTTACTTTTCGCATAACATCTTAGATCGTTTGCTATATTTACCTGTCAGTATCACTGCCATCGCTGCTGGTATTCTCCCAGTTGTCAGAATCATCGTCATTGAGCGCCGCATCAGACTTGCTGTCTCCGTTGAGCATCGTGTCCTCCCGGGTCGGCTCAGGACTGCGGATGTGCCATCTAGTTAGCGTTATGGTGCTTGATGAGAGGGCTCGGTTATGTTATGTTGTTGAAATTTAGCGATAAGCGATAGCGGTTTTTTGGTGTAAGGTGTGTTGTGTAGTTTTGGTGTCCGAAAGTGTTGGCTGAAGATATGTTGGGGATATTAATTTTTGTTTTGTTTATATTATATTTAATAGAGTTAAGAGCGTTTACGCCGTACGGCATTTCATACGAACTTTCAACTTTCTACTAATTTTTGTTACAATTCGTGGCCCAAAATTAAATATAAAATAAAAACTTTATACGGGGTGACAGGGCATCGATGCGCAACCTGTAATGGATGGACATGGATTCAGAATCCTGCGCTGAATTCTTGATTACAGTTAGCGCGTCGGTGTTCCTGCCGCTCTGTATACAACGTGTAACGTTAAATGCGCAAAACTTGAAAATAATTTGATCTGAACAACGAGCAGAATTAATTGAACCACTTTTTAATATAGGTCACATTTTTCAAAAAATCTTCATTAAAAACGTTGCCGTGTCTATTTATTAACAAATAAATAAATAAATAATAAATAAATCCCTGGACATTTCACACAGCACCATTTGTCCCAAGCTAAGCAACCTAATGCTTGTGTTATGGTAACAAGATGGCTGATAAACTACTTATATACAATTTTTTTTTTTTTTTGTAAATATATACATATTATAGATAGAAAAACACCCAGACTCGGAACAAATACATGTAGGTCATACAAATATTTGTTCCGTGCGGGAATCGAACCCGCGACACGCAGCGCAGCAGTCAATCGCTTAACCACTGCGCCAACCGTGCCGTCTATTAATAGGTCAAGCAAGCCAATGTCACCGCGACGCAGCGGCCCGGTGACAACTCCTCCCTCGATAAAGCGTCGTCGCAGACGCAAGAAACGATCAGAATGGCCAGTAAAACTAAAACAGCACATAAAACCTTTACAATTTTTTTAATGACTTATTTTCTCTCTGTAATTGGTCAATTGAATTAAAAATCAGTTGGGGTGTCTGAGGTTTTGCGCATTTAACGTTACACGTTGTATATCAAGACAGACAGGGATACATAGGGTTTGTTTCATGTTTTTCATTTCATTTCATGACCCTATTCGTCGTAGATATTTCGATGCCTCCCACGTAAGTTGTTGTAACCCACAAACTGCAATTATACAGGAGAGCGTTTCAAAGATACTTTTGCCAAAAAAGTTGCACTTTTCAATTATTTTGTATAAAATTCAGTATGTGAATATTAGATTTTTTTTTAAACGTTGCCCCCACACTAGGAATTTCTCCTGTATTGTGGGTGCGTTTACAAACATTTAAACTCACATACACAAACAGCCAGACCCGGAACAACTACTTGTAGGTCATACGAATATTTGTTCCGTGCGGGAATCGAACCCGCGACACGCAGCGCAGCAGTCAATCGCTTAACCACTGCGGCAACCGTGCCGTCAAAGTTAGTAATAAAGTATTTCTTATATGACTATTCACATACTGAATTTTGTACAACAAATTACGTGGGAAACATCGATTTATGGTTCTGGGCGCTGAGTCAATAGGTTAAAATCTTTCCACAATCTTATTTAGTTTCGCCCCTTCCTTTTTCTTCATAAAAGTCATCCCATAAAGCAGCAATGCCAAACTCCACAGTCCCCTACCTGATTCCCGAATCATTCTTCTCCTCAGTAGTGGCATCTTCTTGACTGCTGGCCATGGGCAAGGACACGTCCCCAATGTTCTCGATCTTAATGCTGGGACAGTTCGCGTCCATCTTCAGAGCATCGTCTAAGGACTCTAGATGGTCCGTGGTATGGTCGACATCCATGTCGTTCTAGAAAATATAAACCCTCTTATTTCGAAATTTATGCCGACTAGGGTAAAGTTCTTAATAGTAGACAGAGTAAAGCAATAGAATGGTCACAGAATAATAATTATAATGAGACAAGAACACACTTATTAAAACCAGTAAGAGTAAACCTAGTAAGAGTAAATGAGACAGAAACATATTTTCTCTATCTTCTTCATGTATGATTTATATCTGAACCGAGTTGTTGGCTAACAACTGGGTTCAAACAAGTGACTGTCAAGGACTATCGCTATCACAAAGGTATACACTGGCACCTAATCTATACAATATTTTATCTGTATTCTTAATACAAAACTGACACCTTAGTACCAGAAAAAGTTATCAGTATTTTATTAGGAACTGTATTTCGATCACAGTTAGGTTCTTATTACAAAAACTGGCTCAAAAACCATAAACTTTGTTTTTTAATAGAACCAATAACGTTTTTAGGTTACCCTTTATCTTCCCTAGTTTCGATAATGTTATGCACGTGCACACACAATTTTGCAGATGTACCTATTATACAAGGTGTAACTTAAATAACGCACAACCTCTTAAGGGGTCATTGTACTCATCATTATGAACAACTTTTATTATGGGACCAAACCTGAAATCGCGAAAAAAAAATCAGATGTTCCCTACATTTATGTTCGCATAACTCGTGAAAATGTAGGGAACAGCTGATTTTTTTTCGCTATTTCCGGTTTGGTCCCATAGTAAAAGTTGTTCATAATGATGAGTACAATGACCCCTTAAGAGGTTGTGCGTTATTTAAGTTACACCTTGTATAATTGCCTTAACATCGGAAACACCAATATGCTGTAAAAGGGATCTGTTATATGAATAAATTAAGTTTTTGCTATTAAACTCTAAATATTATGCCAAATTAAATCAAGTAAAATATCATAAACAACTATGTTACCTCATTAGATCTAAGTTTGCGTTGTCCCGAGGCGCGCTTCTTAGGTCTCGAGGGCACGTGGTCAGTCGAGTTGGTGTCGGTCTTCGATGGCTTCTTTATCGGCTTAGCTTGCTTGCGGAGACTCCTGAACCCTTTACCTATACCCATAAAAGTGTACCTGATTTATTTATTTATACAGGGTGTCCTGTGATGAATAGATAACCTTGAAATGGCTTATAGCTGAACTAATGGCCGTTCAGAAAAAAATACAAAACCAAATATATCCCATGTTGTGAGCCCCATTTGCGTATCACGCCACTGCATCGGTCACGGGTTTACGCACGGCTTAGCAAGCTTGTGTGACAGTTAAAAGAGAAAGGAAGACGAAAAAAGAAGCCGCCGTGGCCACTTCTCATTACACAGGGTGGCCGGCACATCGACGCGCAAACTGAAAACATCAATTCAGCACATGATTCTAGACCCCGTACGTAGCGTAGAAATTTTTTCAACAATTATCAAAAAAAAAAAAAAGTATGCAGTTCACACGCGATAGAAGTGAAACTTTCAAAAATGTTATTAGGTTTCTGCTTGAAGGCGCCCAGAGCAGTACCGACAATCTACGAAGACTTACGAATATTCCCGAACGTATGAAGATGGGAGAGGGTACGGACAGCGCACAAAGAGGAGATCACAAATATAAGAAACACTGTATAATGCCTTCTATCTCATTCTCTTGCACGTTAAATCCTATACATATATGTGTTTATCTCTTTTTACTGTCGCGTTTTCGTTTCAAATCACAACAATGCTAAAGAAGTTTTCACTTCAAAAAATCTGCTGTTTCATACAAAAGTGCAATACATACCTATGGGGTCAAAATGTATGGAACAGTTCATTTTTTTTTTTTTATAACCGACGAAATATTTCAACGAAATAGTTCGATGTCCCTGCCATTGTATTGTCAAATAAAAATGATCAGTAAGCTTTTTCGTTCCAATTCTTCTCCTTGATTATGAGAAAAAGTAAGCGATACTTACTCTGTTGTTTTCTCCATTGCTTCTTGCTTACAAAGCTGTCTTCGGGGGAAATAGTGAGGAAGTTCCTGTCACCGACTTGCAGTGTGCACGGCTCGAATACATTCAGTAACTTCAAATTTTTTAGATCTTCACCTGTTTATGGAGAATATGGTATTAACTAATTGTAAGTTCAGCCGGTCGATTCTGGAAAAATCTCACCGTGATAACTAAGGTGACGTGAGCTTAGAGTGAGCTGTGAGTGTTGCTGATGCTAGGGATTGACACTATTGACGTCTCACTCCATGTTCACTTCACTCAAGTTTTCACGGTGAGATGGTTACAGAATCGCACGGCAGGTATTTTGAATGGGCGACAGCGCGAAAGGAATAGGTTGCATCATGATCAAATATCATTATTTTAGTCGAAAGACGTCAACTGCTGGACACAGGGTTCCCCCAAGCACCACCACTTCAAACGGTTCTGTGCTTCCCAACGGATTCCAGCGGCCTTCAGAAAGGTCCCATCAGTTCACCTTGTGGGAGGCTCACCAATGCTACATCAATTCAATAAGTTATATAATACTTCAAAATGTATTTACGTTTGCATGAGCCTTCAATATTTATTTATCTGTTGCAAAAGTCTGCACACTATTCTACTGTAATTCTGTAGTAAATAAAACGAAAGTATCAATATTTCTCAGGTGGAATCAGCAGCAATTGCGTAACACACTATCAGTAACAATGGGTTTCATTTTGACAGTTCAACAACATTCATTGCGTGATTTACGTTGTTGAGCAGACACATTTTTCCAACATATAGAGCAATGGATTAGCAATATGCTTCAAAAATGTTCAGATTGAGAGTAATAGTGTGTTATGCAATTAGGGTGCAGGAACTGATGTTACTATAGCGACCAGTTAATTACATGCGATACAATTACTAAACCCTAAGCTATATCAAAGGAAATGAAAAGTAACGAAAAGTAGCCAATCTTGCCCAGTTTTCTTTGGGTTCTTGCATCAAAAACTTGGCTTGACTTGGCCTGTATTCCCTGAAGATGAATGCAGACATGATCAGCCTAAAACATTCCTACTGCTGGGACTCCGGCTTTCTTTCTGTGAGGAGTGTGCAATTTACCACGCGGACCCGGTGCAGGTGGTGTAAAGTATTCACAACAAGAACTTCAAGTCGTTCGTGATGCGTGTTCCGACACATCATCTCGAGCAGTTCCTCAAGGAAGAGTTCTGGCCGAAGGGTGTTGTGTATCGCCGGTTTCGTGGCCGGCTACATGACACCAGTCAGCGAAACACGACGCCGACACTTCGTGTGCAGTAGTATAAGTTTATTATATTGTATTTATTTATAGTATTTTTAAGTTATATTATTATAGTATTGTATTTGTGATAATTTTGCATGTGTTAGTTTATGTATTGTTGTTTCTGTGGGCCTTAGTTGCCTGAAATAAAGGAATAAATATAAATAAATTACCTTCGACCAGGAACTTAGGCTGTGCCGGTGTTGCGGGGTCGGACGGATGTGTGCACAGCGCGCGGCACTGCCAGTGAACGCTCACGCTCTCGGTCATCACCGCCTCCACAGTGAACTGGAGGACAAACGATAACATAAAAAAATGCTGTACTACACGCCGAGACTTGTGGTAGTCGCGGCCATGAAACGTGTAAGTAGGTTAAAGGAGGTTGAAGAATTTTATATGGAGCCTATACCTATCCGTCATTTTATTATTATAATATTTTTTTTTTTCAAAATGGTGGTAGGTTTAACACGAGGCCGCCGTTATGAAAAAAAAAAAAAAAAAAACAGAATGGCCTACAGGTAGTTGCGCCACGGACCGTCAAAGCCCTTATTAAAAAACTCGTAATAAAAATTACTAGTCTCGTGTCATTTTGCTCCGCGTTTTGCAGTGACCGTTGGCATACACATTTTGAGGTTTCTTGATCACGAAACGAAATGTCTACTTTGTTGTTGACCTTAACCCTCCAAAAATAGAGGCACTATTGAATTTTCCTTGAGGAAGTTAGTAATATTTTGCGAAGCCGAATTTCGGTCTCAGATGAGGAAGTTCCGGTCACTTACAATACCTAAAGTTTTTAACCAAATTCTTTGACCAGCTGTGCGATTCTGTAACCATCTCATCGTGAAAACAACTTGGGTGAAGTGAGCGTGGAGTGAGCTGTCATTAGGGATTAACACTATTGACACTGCTCACTTCAAGCTCACTGCACTTATGATTTCAGTGAGATTTTTACAGAATCGACCGGAAGTATATTAATTTTATTATGGCAAGGGCCTCATTCTATCTCTCGCTATCCCACGCTTCGTTCTTCCACTGAAGGACCCCATCTAGTTGTTTAATTCTGTCATTATTTCTACATCAAGGCACCAGCTCTGTTTAATTAAGGTCCAGCAGGTAGAAGACATGCCATACATTCTTAAAAAAAATAGATCTCATCAAACTTACCTTATGATCATGCATCTTATGTTTCCTGGCGGCTTTCATTTCCTTGGTGATGTGTAGCCAGTTGGCGTTGTCGAGCGAGCCCAACGGGCCGTAAACAACCTGCCCAGGGTAGAACTCGGACGAGGAGTAGGGATTGGAGCGGCGGCGTCGCATGGAGTAGTCCTCAAGAGGACAAGTGTCTAGGTCGGGGTACTCGAGGCGCGAGCCCTCACCGGAGGCTAGGCGGAGTTTGCTGTGGACAGCCTGTGTAGCAAAGAGTTTTGTTAATCGACGAAAAAAAAAAACAAGCATAACTTTTTATAGAGTATCCGATTTTGACTGCTTTTTTTCGGATCAAATGGTTTAATGGTGTGTTTTTTGGTTTTCGTGTTTGGTGTTTGGTAAGTGGCTAAGCCATTATTGATTCGTTGCGAAAAAAGACGGGGCAATTGGTTCTGTATAGCTTCGCTTTCTACAGTAGATATGGTTTGTTTCAATGACATGTCCCTTTGTCTGTTATATGTCTAACCACAGATGTTAAAATGGTTACATACAATTTAACCACAGAGATTATCTTACTTGTGCGGAACTATAACTAAGTGAAACAAATCTGTTTTATAAATGATACTTAAATATAACGAATGCGTTCGAAATTAACTGCTAAAATGTAACATGTTAATTTTCAGAAGTTTTAATATTTAACTAGTGAACTCCGAGTTTACAAGGCCTACAACACAATGCAATGTTTTATTCAATACTGCACCATGTTTTGTGTATCAAACTATTTATGGTGTCTAGTTGATCACTATGTTAACAATACCAATATACATAAAAATACATATGGTTATACGACATACATATTTTACTTTACCCTAAGGAATGTATAATGCACACCAATCATAATCATAATACAAGGCCACAGAAAGTGCAGTCCCTTCATTGCAAAATAGTAAGAATAATAAGGCATGCAAAGCACAAGTATAAATATTACACTCTCAATAGTGCTAAACACAAAAATGTAAAAATTTTAAAAGTAATCTTTACGACTCTTAAAAATTTTAGATTGTTGTGTCTTAGAAGAATCTCAAGTGAAGCTATTTAATGATAACATTTCATAAAATTTAAAACAATATAATAATCTAATTTTGCACTTAGGAGGCATCAAATTGACATTCGAAATAAATGACAGTACCTTATCAATATTGTCCTTGAGAATGTTCTAGAATAGCCTTCCCCAATTCCTTTTTTTTATGGCTGACTCTTGACACATTAAATGATAAAAGTCAAGAACTATTTCAAAATAGAAATTGTACAGTAACTAGTTATCATCATCACCATTGTTAGCCAAATTTTCCCTGCAATTCTGAGTATAGGCCTTATTACTTTTGGGCCATGCTTTCTTCCTGTGCCCAGAGGCGGCGTATGGCGTGGGCGACGTGGGCCATCGCCTACGGCCTCGCGCTCCTAGGGGCCTCGCTCCTCGAAGGCAGGACGAGCAAAAATTTTTGTCGCGTTTAAGCTGACGAAAAATATTATTCGTCATATAACAATAACCCTTACACTTACCAAATTCTTTTTTATTTCGGCTAGCACCATTTGCGTTAACTACGAGTACTATGGGGAACCATCGTCGGGCTAGTGCCAGTAGTTTCTAAAAATTTGTATGGAATCCCTGCACCAACCACCTCGCACTTTACCGGTTTTTTATTAATCGACCGAGACCCGTTTTTGTGCTCTTGCTAAGAAACAGACTTAATAAGACTTATTTTGTAAGTACGAAAATTCAGTTTATAAATTCCCACCCATTAATATTAAGTAAATAATTAGCTGATTTTATATATGTTATCCCTATTTGTTTATTTAAATTGCTTATGGATATGTGATCCTAAAGATGTCAAACTTGCATCTTTTATACATACATATTTATTTTTTGTTTGTATTATCCAATGTCCACGCTCATTTCTGTTTTTAGATTTTTTGCATATCCTGCCAACCTCTAATTAAAGCATCACTAAAACTTTAAACACTTTCATTGTTTCCTACCTATAATAATTTATTTATAGTCTTTTTGTATCTTTTTGATTGTCCCATAATAAATAAAAATTATTAGTTTCTAATAATTGTTGTTCAAATCCATCTTTTTGCGTTACCAGAGGGCCTCGCAAAATGTATGTTGCCCACATGAAATTTAGGTCTTGCCCCGCCACTGCCTGTGCCTATGGTTCATTCAGGCATATGTAAACCCACTCCAGTGAATATTTGTATGATTTGCTCACCTTAGAAGTTCCAACCCAAGAATCGAGACATACAGCTAAATCTGGAGTGAACTCCTCCAGTGGCTGAAGCCTCTCACTAGCAACACTTGGTATCACATGCTTGGTGCCCACAATCTGCAGGGCTGCATTCATTATGATGTCCCTACAGTAGCCTCTCTGCGTATCCTTGCCAGCAATGAGGCGGCGGACAACATCACCTGGCATCAACGAGCGGTCCGCTAAGCCAACCTAGGATATAAAAATATTTATTTATTAATGTCATAATATACAACATAATTTTTAGTATATGGAAAACCCGAAACACGTGCCTAGTACTTTTATGTAAAGAATCCATGTACAGCAATTCAAAAATGTATCATTAAAAATCACGAAGTTATAAGCTTGTTATGTTACCTGATTGTCCATACAAAGAGTTGGTTACCACTTAACATGCGCCACCGGCCGGCCGGCTGTGACCTGTGTTGTGCGCATATGATGGCAGATGTACTTAGTGTCGCTCAGTGTCCAACTTGTTAGCTTATTAAATATTTTTGGGACAAAATATAAAATGGTGAAAAAATTATTGGAATCCATTCAGTTACTTATTCTGAACAAACTATATTCAGGTTTGCAATATACTAATAATAATGTTGTATATTGGTTTTGACAGTTACTGGTTTAAATGCTAGAAATTAAAAAAAAATATATAATGTTGAGGTTGTAAGACCATGTCAAAAATGTATTAATCCATTCATGCATGCAGGCAAATGCATAAATGATATTTTATAATTATTTGGTATTCTTATGTTTTAACCCGGCGTCATTGTGGTAAGAAATAGTTACATGGACGTTGAGGTGGGTCAATATTACCCATATATTTAATACATGGTATTTCCATAATTTTTAAGTAAATTCGTAAACTGTGGCATTATTTCAGTATAAAGGTGTTCTGGTTTTGATAATAAAACAGAAAAATAATAATTTAGAAACATTTAATTGAGTTTAATCAACTTTTAAAGTAACTTTAAAATAAAAAAAAAAAATTACAGAATTGGCTCCAGCTACTGCACAGAACAGCAACGTTCCGCGCGTATTTTCAAAAATATTAGACATTTTAAACCCGCCGGGTAATTTTGACCCAACCTCAATGACGCCGAGTTAAAAGACCACACCCTCTTGACCTAAGGATACCATTGAAGAACACTTTTCAGTTGTTCCCTGAGTGAGTTCACAAAGAATGCATTGTTTGTAATAAGTTACAAAATTTAATTATAGTAATAAGTTAGGATAAGATATGTACACTATCGCAATAGGTTTCCCTGTAAGGATAGAATGTAATTTGGAATTAAATAAATAAAAAATGTTTATGTTTATATTAAGTGAGTTTTATAAGAATGGGGTATAGATAGCTTCAACCACCTATTGGTTGGTAGGAATCCACTGTGTTCATCCATTATAACAATAAGTACCTATGTTCATTCATTGCACAGCCCAATTCAAACTTTATGGTGGCTCAGAACATGAGGTGAGTCGGTGCAGAGTAACAAATTCATTTGTCAGCAGGGGTGTGGGGAGAGGTACTGCGCAGTGCGTAGCGCACTTCAGTGCCACCATCAAGTTTGATGCAAACTATACGAGTTGTTCCATGGTCCGTTGGTCTTTAGAAAATCAGTGATAGGCTGTTAATAAATTATTTTAAAAATGTATTAAGGACAGAGAAATTTAAAGTAAGACTCATAATAGCAAGATCTCATTAGTCATATAATTTAATCTAAGTATTTTTTGATCTCATGAGCTCAGTAGTATTAATTGAAGTGTTTTTGTTTATTTAAGGCATTTTTTGTATGCTGAAATAAGTAAGCAAAATATGTGAAACTATTTATATTAAAGACTGTTTATGTAGGTATCATGTTTTATGTAAAATTTAATTCTATTTCAGTATTTTTCTTTCAAACATCTAAAGTATTCCATAGAATCATTGGTTTGGGACTTTTGAAGCAGCATATTTCATACTACCTATAGCTACATGTGCATTCCAATTAATAAAATTCTAATAAACTTGAGTATCATGTCAGGTTCAGGGTCAATATAATGAAGTTAAGAACAAGTTATTTTTTTATAGCATTTTGACAGATGTTTTTAAAGCTTTTGTATGTCCTTAATTCCTGAAAATTGTAAGAATGATTTACAAATTGTGGAATAGTTTCTAATTACATTAAATCTTGAGGGTAGACTTAATTTCAATAAGGTTCATAACTTGTTTTACCCTTTTGGAACATATTCAAGGGCAAACCATGTGTTATTCAAAAAATTTCGCACTGGCCCCGAGCTTAGGGGTTGTTGTACTCGCAAGTACAGGCCATATTATATTTTCAATAACTACTACGGTGCGCAAGTGCCAAACACCGCGTGAGACCAAATATGATATTTTTTAATTGTCCTCGCTTACCGACTTCTCGGATATGACTCGCTCGGTGCCGGAAGGATGCCAGACAACACGAATTTCGCCTTTTTGTATAGGTGTTTCAATGTCGCTCTCTTGGTCGCTGGAGTTGGCTTCATAGTTCTCGAGTACCAGACCGAAGACCACTTGACCGCGATTGTTGATTTTATACACTTCATCCTCGTAAAAATATTGAAAGTCAGTCGGCGAACCTGGATTTTGCCCCGCCATATTGACGGGAATTATCTAAAGACACAAATAATTTTGTTTTTTACGTGATTATGTTCTTTCTGACAGCTGATTGCAATGTGTGGCGCATGCGTCAATAAATTATGCAAGGAAAACGCCATCTTGCGGGTTTTTTAGTAAAATAAATAGCGTTCCGTTTTACTTGATATTGTTTTTCAAATGTTATTTGAAAATGTTTATTTATAATTTTTTAGATAATAAATTCACTAATCAGTAAACCCTTTCCCTTGAATCCTTCAGAAGCGGTAGACTCATGGGATTTTAATCGATTACCTAATTAATAGGGCGGTTAGCCTTATTATTTTATTTAGTCTTATCGTTATAACTGGGATGTGTGGCGCATGCGTCAATAATTTATGCAAAAAAGCGCCATCTTGCGGGTTTTTTAGTAAAATAAATTGCGTTCCGTTTTAACCGATTTTGTTTTTCAAATGTTATCTGAAATTGTTTATTTATTTTTATCATTTCTGAGATAATAAATTCACTGGTCAGTAAACTCTTTCCCTTGAATCCTTCAGAAGGGGTAGACTTATAGGGTTTCAATGGATTAGCCGTTCAATAGGTTACCTGATTAATAAGGCGGTTAGCCTTATTATTTTATTTAGTCATATCGATAAGACTGGGTGCTAATTTTAACCCTACAGCGCATAGTGTGCTATACATATGGGACATACCGAAAAATGTCTTATATTTTGAAAATCGATCCAAGTAGCGTGATCTAGTGTTGACAAGATTATCTATTATGTATTTGAGTTTCGAATTTAGTACCATATACAACGTGTAACGTTAAATGCGCAAAACCTGAAAATGGTTTGTTCAGAATAACGAGCAGAATTAATTGAACCACTTTTTTAATATAGGTCGCATTTTTCAAAAAATCTTCATTAAAAACGTTGCCGTGTCTATTTATTAATAGGTCAAGTAAGCCAATGTCAGCGCGGCGCAGCGGCCCGGTGACGACTCCTCCCTCGATAAAGCGTCGTCGCAGACGCAAGAAACGATCAGAATGGCCAGTAAAACTAAAACAGCACATAAAACCTTTACAATTTTTTAATGACTTATTTTCTCTCTGAAATAGGTCAATTGAATTAAAAATCAGTTGGGGTGTCTGAGGTTTTGCGCATTTTAGGGTGCGTTTCCACAGAAGCGGAGCTGCGCGGAGTTCAGCGGAGCAGAGCCGTTTAAATAGGTAGGTGTTTCCACTAAAGCTGCGCAGAGATGAGCGGTACAGGGCTGAGCTGTGTAGCTGGGTGAAGTGGAGCCGAGACAAGTGGAGCGGAGCTGTGAAGTGGAGATGAGCTGAACGGGGCTGTGAATACATTTGGTTTTCAGTCAGTACGGTGTCTGTCGGACAGTGAGGGTGCGTTTCCATAGAAGCGGAGCTGGGCGAAGCGGAGCAGAGACGTGCAGGAATCGACTAATCACAATGGTTGAAATCCTCATCGCGTCACTCGTCTCGTCTGTGATTGGACGATTCCTACACGTCTCCGCTCTGCTCCGCGCAGCTTCGCTTCTGTGGAAACGCACCCTCAAGGACGCAATGTGCAACCCCGCTCTACCGCGCGCATCCCCGCTCTACACCGCACAGCCCCGCTCTACACCGCACAGCCCCGCTCTACACCGCACAGCCCCGCTCTAGACCGCACAGCTCCGCTTTCCCTACACAGCTCCACTAAGCTCGACACCGCTGTTCCCCGCTTATCTCCGCGCTCCATACATTTTAATGTAAATCTTCTCAACTCCGCTAACACTGTTTCCACTGAATCGGAGTGGAGATGAGATGTGTATTTTGAGCAAAGTGATTGGTCAATTTTTATAAGTCTCTGCTCAGCTCCGCGCAGCTCAGCTTCTGTGGAAACGCAGCCTAAAAGCTTAGTCAAATAGAGAGATGTACCTAATCACTCAGAGAGGCTACCAGAATTTAATTTCAAAAACAAACTGTAACCGTACGTAGATATTGATAGAAAATAAAAAGAAGATTGATAGAAGAAGATAGGAATACTTAGATAGAGACAAGAGAGTAGTTAGATACTTCTATAAGATCTACATAGGTATACGTAGGTACCGATTAGCGTTGCTCGTGGTGCTGAGGTATGATACCTTCTTGACGCACTCGTAATGAGATTATTTTCTTCATTTATACATACTTGCCTATATAAATCTTACATCAAACAGAAAAAAAGTATCTTACATAAGACTGTATAGTAAACTTATTGATTAAAATTCAACCATTTAATAATTTCAAATAGTAGGTCACTATTGTACCCTTTGACTAACTTTATAAAATCACACTTAATCAGGTAAAAAGTAAAGGTTTTGTTACAGTTGGCCCCAAACGGCATAGCTGTAGGCCTTGTGTGGCTCATTAGGTAGGTACTAGTCATATCCAACTTAATAATGTTTTCCCAATAAGAGTCTAATAATAGACACAAACAAGGTTTCTTTCTTTCTCAAATCTGACAGCTCGAAGCAGCAGGGGAGTACGCCCAGTTTTAATTATCATATTGCGTAATTAAATGTTATGAGCATTTGTACTCCAATCGATTCCCAGTGAAGCAAACCATTGACACACGTGCTACCCGTTCAAGTTGCAGAGTGACACAGCTGTGACGTTGGCCGGCCGAGCGCCGATGCCGGTCGGTTCTATTCTCGCTGGCCGATCAATACGGCGTTATCAACATAGCTGTATAGGTGTTTACATGCGCGTAGTACCCACACAGCCTCGCTTGAAAGAGGTTGTCGCGAGTGATAACGCGCCGCAGTAAATAAATCGTGCTTTAACATTTAAGGAAATGTGAACATATCCCGCAGCGAAATGCCGCTGCCAGAACTTTTGAAACGAGCCTCGAGCTACTTCCTCGGCTTGGAGTTCGACGATAACGAGGAACCCCTCGATTACGTCGACAACGAAATATTGTTTTGCAAGAACAACGTGTGCGTGCATCCGCCGACCGTCGCCAGGCATGAACTCGATATTGTACACCATCCAGGATACCTCACAGTTACTACTAAAGTGTTTACAGACCAGCATAATAACGCTAAACGACCTACGCTTTTTCTCAACTGGATTCCGAATTCAACGCTGCGGAAATGTCCTTCGGCTGTAGAAACCAGTCCGAGCGATGAGTTAGTAATAACTGGTAAACCGGCGAATCCAAAGGAAATACCTATATCACGCAGTAATACGAACAGCGCTAAAGTGGACGCTAACAACGAACATGCATTTTCTGATTCTTCAGAAACTACAAGTTTAAATTCTAACTCTGATAAACAAAGTATAAAATCGTCTGATACAAGATACACCCCCAACGATACAACTCAGGACGAGTTGTCCTCTAGCTCTAAGCCTACAGTTAAGTCAATTGATTCTGTAAAGGACAATGTTTTCAGTAGTTTTGAGAAGGATGAGTCCAGGGATGAGGTGTTTGTGTACGACAAACATGTGAGATCACAGTCAATGACGTCGGTTAACATAACAATTGCTAATCCGACAATAGAGAACGTAGATTTGACCCCTGACTCTCTGTCGGGGGACAGGTTTATTAGGTCACTGTCAATGAGTTCATGTGACGAGGGCAACCCAAATTGGATGAGTACACCGGAGTTTTTAGCTTTGAAACACAATTTGGTGTTTCCTGACAGCGTTCATAGTTCACCAGTGCCGCAAAGGCGAGCTCCTTTGAAATGTCGAAGGTGAGTCCACTATATTTTAGTTTAAGTTTAGTTGTTCGAACTCGGAAAATGAAATCCTCTGGGAATCCTCTGTTTGGGTATACCTCCCGCGCATAGGTGATTTTGTTTTGGGAATTTGCTGTCTGGTGCTAGTACATTTTGACTAACCATCTGTTACCCACTAACACAGCTTTTAATTTAACATGCTGAAGCTTTTGTGTGATGACCTGATTTAGAACTGCGTGTTTTTTATTGTTTTAATAAGGCAAAGGATAATAATAAAATTGCAAGTAGCGTAAACTACTGATTTTAGCGATTTCGATCATTCCGTGTCAGTTGTAAGACCTAAATCCAAAACAGTCTCTTGCAGTTTTTCACTCCATAAGGCCAGGCGCCTATTGGCGGCACTGCATGCCAAGGTATTTTTAGGCGACGAATAAAAATATAACTTAATAGTATGGAAATAAAGTTGAAGTTTCAATGTTAACTGTCGTAAGTACAAAACAATATCGCGGTATGCTTAGGCGTGCCGTGTCGGCAGCCTTCGGAACGCTTCGGCATCCCTCGGAACGCTTTGGCAGTCTTCGGGATACCGCGGCAAGACATTGCCCGCCCGAACCCCGCGGCCCCGCGCGTAGCTTCATTAGCAAGGACGCCTCGGCATGCCTAAGGATGCTTCGGTATGCTTAAGGACGTCGCGGCGTACTTAAGGATGCCACGGCATTGTTACCGCCAGTGTGCGCTTACATGTAGGGATGCCGAAGGATCCCCTGCCGTGCCGTGCCGTCAATATGCACCGGGCATAAGTAGGTAATTTTGTATCGTAAAGCAGTAGCTAATGGAAGTACTACCATAAGTTAATGTAGATTTTATGCGGCAGTCGATTATGCATGGTAATGGCTCGGCTCGCGATTTACCACATCATGTGGGTTTTTTTGTTTCAATAATGCTCTTGAATTTCGTTGTGTTACGCTAAATGTTTCACACTTCTCTTGACGTTTCATCTTATCTTGCCGGATGTCCTAGTAGTCATAATAATACAATAATAAACATTTATAAATATTACTGTTTATATTTATTTTGGCACTTCATGTATCTATTTAAGTACTCATTATTGATTCCTATACATTTTACGGCAAAGAAATGGCTTCGTTCCCAATCATGCAATTTTAGGTCAAAGTGATCCCCAAGTCCCATCATGGGAAATTATAATGTACCGTAAAGCTCTACCTCCTTGGATATAAACATAATTTTCATCCCGGGACAAAAAACGAAAGTTAAAAGTTTTTTTCTGCTCCGAGGGTATTCCATATTGTTTTCGCATCGTATGGAAAGTTTGACTGCGCCCCTTTTTTCGGGGCTCCTATTTTTTTTTTCAATGGTCAAAAGAAAACTAATACGTAGGGGATTATCCATAGATATCCGTGGGATCATCCCTTTACCGTAAAGTCCTTGTTTTTTGAGTTTCCTTTTCCCTTTACCGTAAAGTCTTTGTTTTTTGGGTTGGAGTAGTTTTGGATATATACTAATTAGGTTTAGCGTGTTTTGGGACTTTGGAAGTAGGTAAGAAGTACAGTGATTCGGTTTTTTTTTTATTTTGGAAATTTTAAGTGTAAAAGTTAAGTTCTGAATCTATTGCCGGTTCCTTTTAAGATCCCCAAAACATAGGTAGAAGTAGAATCGTTAGGGGAATCGACTAGGAGAGGGTTACCACAGGGGCACATTTTGGGCATGGAGTTTGTGGAAGACATAACGCCATGTTAAACTGGACAGAAATAGTTTAAAGATAGGTAGGTACTTTCCATTTACGTCCAAAATATTGAAAAGGAACCGAGAATCACCTATAAATAGTATTTCAGTCAAGCTAAGTGGTTGAGTAAATCCATGACACGCAAGGGCTCTCGGGGGATGACGGCGACGGGTCGAGAACGCCCACTCCCTGTCAATACCAATTGCTTGTGTTAAATCTTTTTTTATTAGCTCCTGCATATAAAAATATGTAATAATGCATTTAAAATAGCATAAAGTCTGACAGCTTTAGGGGCTATTTTGTCGCCTCTCACCTCACTGTTGATTTTGCCGTTCATGAAAGCAATAGCAAATATATTGGGAAAATATTGCGTTGGGATTATGTTTTTCTATTTACTGTCCAACGCTTAGTCCATCAGGGTTAGGTACTACATTTTAAAATACAAAAGCTTATGCACCAACTTTCCAAACAAACGCGCCAAGTCATTACTCAGAAAACGTTGATAATTTCTTTCTTTTTTTGTTAGCAAACATGACGCCTGTTGGCTAACGTTTTGTTTTGAGAACCGCCTTATATTTTTTACTTCCTCTAGTAAAAAAGAGAAGCAGTTACTATTCTGTAGCCGGTATGAAATATCCCGAAATAGAATCGGCATGGATCCTTTCCCAGTTTCGGCAATAATTAGCTATATTTATAGAGATTAGTTTCTACTGTTGTAAACAAACTGGCAGTCAGCGAAGGTAGGCTGACACTAATGAGTGAGCTGGACTGGAATATTGGTTATTTTCGTGCCATGCAGTAGACGAAAATAACCACTAACCGTTATACTTTAACCACCGCATATAATTTTCACCCCTGCTACATAAAACTGCTCCAACAACGATGCTTGAGCGAAACCCACCAAGGTCACATACTGGAATCGTTATCCCTGTCGTCGATTGCATTCTTCCCAGGCTCTTTGGCGCATGCCGCGCCAAGCGCATGAAAACGCGCGCAAAGAATGTCATTATTGCTCGCAAAACTCATTTATACCCTCAAAAGTTCACCCCTCTTGAATGTTAAGCGACAAGACATATCCATACCTACTTGCTATTATGATAAATGCGAAAGTAACTCTGTCTATACGCCATTCTGTTACCTTTCACGCTTTACGGTAGAATGGATTTGGATGAAATATGGCGCATGTCATGACCTGGGTTAGGCTTACGACATAAGTAGGATACTTTTCTTATCCCGGTAGTCCGTTCCAGTGGCATAATTTCCAACCTCCACGAAGCGAAGCCGCAGGCTAGAGCTAGTTGGACATAAAATTGTAAGTACATCTACCAGAAGGATCTTGATTGTAGAGAAACTACAAAAGTCAGAGTGATATTGAGCACGTGCACTTATACAACGTGTAACGTTAAATGCGCAAAACCTGAAAATAGTTTCATCAGAATAACGAGCAGAATTAATTGAACCACTTTTTAATATAGATCACATTTTTCAAAAAATCTTCATTAAAAACGTTGCCGTGTCTATTTATTAATAGGTCAAGCAAGCCAATGTCAGCGCGGCGCAGCGGCCCGGTGACGACTCCTTCCCCGATAAAGCGTCGTCGCAGACGCAAGAAACAATCAGAATGGCCACTAAAACGAAAACAGCACATAAAACCTTTAAAAATTTTTAAATGACTTATTTGCTCTGTGAAATAGGTCAATTGAATTAAAAATCAGTTGGGGTGTCAGAGGTTTTGCGCATTTAACGTTACACGTTGTATAATACTCTGTCGTCGCTCTGTTTGCATTTCTTCTAGCTATGAATAAAATATAGGAATGTTATAAGCACGTCATATTCAGACTTAATGAAATTCAGAGCTATGAATACCTATTAGTTTAAGTACGTAAGGCTAAGTAAATATTAGATTAGAAATGTTTAATTCAGAGCTGTGAACAGAATTATTTTGAATGAGGTTAAAGTAATTATTGAAAATGTTTTATAAATATTAGGTAAGTACTTACCACGTGTTACCCTTTAAACGCAATAACTAAAGCTAGCTGGCGGCCAGCCAGACCAAGTTCTTAGTTCTTGTGGTTTGGCAATACTTGTCATTACTAATCCGCGAGTTGACTAATTTTTTTTTATTATTTAAATTGAAGCTTTTTTACCTCACTAATAGCTTGGTATAAACAGTTTTTTAATATTTTTAAAAATTGAAAAGATATGAGCGTTCAAAACTCTCAATTAGACAGAGAGGGAAATACTGAATTGTGACGTCATAGTTCAGTATCGCCATATAAATTACATGCAAAACTTCGTTTTGCGAGAAAGAGATAGACAAAAAGTTTCTATAAGTTATAAGTTTTTTATTTTTCGATCGATTTCAAATTTGATTTCGAATTCTATTATTGTATTACATGTGTGGATATATTATCTACTAGAATATATAGTATTCAATATCATGCAACTACCCAATTGCAATGATTAGTTTCTTCGTATAGGTAGGTATGAAGATTCTTTATAACCCTCATACCCCAGTAAACGTGTCTCCATATTAGCTTGATTTGCGTGTTCCAGCAACCTCAATCACATTCTGAATCATTTTGAAGGATATCGCCAATCCATTGCTTCATAATATTCGAAAGAATTGTCTGCTTAACAACGCAAATAACGCAATGAACGTTGTTAAACTGTCAAAATGAAAGCCATTCCTGTTAGTGTGTTACGCAATTAGGTACTGCGCTGATCAAATCTCTAGTAGGTAAATGTATAAGCAACAGATATCCGACATAGTATTTTTCATCGTGAATATGTATGAAGTGGACGGGTCTTATTTATTTATTAAACTTACACATACTATCTTTACAGCATGACCCCAATACAATAGTGGTTTGCAAACACATACGGTCTACCAAATAAAATGAAAAATCAACTTACGGCTAATACTTAAAAATCTAAACTTTAAAAATACATACAAAGCAATTTACACAATACATAAAAATCTAAACTTTGAAAATACAAAACTTTTTTTTTTAATGCTTCAGTCTGTAACGTAATCATAGAGGCACTATGAATTATACAGTGTGAGTCTTTATAAAGTGCACATATTAAAAAGGGTGAAAATATAAACAGTTTTATCGACGGAAAAAATGTCAAAAAAAATCTAAAAAAAATTTAAAATTTTTTTTACTCTCGTCTGGGTACCCCATGCAAACAAACTGTTACTACTTTTAAACTAAATGTCATATTGAAACAAAACAAAATTAATAATGATCTCTAATAATAGGCCAAGCTAATAAAGCCATAATTTTTTGAAAAAGAAACCTCATAAATTAATTATTCATGATTTTTTAAAGAAAATTTACCATTTTTACCATTATTTACCATTAAAAAAAAAAAAATTTGACATTTTTTCCGTCGATAAAATTGTTTATATTTTCACCCTTTTTAATATGTGCACTTTATAAAGACTCACACTGTATGTATTACTTTTTTTTTAATAAATATTTTCGAACTCCAATTAATTAATTTTAAATGTCGCGCGTTACAAATCTCTTATAAAAAAATTAGACGTCATCACTTACAAAATATTGCGCAACTAGTTTGGCAAAGAGTGTGCTCAATACGTAACATAATACTTAATAGACGCATCGGTGTTTTTTAACTTGACAAGTAACTTTATATTGATTAAAGTAAGAAAATTTGTAGGATATAGTATCTCTTTAACTTGAGTTATTTTTTGATAGTGCAGTATTCTCATTTTCAAAATGCCGCGAGGTCGAAAGCTAACAAATTATGAGAGGGGTAAAATCGATGTAGGTATTACTCTCTGAAAATAGAAATTACCGCGAAATTTCTCGATTTATTGGAAGATCAGATCACGTTGTGCGTAATTATGCTAAAAATAAAGAAAACTACGGTACATACAAAAAAGTCATGTGGTAGAAAATCAAAATTGACAGCGAGAGAGAAAAGAAATATTTTAAGACTTGTATCGGAAACAAATCAATCCGCTGAAAAAATAAAACGAGATTTAGGTTTAAACGTGCATAGACAAACTATCTGGAGAGTGATAAGAGGAGCATCACACTTGAAGAGACAAAAACTCAAAAGTAAACCTTCATTAAAAAACAACATATCTAAATATTAAAGTTCGATTGGATTGGGCGAAAAAATACATGCACTGGAAACGGGAATGGAGAGATGTGGTGTTCAGTGATGAAAAGAAATTTACTTTAGATGGACCCGATGGTTACAATTATTATTGGCATGATTTACGTAAAGAGGCTAAAATTTTATCAAAACGTGTTTACGGTGGGGGTAGTGTAATGGTCTAGGCAGGTTTCGGATATAGTGGAAAACAGATATAGCTTTAATTTCTGGTTCAATAAACTCTAAGAAGGGTCGTGATATCCTTCAGAATTATATTTTGCCGCAAGCATCAAAAATCGGTGGTAACAACTGAAAATTTCAGCAAGATAATGCGAGTGCGCACACTTCCAAAGATATGAAGGAGTGATTTCAGATCAATCAGGTTAATTTATTAGATTGGCCAGCTTTAAGCGCATATTTAAATCCCATGGAAAATTTATGGGGTTACATAACACGCAGATTATATGAAAATAATCGTCAGTTTTACAGTGTTGCAGAACTGAAATCAACTTTAGTCGATGTTTGGAATGCTGTACCTTAAAAAGAACTTCGAGCTCTTGTAGATTCGATGCCAAATCGAGTATTCAAACTCATTTTGAAGCATGGCAAAGCAATCGAGTATTAAACTAAAGAATAGATTGGCGTTTTTCTTAGTACGTCTATAATTAAGTTACATGTTTAATACAAAGATTTTAAATATTTCAGTGTATTTTTTTTTCAAGTACCAATTTATTCCACTCTAATGTTTAAATACCCAGCAAAGATTAGTTTTGTCTTGTTACGCTGTATAAACGGTATATATTATTTAACAAAATAAAGAAAAACTATTGCGTCTATGATTATGGTACAGACTGTATAAAATCTTAACCTATAAAAATATAAAATCAGACTTAACACAGAATAAGTATTAATATTTAAACATAACTAACAAAATTCAATAAAACTTGCGAATTCACTCAAATTGCACGAAAATATGTCTTATTGTTCGTCAAACACAGCATATCAAACGACAATAGATAACGATCTTTAAAAGTTGAGAAATTCTGTAGACACAGTGATTCACTTAATAACTGTCGCCTTATTGCAACACAGTTTCATCAAAAGCTTGCGTCGACGTCCCTAAGGATTGATGCTTTTATTAGTGTTCCATGTTCCAGGGATCTGTGAACATGATACGGCTCGATAACTTAATTAATATATCATGTTAGGAGCGTGACATACTTTATAGGGCAGCAAGTAAACGACCTACTATAAGGTCAGCTTCTTATTTATTCGATGACCTGATTCCGGACGTCAATACCGCATTAGAATATGATAACCGTCGTATAGGAAGGAGGTCGGGGGAACTATAATATGAACTTACTAGCTTCTGCGCGCGAATTCGTCTGCGTCAAAATTTCTTGTTCCCCCGACCCACCCCGTCGCATCGCATCGCCTGCCCGCGCTATTACATCGATTTCCACTTATCGATTTTTTTTTTGTCGATTTCGACTTAGCGTTTTTTTCTCGGCTCCTAAAGGTCCTAGCGAGATGTTAAATTGCCTTCCTCAAGTATTGGGCTCAATCAAGCAAACATATTATACTGGATTTTTTTTTCAGTCTTCAAAATTTTTACAGGGTGTTCTACTCATCAATATGAACAACTTTCACTATGGGATCAACTCTTAAATCACGAAAACAAAATCAGCTGTTTAATACAAAAGTTCAATACCTACTTGATCAAAATGTATGAAACAGTTGTTTTTTGTTTTGTGATCTCAGAGTTGGTTCCATAGTGAAAGTTATTCATATTCATGGATGGAACATCCTGTAAAAATTTGGAGCCGGTAAAAAAAGCATGCTGTGTAGTAGTTATATGTATTTCTTCAATTCCGACCGGTAGTTCCAGAGATTAGCGCGTACAAACAAACAACACTCTTCAGCTTTGTTATTAGTATATATTAGTAATTGGCTTGTGGCTAAGTAATAACAGCCGATCGATCAGGTTAAGCTACGCTTGCCGCGGTTGACCCGTGGATGGGTGACCATCTTCACATACCAAGACCCCTCCGTGCTGTTTGGGCCCGGCTGTCATTCGTGGATCTTTGACAGTCGTTACGGGTCGTCAGTAGCCCGAAAGTCTGACAACCAGTCTTACCAAGGGGTATCGTATTACCCAGTAACTGGGTTGTGGAGGTCAGATAGGCAATCGCTCCATGTAAAATACTGGTATTCAGCTGCATCCATTTAGACTGGAAACCGACCCCAACATAGTTGGGAAAAGGCAGATGATGATAGTAATGTTATTAGTTGTTACGCTAACTGAACTCTCAGTTGTAAAACAACACTTTGACGTCAATCAGACACTGTTAATTATTATAACGATTTAAAAACTGCTCCGAAATAACAAAACACTCTTCTTCTAAATCTAGATATCAGTTCGACATAATTGCTTATGAAATAAAGCAGGTAAAGAAAGCTCAGTTGAACATTTAGGTGTCTGGATATTCAAGTCAGCAAGTCTTATAATCCTTAGAGACGAAGGCTACTGGGCCAAGTAAAACTTATTGCGAACGTAGAACACATTAATCTTTATCCTGGAGTACTAAATATTACGGTTCGCGTGGGAGATACACGAGTAGGATCGTTTACATGTTTATATCTTGTAACGTTTCTTGCTTCGCGTTTTTCTGGAGTCTTCAGTGTTGTTAACGGTATACGTTACGTGCATTAGTGCCGCATGAAAACACGCATCTAGATCAGATTACACGTTTACTGCTAATGTGTACCCAAGTAGTCTTCATGGTTTCTTGGCTATTTTATTAGCTTGTCTGTTATTACAGCAATTAACTTGCGCGGGACTGGGATGATACAATGCTAAGTCTAGATGCTTCATCTTAGTCTATCTTATTTATTTTACCATTTATGTACACACATATATAAACAGACAGGAAAAAACAGAACAGAAAAATAGGTACAGACGCCAGCACATCAAGCTACCCGAAAATGTTAGATTTTCCCAATCAACTTTGAACCTTATGCTTTAGCGATAAAGTTGAAAATCTATTAAAGAAATCTGACAGATTGTAGTAGCTTGATGTGCTGCCGTCTGAAACCGTCGTACAAAGGTGATGCTTATTTCATAAGAAATCTCTTCCAGCATACCTGTGATAGGACATTAGATAGAGAGAGATCTTCTTTTTTATTCTATTCCATTTTGGATACTTTTCAATCTACAATCTCTTTCTCCAGATTCTCAGTAGACCTGAGTCAGATGCGGTCACTGCGGCTGTTCTTCAACGATGACAACTGCACATGTGGGCAGCTTGTGGTAGCTTCCCGGGAGTCTCAGTACAAAATCCTTCATTTCCACCATGGAGGACTGGATCATCTGGCACAAGTGCTCCATCGATGGCACTCGTTGCTCCACAACATTAAACTCACTCCAGGTAATACTACCTACCAGAACTGTAACGAATTTTCCATCTATAACTACCTCTTTACATACTTGGAACTCTGCTAACGTACGTAGGCACTGTGTCCGCAGGTTCTGAAGAGCCCAACCTGCCCTACCGTCATTTCATGGTATGCCGTCCAGAAGTACAAAAGTCTGAACAGCACCCTGAAGAAGGGAAACTGCCGAAAATCTCCCCTGAACTATTCTACGGAAAGATAATGAACGGAAAAGGAGTCATCGAAGATGATCTGTTTTTGAAGAAGTGCGTCTTTTTCGGAGGGTTGGACAAAGAGCTGAGGCGAGAAGTTTGGCCCTTCCTTTTACACTGCTATCCGTATAACTCTACATACGACGAAAGGGAGATAATACTACAGATCAGGGCTAGAGAATACGAAGAAATTTCGAGAAGAAGACTGGGAAAGATGACTCCTGAGCAACATGCCGTATTCTGGAAGACCGTACAGTGTGTTATAGAGAAGGATGTGGTCAGAACTGACAGAGGCAACCCATTTTTCGCCGGCGAAAATAATTATAACGTAGAAATAATGAAGAATATATTGTTGAACTACGCTGTCTATAATCCAGTTTTAGGGTAAGGATAATTTAATTGTTTTGTTCTATTAATTGACAGTTATTTTGGACACATGGCTTTTGTGTGTCGTATTGCGACGCTCATTGTTCCATACTAAGCGTTAATTACACCCAACAGGGTTATTAAATTAATGAGCAGCATACTTGGAACTTGGAAATGCAGCGTCATTGGCCCTTGCTTATGGAGCCGTTTCGCATTCAAGGCCCATCGGTCTTGTTTGAAAGGTCATCTTGTTGGACAGATAAACAATCGCGAGGATTCGTAGCAATTTTTTTTTTCTTTTCTTTTGATGGTCAGGTTATTGGCATCCAGTACACCGACAAGGTTGCACAGTTTGGAGAAGATATTAATGAAATTGGCAGGCCTGTTGGTCTAGTGGTCAGTGGCCCTGACTACTATACGCAAGGTCGTGGGTTCGATTCCCACCCAGGACAAATGTTTGTCTGATGAGCACGATCATTTGTTCTTTGTCTGGGTGTAATTTATCTATAGTATGTATGTATTTAGAATTATATATGTATGTTTATCAGCTGTCTAGTACTCATAGCACAAGCTCTGCTTAGTTTGGGACTAGATGGCGTTGTGTGAAAGTTGTGGAATATTATTATTATTATTATTAATTCAACACCTGTGTCACACCCCCGTAAAAACGCAGTCAACATTTTCTGGCGTACGGTTCCACTCGAATTCTATTTCAATTTTTGTTGGATAGGTGGTGATTCTATTCTATGTGTTTCATGTTAGGTACCTACGAATTTTATTTTCCAGCTATACACAAGGAATGAGTGACCTCTTAGCTCCAGTGCTCTGCGAGATAAAATCTGAGGCTGAAGCGTTCTGGTGTTTTGTGGGTCTAATGCAGCGGGCCATATTTGTGTGCACGCCCACAGACAACGATATGGATAACAATCTTGTAAGATACAACTGTTTACTCTCGAATAATGTAGGTGAACGAATAGTTATCGTATAGCTTCATTGGTGTCGGCTTTGTTTCTTTACAGTAACATTATTTTTTTCGTTCTAACTTAATGTTTAAGGGCTTCAGTTGTTTAATTTTGTCTTGATTAATATTTATTCATATACCTACACGTGTTGCCAAAAAAACGAGCACTTAGGTATTAGTTATCTAATCTGTGTAAATTTATAAGTAGGTACTTAATAACTTGTTCAATTGTGTTCTGTTCAGTAAAAACAACTTAAAAAAAAAAAATTGTGGTCATGAATAAGAATCACGGAGTTTAAAAAACCCATACATTTTTATGATTTCTGAATTCAGTGTAGTTTATGGTTTCAGTGCCGTTTAAGTACGTCTAGTAGACTAGGTACTTAGGTAGTCGGTTGTTTACTCGAATTTATTATTTATGCGAGCTTTGGAGCCAAATCAATAAAGCCTTAATAGGTTTTCGTAACCTGCCTTTAACAAAAATGCTTATGTAACATTGAGTAATAAGAATATTTTGGGTAAATAATAATATTTCCTGACGTAATGAATGCACATTCTTTGTATTGTTAGATACTTACTATTTAAATAATTAGATTTAAATTATACTTCCCAATACAACGTGTAACGTTAAATGCGCAAAACCTGAAAATAGTTTGATCAGAATAACGAGCAGAATTAATTGAACCATTTTTTAATATAGGTCACATTTTTCAAAAAATCTTCCATAAAAACGTTGCCGTGTCTATTTATTAATAGGTCAAGCAAGCCAATGTCAGCGCGGCGCAGCGGCCCGGTGACGACTCCTCCCTCGATAAAGCGTCGTCGCAGACGCAAGAAACGATCAGAATGGCCAGTAAAACTAAAACAGCACATAAAACCTTTACAATTTTTTTAATGACTTATTTTCTCTCTGAAATAGGTCAATTAAATTAAAAATCAGTTGGGGTGTCTGAGGTTTTGCGCATTTAACGTTACACGTTGTATATACCAATGAGGCAATGACGAATATCTACTTAATCTTTATAAGTTGTGAGTCACCGCACCCTAATTGCGTATCACACGATCAATCTCAATCTCTGAATCATTTTGAAGGATATTGCTTATCCATTGCTTCATATGTTCCAAAAATTTGTCTGCTCATCAACATAAATAACGCAATGAATGTTGTTGAACTGTCAAAATAAAAGCCATTCCTACTGTTAGTATATTACCTACGGAATTACTCCGCAGGATTAATCCTATCTTATCGATTCATATCAGACAGATTACAACGATGTTAATAAGTTTTATTATGACGCTATTGAAAACTCCTACGCACAACATTTTACTTTCAGAGCTACCTACGAGAACTTATAAGGATAATGTTGCCACACTTTTACAAGCATTTGGAAAAACATGTCGACGCTATGGAATTACTGTTCTGCCATCGTTGGATACTTCTGTAAGTATTCACTAAAGAGCAAAAATAGTAAAAAGTTTTCTACTGATTTTCTCCTTAATCGGTGTTCGGTTACATCCATTTTAAAGGGAGACTCAGCAGTGGGCACTCTGCTTAGGGCGAGATTCACAAACCGCACTTTGACTTTACGACACGTACTTTGCTAAGCTAAGTAAGCGATTCGTACAAGCATACGTATGAAAGAACCTTATTTTTGTGAACGTAATGTTCATATTCCTATAGGAGAATGTGAACAAGCGTTTTACAAACAAAGTTCATATCTGTATGAGACGCTTACCTACTTAGCAAAATAAAGTCATAGTGCTATCTGTGGATCTTGAAATCTTAGTACCTATAAAGTGCCCAATGGATCCAATAGCAACTTTAAAACACGTGTAAGCAATCCTCTCGACTGGAAGCCATAGAATATTCCCCTTACTTTTGCCAACAATCGACTACACGTCATGGTATATAGGTACTAACATTACTAAGACTTAGAATCTTCTCGTTTTGCTATATTGATTTGCTTCATACGATTACCTGTGTTATATTTGAATACTTATACAACGTGTAACGGAAAGGGGGTATCAACCCTGAAGGAGGTGAATGTGCTCATGAAACTCAACAACTTTCCCCAAAGAACATAGGTCGAAATATGAAAAAAAAAATTGGCCCTCCCTTACAAAACTGACTACCAGCTGATTGATTTACTATGGGAGGGCCAAATTTTTTTTTCATATTTCGACCTATGTTCTTTGGGGAAAGTTGTTGAGTTTCATGAGCACATTCACCTCCTTCAGGGTTGATACCCCCTTTCCGTTACACGTTGTATAATGAAGGTGCAAAATTATAGTATGTAATTAGGAAATCCTTGCATTGCTCATTCTCTTGATATTCTTCATTCATCTTGTACTTCCACCCACGCAAACCCCCCGCACTATCGACGAAGGGAGGCATCAAAGCCAGACAGAATTTAATTATTTAGAAGACGTACGTCCTTTGACATTTTGCATTTACCTTCTACATCCGATTTTATCAGATTATCCCAAGTCTGGTACTTTGTTGTGTTCGACTTTTTTCGTCAGATCCTTTTGAATTTTTCGACGTAGGAAAAGTTTCATGGAAAAATTTGGTACCGATAAATGTTTGTAAGTAAATCGTAATTGAAGTGATTTCGTGGAAACTTGGCTTTTCGTTTATTATTAGGGAGAAGTAAGCACTCAAAATTTATATAAATAAAGAACCTTTATTAAAGTTTTTTTTCTCAGAAACCTTCCACTTTGTTGTACAGACGCCAGCACATCAAGCTACCCGAAACTGTCAAATTTTCCCAATCGACTTTGAATCTTATGCTTTAGCGATACAGTTAATGATCTATTAAAGACATTTGACAGATTGTAGTAGCTTGATGTGCTGGCGTCTGTATATAATTAAAGTTGATAGAACACGTTTTGGGCACTTCAATCGAGTAGTTACGAATTTATATTTTATTAGCTTCTGCAAGCGACTTCGTCTGCGTGAAATTTCTTATTCCTCCAACCTCCAACCCACCCCGACGCACCACATTGCTTTTTTTTTTGGGTGGGAAATTATCAAATAACTTCTCCCGCTCTGGGCGCTCTGGCCGCTCTGGCGCTGGAGCAGGAGGGTTGTCAGACTTTTGCTGACTAAAACCCGCCCATGTTCCTTCAGTTGCCTGTGCCAGGGGCCACAGTAACTCTGTCGAACAACCCGCGGCCCTGGCAGGCATCTGCTCTAGCGGACCCCGTCAGTTAGTGCTGACATCTCTTTGAGGCGCGTGTGGAACACAACGCGCCGTCGATCCGGGCCTGGTCCTTACCGGACGGCGAACTGCCCATTGCTCGCCGTCCGCAAGCCCGCTCCTACGGTGGCCGAGAATCGGCTCTCGACTCCCGGCACCGCATCGCCTGACGGCGCTATTACTTCGTTTTTGTTTAGCGTTTTTTCAGCTTTTTTGTATTTTTGCTCGGCTTCTAAGGGTCCTAGCGTGATGTTAAGTAGGTTACAACCTTCCTCAAGAAATAAAAAAAGAATTCCTGAAATCCGACTGGTAGTTCCAGATATTACCGCGTTCAAACAAACAAAAAAAAACTCTTCAGTTTTATTATAGATTTTTCTAGTTCCCTCTATTTTTAGACTAAAACAGTTCTCTACATTTCCTTCATGTAGGTACTAACGTATGTAACTTTGTAATTTCAGATGTTTCAAACGCGAGTTCACGGAAGCCGTAGTTCTTCGAATGTGGGAGGCATGCTGGGCAAACTACCAGACGGACTATTTCCACCTCTTTCTGTGCCTGGCCATTATCGCCGTGTACGCGGATGACGTCATCGCACAGGACCTCAATACTGACGAGATGCTGCTGCATTTTAGTTCTTTAGGTGCGTAAATAACAACCCGAAACCAAACCGATACCACGATAAAAGACGAGTTAAACCGAATAGGTTTGCTTTGTGTACCTACATCGGCATGTAGGTACACAAAGCAAACCTATTCGGTTTACATCCCACACACGCGGGCTATTGTCACCGTGTGCGTTAATTAATGAGTCGGTCAGACGGCTAAGAATAGCAAACGCTAAACTGTTTGTGTGCGTATGATATACCCACATAGACCAATAACTAATATACCAATGTATAGTAATCATAATTGAATGAGTTGCAATATTTTATCATAAATATGGATCCCATAGCCGGTCATAAGTTCAAACCTGGCAGAGGAAAATTGTTTTTATTTTTGTCTTACTAAGACATCAGTTTTGTGTCAAATAAAATTACTCCAGCAAAAAATTAAAATCAATAAAATAAATTGAAATATTTTATTAAGACAATAAAGTAGGCGTTGGATTGCGGGCGGTTATTGTTCTTTATCGCTTGGGTCATTAGTGAATGATCCAGCTCGTTTCGATTATTATGTTTCTTACAAAAGTTGGCGTAAGGTTGAATGTGGCATGGCATGTTAGCAAATAAAAAAACTACGTGTGGTTAATATAATGATTTAAGTACTTAATGCAAACTATTTTAAGCATAATTCCCAAACTTTTGGATGAGTAGAACACTACTGGTAACTCCTTTACCAATTTATAAGACAAGACAAGGTTTTCTTTTGTTGAATAAAAATGGACGGAAATATTTTTTCAAAGTAACTATACAAATTTAAAGAAAGTGAAATTGGAGGTGAAGCGAATCAACAAGTTAGGTAGTAAGAAATTATGACAACTTCTAACTGCATAACAATAACATCACTAGCACTTCAAGATGTATGCCATGGACTGAACTCAGCGATCATGGTTTGTAATCTAGAACGATGCATGCATGGATAACTTTTCAAAATTTACAGATTTCATTTATATCTCTACCTTAATCTAGTTTTAAATCGAGATTCAAGCAAGAGCATCATTCTAGAATAATGATTATTAATAACCGATGATCATGCAGCTTCAGGAATATAGTTAATTATATAAGTAAATTTTATTAGTATCTGTTATTTTTCTAACTGCTTCTTTTACCATCTTTCAGCAATGTACATGGACGGGCGCCTCATACTACGCAAGGCCAGGGGTCTCCTCCACCAGTTCCGTCAGCTAGTCCGGATCCCCTGCACCCTGGTAGGGATGTGTCAGCGATGTGGCCCTGGCATATGGGACTCTACTCACAGGCCTAGCGTCGAATGTACCGGGGCCCATGACTTCTGCAAGTACGCTGTGCAGTAAACTTGAAGATTGGCGGCTTTAGTACAAAATTGCAACTTTTAGGAAAGACTTTGCTGTATTTGATTTTGAATGCTATTTGTGTAATAATTATATACGCCGTAGTTGCTCCACCGGGCGGTTGTTGGGTAGTTGTGTGCTAAAGCCGAAACGTCGTCAAGCAGTTATAATTTCCTGAATCAGTATTAGAATGTTAATTTTAATAATAGTGCCGTGCATTGATTTCTGCTTCCTAGATTTTAAGTTACAATTTGCCATTTTAGTGACAAAAATACGAAATAAAAAGATGAAGACAGTTCTATGTATGTATAAAACATGAGTTCGTGAAGAGAGATCGGAAAAATGGAGTCTCAAATGAATGTTAACATAACAGTTTATATATTTGTATGCTTTTAGAAGAGTAAATAAAGTAAAATATCATTATTGGTGTTAGAAAGTCACCAGATAAATGTATAGTAATGAGACAATCACGTTTCTGCAAACTAACGTCTTGTTAAAAGAAAAATTTTCAGGACGTAACGCGAGCGAAAATGTGACCTACTTTTTATGTCCGCATTTGTGTAGAACATGCTAATTGTTTCTACAGAGATCACGAATGTGTTTCAATCAATAATAGTGACAGTTACAGGCAGTTTCATTGTTTTTAGATGAAGTCGGTTGAGTTATAAATGAGCAGTTGCAAACGATAGCGTAAATGGCGTAATTGCCTGAAAGCTTTTTTTACAGTTCGTTCAAACGATTTTGAATTCTATTGCGTTGATGGCATGACAAGGCAGCTGCAGTAAACAGTTGGTATAGTAATCACTTTTTTGCTTTTAATGCCATCCTTATGCCTACGGTATAAAAGTCAAAATCGGTTAAACGGACTGTAAAAAGGTTTATTTAAATGTCTAATCTTATTTCAAATGGAGTATAGTAAGGTACCAAAATTAAAGTATTTCAATATTTAGAAGTTTATACGGGGTGACGACATCGACGCGCAACTTGTTACCATGCACCGGGTTTATCTACGTGGTCAAAATGAATGGAATAGCTATTTTTTTTTTTATAACCGACGATAAATTTCTACGCTAGGGGCTTCGGAATCATGTGCTGAATTCATGGTTACCTACACCCTCTATACCTATCTACAGCGTGTAACGGAAGGGGGGTATCAACCCTGAAGGAGGTGAATGTGCTCATGAAACTCAACAACTTTCCCCAAAGAACATAGGTCGAAATATGAAAAAAAAATTTGGCCCTCCCATAGTAAATCAATCAGCTGGTAGTCAGTTTTGTAAGGGAGTGCCAAATTTTTTTTTCATATTTCGACCTATGTTCTTTGGGGAAAGTTGTTGAGTTTCATGAGCACATTCAGATCCTTCAGGGTTGATACCCCCCTTCCGTTACACGCTGTATATAAGGTCTATCTATTCATACACGAAATCTCTGTATTCATCATTACGAACAACTTTTACTGAGGGACCAAACCTGTAATCCCAAAAAATAAAAATCAGCTGTTCCCTTCATTTTAACGAGTTGTGCGAACATAAATGTAGGGAACAGCTGACTTTTTTTTCGAGATTTCAGTTTTGGCCCCATAGTAAAAGTTGTTCGTAATGATGAATACGATGATCCCTTAAGAGATTTCGTGTATGAATAGATATACCATAATTATACAGCTTATAAATAAATACCCAGCTATTTTTATTTAAGCTAATGACGGTATACGTATAATTGTGCATTTAATTTAAAATGCACATAGTACAAAATCGATGTAACCAGTACAAATTATCAGTATTAAAATTAAATTCGATAAAGGAACGGTTTCTGTCAAAGACTATTATGAATATGGCCAGGACATATCAAATTGGGAAATAAAAATAATGTACTATACCTTCTTATCTCTTTAACTTGTGGTACGAATTACCATCATAAATTATCAAAATTATTACGAAAATTGTACCTGGTTTATACCTAGATAATGTTAAAATATGCACATAAAAAATCTAATGAGAATTCATATCAAACATGGAAGGATCATAAAATGTTTGAAAAAACACCATAATTTGTATAAAATATTGTATAAATTATAGTAAATTGGTATTGATTGACTATTTATAATATAATTATTTGAAGGGGAAGTTATTCATAACGTCGGCTAAATGTTTAATAAAAATAAATAAATATTTAAAATTGCGCTGCTGTTTCAAAGATATTGTGAATTAACATTTAGCTATGTATGTATAATATTACATTTTTACTGGTTTATAAAATAAAATAAAAACTTATAGGTAGGTTATATTCGCTTGGTGTTAAATCCCTGCTTACGAATGACGACATTGTAATCTGTAATATACAATTTTGAATTCAATTAACTAGTGAAACTTCTCAAAAGTGATGGTTATGAAGATGGTTTTTTTTTTTCGTGGTTAGATATCGATCGTAAGGAAGCCGGCATGTCCTAGAACCAATTCGAAGACTGTCACATCTAGCAACCTGTACAGCCGGTCGATTCTGTAAAAATCTCACCGTGAAATCATAAGTGAAGTGAGCACTTAACCTTCAAGCAGTCGCGCGGCGTCGAATCGACCGCGATTCGATCGATTCTCGATACATTTATGATTCCTAATTGCATACAAATCCAAAGAAAATTAGAATATTATTTTGACTTTATAAATTTTTTTATGTCCTAACATGATGATAATGTGATAAATACAAAAAATATTAAATAATTAGTGTTTTAAATCCCTGAAGTATCCTATAGGTCTTTAAGGTTACGCGCGACCGCTTGCGTTACAAATTACCGCGCGCCCGCTTGAAGGTTAATAGTGTTAATCCCTAGTGAATAACAGCTCACTTCACCCAAGCTTTCACGGTGAGATGGTTACAGAATCGCACGGCAGCACCCTAATTGCGAAACACACTATTCCTCTCAGTTTTGAGGGGCCCGTGGCTAAATAATAACAGCCGCACAGGTCGATCGATCAGGTTAAGCTACGCTTACCGCGGTTGGTCTATGGATGGGAGACCATCTTTACATACCGAGACCCCTCCGTGCCTCGGAAAGCACGTTAAGCCGTTGGTCCCGGCTGTCATTCGTAGATCTTTGATAGTCGTTACGGGTAGTCAGAAACCCGAAAGTCTGACAACCAGTTTTACCTAGGGGTGTCGTATTACTCAGTAACTGGGTTGTGGAGGTCGGATAGGCAGTCGCTCCATGTAAAATACTGGTATTCAGCTGCATCCGGTTAGACTGGAAGCCGACCCCAACGTAGTTGGGAAAAGGCTAAGCAGATGATGATGATGATGATGATGATTATTCCTCTCAATTTGAGTCATTTTGAAGCATATTGCTAATCCATTGCACGAAAAATGTATCTGCTCAACAACGTAAATAACGCAATGAATCTTGTTGAACTGTCAGAATGAAACCCATTACAACTGATAGTGTGTTACGCAATTACCCTGCTGGGCCCGCGTGGTGGATTACGGCCCATGCCCTCTCGCAGAGAGGAGGCCTGTGTCCCAGCATTGGGAACATTATGGGTTCATTATATAATATAATATTATGTTTGTAGATATCGATATCCACAACATCTGTGAAGTTTTGCTAGTTAATTTAATTTAACATTGTACTTATTTAATCATAATGTTAGATTACTCGTCTGTATTATGTACCTAATTAAAATATGTCGTGATTTATAATTAAGAATAACTACAGAGTTCAATTGAATATCTTGAACGATGCAGCTTATTATATTCTTGTTTATTTATAATAATATATTCGTGTATTTTTACAAAGTTATTCATGTAATGTTTTAGAATTGAACGATATAAAAATATTTACACTTACCAAAAAAACAAAAGTAAGCTAGATGTGATTAAATAGCCCATTCACCTTGTTAATTAGATAAGTAATACGTAGATAGGCACATTCTTACAGAATACATAATTTTGCACTTTATACTCGTACAAACATCCTTGAATAGTCAATGGGATAGAATAAATCATACAACGATAAGTTCACGTAGCAACAACACATTCACTGCTGTTCAGCTGGAAATATTATATACTTAACTGAACAAAGTAAGACCTCCTAATATCATCATCTGCCTAGACTTTTCCTAACTATGTTGGGGTCAGCTTCCAGTCTAACCGGACGCAGCTAAATACCAGTATTTTACATGGAGAGACTGCCTATCAGGCTTAAACAACTCATTTAGTGGGTAATACGGTACCACTTGGTAAGACTGGTTGTCAGACTTCCGGGCTTATGACGACCCGTAACGACTGTCAAAGATCCACTAATGACAGCCGGGTTCAACGGCTTATCGTGCTTTCCGTGGCAAGGAGAGTTCTTGGTATGCAAAGATGGTCACCCATCCAAGGATCAACCGCGGCAATCGTAGCTTAACCTGATCGATCAACCCGAGCGGCTGTTATTACTTAGTCACAAGCTCCCACAAGACCTTGTAAAACTTTCATCGATAATAAATTAATGGTCACCCATTACTTCCCTTTAATTAATGCATAAAGTATCTATAATATATTTATCTTAAATATTCTAAATAATGTTATACAAATTAAATATGACGTAGTAGGACGCTACAAATATTTTGAAAATGTTTATTTTTCGCATATTGTGAATAATTGTTACGCGTACTCTGTGATATATTATGATCTGCTTGTATTATATTGTGTAAATGTTAATAATTCTATGTAACGAACTTAATGTATTGAGGAATAGGAGCCATATCTTATTAGAAATAAATGTACAAGCATCCATCCAGTCGTTGTTTTTTAACCCTGATGAAATAAATCTTCAGAAAGACTGATTTGTATAAGTTGTACGTTATAATTGTTCTCAGTCCCACAATTAACTAAGAAAGTATGAAGAACCTATGAATTTATAATCTTGTTAAGCCCAGTTCAGAAAAAGATCTTATCTGTGGCTACACAAGTCGATGAAACACTATTCTATACTCAACAACATCAAACATGAGTACATCTTCAATTTCTCAGATATCGGTAAACGTATTAGCAAAAGCCTTCAACAAGGTCCGTCACAATAGCTTTTGTATTTAGCTCTACGGCAGCTACGAGCATCTTATCATTGCACTCTTGAAAAGAACACTAGTGTCCCTCAAGGCTCTATGTTATCTCTACTACCAACTAGATGTGTGCCGGCTGATGACATTTTTGGATATAAAAATTGTTGTGCTAGTAGCATTGATAACATATGATAAGAATACTCATAATGAGTGGCGGGGAAAACTTGATAAATGTAGCCTCATTAAAATACCTGCCAGTAGTGAAATGACTGTACTGCAGTGCGATTCTGTAACCATCTCACCGTGAAAAGTAGGGTGAAGTGAGCTGTCATTGTCATTCCACCTGGTACTAGGGATTGCCCAAGCATGCATTTACAACCATAATCGAGATTTTAATAATATTTTTATGCTAATTTTATTGATCATTTTATATAGGTAATTTCAAAGCTAGTATTTGAATTGTCCAAACATTACTATTTTGTGAGGTTAGGCAAACATTTAGTTTGCTTGGTCAATCCCTAGAATCAGTGGGATGACACTGACAGCTCACTCCACGCAAGTTTTCACGGTGAGATTTTTACAGAATCGACATGCTGTTTATAATTTAATTATGCCAATAAAAATGCGAGCTGTTGTGTGGTGATGTTTCGCGAATGAATGAAAGTTGCTTACGAAAAGCTCGTGCAACGAGTGTTTGCAAAACAAACCGAAGCCAATGCTCGCGGTTAGTATTGTCTATAAAAGAAATGCTGCAGCACCGACTAATAATAACTTGGGATATGGCTCGAAGGATGATGAAGATATTATTTCTTTATTGCTCTCTTGAGAACTTTCTCAACTAGGAAATTGAGAATTAAGAGTTGATTGAAGATGACTATAAAAAACACGATCAGCAGCTACAATGCTTCTATATTATATGAAATAAAAAACTGTTAATATCACGATAATATGCACGTTGAATTTTAAGTGCTTTTTGTAAGTAAGAGATCGATTGCTAAAGTGATCATTTGTTAGGGCCATGATTCGCGTTTGATACCAGCCGGTCGATTCTGTAAAAATCTCACCGTGAAATCATAAGTGAAGTGAGCTTGAAGTGAGCAGTGTCAATAGCTTTAATCCCTAAAGACAGTTCACTTCACCTAAGTTGTTACGGTGAGATTTTTACAGAATAGCACTGCAGTCCTCGGTTCCAGTGAAGAACATAGACTACGATGCAACTGATACATCATTAATAGTTATAATAAGTAAAGAAGTCATCATAATTATTAGCTACATACTATGAAATCAGAATAAGAATGACTTTTCACCCTAATGGTGACGGACGTTTCAGACAATATTACTTCAGTTGAGGAGTAGCATTAATCAGCAAAATTTAGTATAGAATGCGCTGATGCAACAATGTGAAGTATGAAGTTAGTGCGATCCAATTTAAGAAGATTCTTCGCATATAATTTGTTTGAAGTAGATAATAATAGATTCATATGTAAAGAGTATCAAAATAAAGGGTTGTTTCCGTTTAGACAGATTTTCGTTTCGGCAGAATTTAATTTCGTCAGATTTTCGTTTCGCCAGATTTTTGTTTCGACAGTAAAAGTAAAATCACAAGTTCGTATACCTATCGAGATACAAATAGTTATTCTAGTTTTTTTTACTCGATTCAATGTCATGTCAAGCCGAGGGTCACGTGTAAATGAAGTAGATAAAGCTTGGAATCCACGAGCGTAACTACCCGTTACAGTAGCTTGCGAGTTTCTCCAGTGTTTACCTAATTTTGGGTGTGCTGTGTTTATCAGACAGTTTTAAGAAGTCCACGTTAAATCGGGATTTCTCTAACATCTTAATTATATAAATGATAAAATGATAAATGATTTATTTTCTGTAAGTAGGTTTGTACAAACACTTATACATATATATTTTTCGTATCTATTATACGAGTATAGATTATAACTAATTAATGCCCCAGCCCAGTTGGCTATTAATTAGCTGATATAAAAGCGTTCTTATCTTCGAGTAGATGGATATGAACAACAGCCGCGTTAAAATGGCTTTATTTTGCAAAAATACATACAACCACGACATGCTATAGCTGATTGCGTCACTCTTTTTAGGGCATTATTTTATTGCCTGAACTTGTATGAACGAATGACGGGCACACAGCGTTGAATGTGTGCCAAGCCTTACTGATTAACATGAAGTTGTAAAGTCATGGTGTGCGAGTATGTTCAGAGTACAGAATTAGTAAACACGCACATCGCGACTCCGTCTGATGTTTCTTAAAGAAATTGTTATGAAATACTTACGCCACTGGTAAGCTTGACGATTATAATTTATATCAATGTTATAACGCTGTGAGAATTGATTGTCAAACCATGATTATCACTTTTAAATTATTAGTAACATATCTGCTTGCAACCATTACACACGCGTCTCGAGATATCACAATGTTCAGATTACCGAAAACAATGCGAGTCGTCGGTCTCTATAAATATTTGCCAATAACCGACGTCAACAGTCTAGTCGATTTAGAAGTGAGTTTACCAAGTGTTCAGCAATCTGATGTGTTGGTGGAAGTCAAAGCAACGGCATTAAATCCGATTGATACTAAAGTACGCGCTCCAAAGCCGCATATAGAAACATCGCCTAGGATTTTGGGATGGGACGGCGCTGGAATCGTTGTCTCCAAGGGGGAAAATGCAAATTTATTCAACGTTGGCGATGAGGTATTTTTCACTGGCAGCATACTAAGAAATGGCTCTAACGCGCAGTATATGGCTGTTGACCAATACTTAGTGGGAAGAAAACCCAAGAACTTGACTTTTGAACAAGCTGCCGCAATGCCACTTACTGCGCTTACTGCTTACGAGTCCATTTGTGATCGCTTGCAGCTCTCAGAGAAGGACAAAGGCAGGTCTTTATTGGTCATTAATAGTGCCGGCGGAGTGGGATCAGTGGCGACACAGGTCGCTAAGAATCTGGGACTCAAAGTGATTGGAACTGCGTCGCGTCCAGAAACACAGGCTTTTACGCGCGAATTTGGAGCAGACATTGTTCTCAACCATACTCAGGATCTGATACCACAGCTAGAAGCGAATGGTTTTGGAGCAGGAGTTGACTTCATTCTTGTTAATTTCGACCCCGCACCGTATTGGGACACACTGATGAAAGTTATCAAACCTCAAGGTAGAATTTGTTTGATTGTTGACAGCAGTGCTCCCATAGATATAACAGCATTGAAAGACAAAAGCATAACGTTAGTGGCAGAGAGTATGTTCACAAGAATTAAGTATAACACTGAAGACAAAATCAGGCAGTATGAAATTTTGAAACAAGTTTCAAAGTGGCTGGAAGAGGGAAAGCTAAAAAGCACTCTGACAAAAACGATGGGCCCGATCAACGCTGCTAACTTACGAAAGGCTCACAAATTGATAGAAGATAAGAAAATGATTGGGAAGCTGGTGCTATCAGGATTTTAGTTTTATGAGGTTTTAAAATAAATACTCGTTAGCTTTATTTTAGTTTGTAAGGCAATAGAAGTATGCGACTGATTGTATGTTAATGTTACACGATGTTTAATAAAACAAATCTAAGTTAAAAAAAAAAACAAACAAATCTAAGTTAAAATCAGCCCATAGGAGAAGAAATTGGGCAAAGCATATTAGTACTTACTATACAGTATGATTTTTTTTACCGTCTCCAAATTTTTACAGGTTGTTCTACACATGAATATGAACAACTTTTACTATGGGACCAATGATGAGATCACGAAAAAAAATCTGCTGTTTCATACATTTTGGTCAAGTAGGTATTGAACTTTTGTATTAAACAGCAGTTTTTTTCCCGTTATTTCAGAGTTGGTCCCATAGTGAAAGTTGTTCATATTCATGGGTAGAACAGTCTGTGGTTGGAGATGTCAGGTACAGCAAATAGGAAATATAACATTTTGACAAGAGAAGGTATAGATAAAAAATATTGTCTATGTGTAGAGTGAGAACCATAACTAATAATTAGAAGCGGCTCATACGTTTCATCAGTTTCGAGGGATGTAAGCGAGCAAGTAAATTTTTATATTAGTAGTCATCGGCAAGGTACTTATAGCTTCCTGAAAAACCTGAAGAGTCCCGCAACCGCTTCCTGAACACTTATGAAGACTCAACATAGTGGTGTGTTATTTAATGCAGCCCCTTCCCGTATCAACTCCAGTACATAGCCGCTAGCCATTAAGTCAGCAGGATCCTTGGAACGCCGTGAATCTATAGGTGCAGGATGTCAGCGCCGTCTGGACGGGGAGCCTTACAACCTCCCCTCACCCCACGCGTCCAGGGATTCCGGCCGTAAATATATTATGTATTAGTTTAGATAGGTACGATTGGCAGACGGACGGGTGACCAGGACCACCCACAGTATTTTATTAGTTGTCATTTCCAATTTAGATTGAGCAATAGGTAAGCATTCTTAATGATTTGGTTCTATTTCTCTTCAGCATACTGCATAGATCATTTATTTAGGTGATTTTTCTTGGTATGTACAGACGCTAGCACATCAACTTTATCGCTAAAGCATAAGGTTCAAAGTTGATTGGAAAAATTTGACAGTTTCGGGTAGCTTGATGTGCTGGCGTCTGTACTATACAGGGTGGCAGGACATCGATGCGCAAACTGAAACCAACATTTCAGGTTTGGTCCCATGGTAAAAGTTGTTCATAATGATGAGTACAATGACCCCTTAAGTGGTTGTGCTTTATTTAAGTTACAACTTGTATAAATATTTGCCGATAGAAGATCCGGAAAGTCTCCTCGACGTACAAGTGAGCAGACATCCATCCATCACATCATCCATCCATCCTGCTTGCAGTATCCGGTAAACAGGATGCTTGTGTGAATATGTATATTTAAACACGTACACTACTAAACGGGATCCTGTAAAAAACCGTACCTGCAAAAAAACGGGATTTTGTCGTGGGAAACATCTTCCCACTTGGGTTAATAGGATGATGGTACAAACTCAAAAGTAAGTGTAAAATAATTTAATAACACATTACTTTTGTCCAAAAAATGATCCCAATGTGTGTGAAGAGTTGTTAAGAACGCTCGGATCAAACTCTTGACCTATGAAAGGAGATCCCGGTGCGTTCCAGGCTTTCTTCAAGACATCGATGTTCCGAATCTCGTCACTTGTTGGTAAGCCTTGCATTTTTCTCTCTTGATTCCATTGCATCTCACGTACCTGTAAAATAAAGTAGAGTTCAAGGATTTAATGCTCGTTTTCATTTTTTATTCTGCTTTTCGCATAGATGGTGTCTAAAAAAATTGTATTATACTGTTTGGGCTCAGTAGGACCTAAATAAAATCCTGCTTATTGATTTTCCACACTTGGCCCAGTGGTGAAAGTTGAAAATTCAACAACGCGTTTTTATTTCCGCATTCATTTAGATGTCACTTAGTGTTACTGAAAACGGGCATAAGGTATTCAAAAGCTTCGCTTTCCATTCATAATTTTGTAGTGGAACTTCGGAGAGATAAGTATTTCTTGCAGACTGGATGGACAGGGTTTATTAATTGGTTGGCATTATTAGTTTCAATATATTTACTATACCGGGTTATATTTCAAAGACCAGCCAAATCTAAGGATGTGGTACAGACCATCAAACTGAACAATTTTGTTCATCGGACCAACATCGTATTCGCGAATAAAAATTCAGCCGTCCCATACGTTTAGGTCGAGTAGGTATTGAAGTTTTCTAAGGAACAGTTGATAAATTTTTCGCGAATACGATATTGGTCCCATGGAGAAAGTTGTAAAGTTTGGTGGTCTATAAATGATAAATGATTTATTTTCTGTAAGTAGGTTTGTACAAACACTTTTACATGTCAATCATATTTTTTTAAACTAGATGAGGTCGGCGTTTCCTATCTGACTACTCTGAGAAGAAAGGCCGAAACAAACTCAGAGGTCACAGTCTCTTTTAAAGTCCAGACATAATCTTGGTCAGATAATGTGAAGACCATGTAGATTAGTGTCTGAAATGGTCTTTTGAGTAAAGAACCACACAGATTGAGCGGACCTGTCCAGTCAGTGCACGCATTTGTCAAAAATCGTGCAGCTCAACTCAGAACTTGAGGAGCCTTACGATTCGACGAACAATACCAATGAAAGGACATTTGGGTAGGCCGCATAAATGACTCAAACTGCCAGATCATGATTAAAACTAACTAAGAAGGAAAACCGAAAAAAAGAAATGACCCACATAGTCTTCACACTCACAGTAATAATAATAAAAATAAGATACTTTACAAAGTAAATATCCATGTCATTGTTTATATAAAATTCATCAATGTCAATGTGTATATAAAAATCCGGATATAATCTTTGAGGACCATGTAGATTGGTGTCTGAAGTGGTCTTTTGAGGAAAGAACCACACTGAGTGGACCTGTGCAGTCAGTGCACGCATTCGTCAGTAACCGTGCAGCTCAACTCAGAACTTAAGGAGCTCAACGATTCGACGAGCAATACCAGGGACAGGACATTTGTGTAGATCGCATACACCACTCAAACTGCCAGACCATGATTAAAACGGAAACAATGACCCACATAGTCCTCACATTCACAATAATTAAAATAATATAAGACTTTAAACAGTAAATGTTCATGTCATTCTGTATATAAATAGATATTTAGAAAGAAAGAAAAAAAAAAAACCAAAGTGTAAATCAGCAAAATAAAAAATAAACAACATTCACTGTCTAGACCTATTGGAGCAGCTCAATCCCAAGCTTTTTTGTCCTCAATATAGTCTTTTACAGTATAATAGGCTTTCTGGCATAGTTTTAGCTTTATGAAAGATTTGAATTTATTAATGCTTAGTTCTTGAATGTGGCTAGGAAGTTTATTATAAAAATTTATACATTGGCATCTAAACGAGCCACCTATTTTCTTAAGCCTTGTTGTAGGAACAACATATTTGTGTTTGTTCCTAGTATTAATATTATGGATATCACTGTATTTTTTAAACAGATTAATATTTTTATGTGCATACAAAAGATTATCATAAATGTACTGAGAAGGCACAGTCATTATATTAATCCCTTTAAATTTGTCTCTGAGGGAGTGTCTGGGACTTAATTTATAAATCGAACGAATTGCCCTTTTTTGTAAAATAAAAATTGTCTGAATATCGGCGGCATTTCCCCACAACAGAATACCGTATGACATCACACTATGAAAATAACTAAAGTAAACTAAACGGGCTGTCTCTAAATCAGTTAAGTCACGAATTTTCCTAACGGCGTATGCTGCAGAGCTAAGCTTTTTTGACAATTTATCTATATGGGGGCCCCATTGAAGCTTGGCATCCAAAGTTATGCCTAAGAAAACTGTGGTATTTTCGGGTTTTAACTCATCACCCTTTATAAGAACACTAGTTTCTACTTGTCTAACATTTGGTATCGTAAACTTAATACATTTCGTTTTTTTTTCGTTAAGAAGTAGGTTATTAACATTAAACCAGTTAACTACTTTTGCGAGGGCACTATTTATATTGTCAGTAACCAGCTGCTGACGTTTGAGTTTAAATAAAAGTGAAGTGTCATCTGCAAACAACACTATATCATGTTCGTCCCTTATGAGGTAAGGCAAGTCATTTATATAAATAAGAAATAAAAATGGGCCAAGAATTGAGCCCTGGGGGACCCCCATTTTTACTACAGATCCGGGTGACCTTTTTCCGTTAACATCAACTCTCTGAATCCTATCACTCAAGTAAGAAGTAAGAAGATCCAGAGAGGCGTTCCGAATTCCGTAGTAGTGAAGTTTCCTGATTAAGGTTTCATGAAGAACACAATCGAATGCCTTGGAAAAATCGCAAAAGATGCCCAAAGCATCGCATTTGTCCTCCCATGCATTATAAATATGTCCTAAAAGTTCAACTCCGGCATCAGTAGTTGAACGACCCCTTGTAAAACCGAACTGTTTGTTATGCAGTAATTTATTTTTGTTAAAAAATCTTTGCATTTGGTTTAAAATAAGCTTTTCAAAAATTTTACTAAAGGTAGGTAGTACTGAAATAGGTCTATAATTAGTAGGGTCTGATGTACTACCCGATTTAAACAATGGTATGATTTTACTATGTTTCATAAGATCAGGAAACTCACCACGATCAATACAATTATTAAATATAACAGTTAAAGTAGGTGCTACAATGTTTATAATTGACTTAGCAACATCCACAGAATTACCCCATAGATCTGCAGTCTTTTTAACATTTAACATGTGAAAAGTTTTAATTACATCTGTACAGGTGACATATTGAAAGTGAAATCAGAATCACCAACTGGAACGTTTTCTTTAAGTAAAGACTCTGCAGCAGTGGGTGACGAGCTTAGAGATTTAGTTGTTGACACGGGAATCTCTGAAAAGAAATTTTCAAAGGCCGCGGCGACTTGAGAATCTGATCTAATTACATTGTCATCAATAGCAAGGCTGTAGTCACTACTTCGGTTGCAAGACCTTCCTGTTTCGCTATTAATGACATTCCAAGTCATTTTAATAATGTTACTACTATTTTTAATTTTTGAACTCAAATAACGTGACTTGTCTATACTACAGACTGTTTTAAATATTTTAGAGTAATTTTTAACATATAAATTAAATTCAGTAGTGTTTATACAAATCCGTTCATCATATAATTCATAAAGTCGTTTTCTACTTTTATGTATACCAATGGTGGCCCAGTCACTGAAGGAAGCGTTACTATTGACTGATAATGTCTTTGGAATGAATGTTTTATCAAATTGTGTGCAATACATATTAAAAAAATTATTATATTGTTTGTTAGGGTCATCATTAGTCAACAGAGGTGGTAATTTACTTAGGAGTTTAGTTTTAAATGTTTCTAAGCGTTTAGTTGTTTTTGGGTTAACAGTGATATCTTTTTTAATAACTTTTTTGTTTTGATTTGGAATAGTGATCAGCTGTCCGCAATGATCTGAGTCTATTAAATTAATCATTTCTTTGTGGTTTGGTATAATATCTGTATAAATGTTATCTAGGCATGTGGCACTAGTAGGAGTTATTCTAGTGGGCTCCAAAAATAGGTTAGCAAGATTGTATGACTGAAACAAACTTATGATTTTAGTACTTAACCCAGAATTTTCTAACAAATTAACATTGAAATCACCACAAGTGATGATGGACTTGTTTGTATTACAGATTTTGTGCAACACTTCATCCATAACCTTTTCAAAACAATCATACAATCCTGAAGGAGGTCTGTACACACTTAATATAATGAACTGCTCCAATTCTATACAGGCTATTTCAATTGTCCGCTCAACAGAGAGGCTCACAATGTCCTTTCGGTCCTTAAATTTATGCTGGTCTGTACCACTTCCTTAGATTTGGCTGGTTTTTGAAAAATAAGCCGGTATTTATGTATCAGTCCTGGCGCATCTATGCCTTGTACATGCCACAACTAGGCCTAGCACAAAACAATCCTAATTACAACGACATACCATCACGCCTGTTTCCCGAAGGTTTAGGCAGAGCGCTTTTACTACATCCACATTTCGGTTTTGTTTAATTCCCATGTAATAGGGGCCTACAGCCATCAAATGGATACAAATCCAGGCAACGGGCTGCTACTGGATGGAAACCCCATTAATAGTGCCGGACTCGGGAATCGAACCTAGGAACTCATGCTGAGCAGTAGCGCTTACGACCGCCAGACCAACGAGGCAGTACAATACTCCTAATCAGAAGTGGGTATAAGCAGATAACTATGGCTGAATGTGTACCTTTGCAACATGGTCTTCTGGCAAATCGTCCAGAGGTCTGGAGCAGTCTATTTTATCCAGATCTATAGCTTCCTCACTGTTTAGAAGTTTATTCCACCATCTTTCTTGAACTTTTTCTGTAAATTATAAAAAATATTTTAGTAAAAAAACTCAAATTCACTCACTAACAGACTATTTACAGCCTAAACCTCTCTTCAGTCTAGAAGTATGAAATTATGTGCAAGAAATCCTTTGATCACTCTGGAAGGATTTTGAAAATTCATCCTGTTAAATAGGGGATGAAACACTGTATTCAACTTCATCATTTTTAAAGTCAAAGACATACGAAAGGTACTTAGACTTCTGTTTATAAGTAAATGTAAGATTTGTCATCGTTTTTTGGAAACTCATGTCTAAGGCTCCTGAGAAGTTACCAATGGAAACTCCCATCGAGCACACAGCTTGTATTAAAAGAAATAGCTATGCTAAGGCCCTACTTAAGTGTACTTTAACCTTTTGAACGCCAATCACTTGTATACAAGTTCGTATAACTATACACATACGGCACCTGCATACTAATTAAAAAAATCACAACAAACAGCATACAATCCAATTTAAAATTACACAAAAAAACAATATCACACAACCTAAGAAATAAAAACAAATTACAACGAAGACAAGCCCATACTAACTATGGTAAAAAAAACATATTGTTCGAAGGAGCACAGCTGTATAATGACCTGCCAAATGACGTAAAAGATTGTAACAACATTAACTCATTCAAAATGAAACTAAAAAATCATATTCTTAAAATGTAATCATACCGCATACCTATCAATTAATTTTAGCGACTTCTTACATACCTAATATTTAATTGTTCACCAGCACGCACCTGAGGCAAAATGTATGTCATTTAGATTTAAGCAATTACTTTGTATCTCATTGTAAGTGAACCTATATATTGTTCTTATGAGAATAAATTCTTTAAACCTAACCTATTACACAAGTGATTGGCGTTCAAAAGATTAATATGCTCAATTAAAGCCAAAGAGCACAACTATATCAAATCACATCAAAAGTCATTTATTCAAACTAGGCTGAGAATCAGCACTTTTCGAACGTCAAAATTACAAAAGACAGTCCCCCAAAACGCCCGCCCTTCACCACTTCCTAGTGCTTTCGCTGGGAAGAAGAAGTGGCGCAACAAACTCCCCAGCAGCACAGCTGTCTGTTCAGTTAGAAAATACTTGACTGAATACAATACAAGGTATGCAAAGTAATTAACATTACAAGACACAGGGCACTAAATTTAATTATTTGCCATATGTCAGCTAGCAACGCCAATATACCAAGAAATACAATAAAAACTATACGTAGGGACTCAAGCAAAAATTAATAAATGAAAATTAAATAAAAGCCTCCAGGTATGAAGGGCGTGACCGCTAACATATTTATGCAATGCTGGGTTCTGTTTACATAGCTGTCGCTTGAAGTCACAAATGATAAACTAGGACCATCGAAGGAAACTAAATAAACAAGTTATTACTAATTATAACAATAATAAAACTATGGTCAGCAAGACGACCAGTCACCACAAGCAGCACCCGTTCACGAGCATAACGCAAAGATCAGCCATTACCCCCCTCGCCATATTTGAGGGAAGGAGGCAACCCGACCCCCGACGCTACCGCAAGCAGTGACATCTGAGGGAGCATGACGAACTTGCTGCCGGTTGCTCAGGTAAGAATAATATGATCAATCGTCGAGGTCACTAGCTAACCACATATTGCAATCAACTCATTAGAAAACATTTAAATGGGTTGATTATGTCAATAATATAATAAAAATAAAACTAAACTGATTTGACTTATACAGCCCAATAAAAACAATTGTATAATGAGCTCATATAACCTATCAGTAATCTAATTCTGGAGAAAGAACATAAATATTGTCTCGAGTTGATCAGGGCGACCAACTATTCTTATCGTTTAAGTAGTCGTTGATGGAGTAGTATGCCTTTATATAAATATAACATAGAGTTATATTTATACAAAGTAAAGCCTGCCAGGGTTCGAACCTATGGACTACTACTCATAATTCGTGGCCATTACTACTGGGGCACTACGGCTCAAAACTTATAACATGAACTAAATTATTACCCAAATGCATCAACAGTTTTCCTTCACTGATGCTCCAAAAGCTATCCATAGTTTTGATCTTGTATGGCAAGGAATCCTTGATGATGATGTCTCCATTTCGAGATGCAACACATATGTCACTAGGGTTTATTGTCACTTTCAAGTCCTTGGATGATTTTATGTCTGGTGGAAGCTTCACGGTTACATCTGGAATCAGAAAAAAATATGCGCATTATGGTCTAGGCTGATTCAAACTTCATGACGGTTCGGAACATGAGGCGAGTCACTGTGCAGTAACAAATTCACGTATCAGCAGGGTTAAACGGTGGGGTACTGCGCAACGAGTAGCGCACATTAGAGCTGCCATATAGTTTGACGCATACTGTACATGTCATAGTATAAGTTAAAAATAAAGGGCCTTTTTGACAAACTGTTGGATATCTGTGTGCCTACAGCAGAAAAACTATAAAACCATGCTTTTATTTGTTTTGTAAGATTAACTGATAAAAGTGAAACTACATAACTCTAGTACAATATTTTGTAATAATGATCAAATTCCTGATTTACTGAGAATCCTAATGAACCTGTATCAATATTTCACAACTATGTTTTGTGGGTCAATAGTACGCGCGCGCGTTTTATTTCAACTGGCAATGTCTTCGAATTTTTGGCAACACATAGCTAATATTCTAAGAAATATAATATTTTTTAGTTTGTGACTGAGGTTACTATTCCTCTTACGCAAATAGAACCACATAAGCATCACATGAGTGTAAGTAACTGAATTAAAATGATGTGCAAGATATTATTACCTAGTTCCGTAATATTTTGAGACCACAAGTATTTTTCCCTCTCAGCACCATTATAAGTGTCACTGTTCTTTTGTACTGGTATCTCAGGAGGTTTGTAGTCTTCTGGGAATGCCTTTGAAGTACTGGTCACATTACTTGAAGACTCACACTGAGTCTTTGGTATTGGTTGGTCTTTAGAAGACTTTTCTGTAATTTCAACTGGGTCCTCAATAGGTTCTGTGGTGGTTGCTTCATCATCAACACCATCATCATCACCAACAACTTCCACCTCCTGGGCTACAGTTGAGCACATGATCTCATTGTTAAGGTCGAAAGGTTTCTGAGAACCGTTTGGCCCTTTCCAGCTTTTAGGATCACAAGTTCTGAGGACTTTGATCACCAGCTCTTCAGCAACTCCTGGTGGGAATCCCATGTTTTCATATGGACCTTGGGGTACATAGTAGAAATCAGTCCTGGAAAATATTTACAAGAAAATGAGTGTGAACCTATTTTAATCTTTACAACAATTAATCAATATAATATTACAAAAGAAAGTGTACAATGCGCATGCTGCTAAACCTCAGAAATGAGTCTCGGTACGATCAAGGGCGTTATATGGTGGGGTAACCCTCTGTCTCCTGTCCATGAAGAAGGTTCCCGTTTTTACCTGAAGGGCATGCTTTTGAAGATGTAAGGGCTGGAATTTTCACCCTCTAGAATTGTATAGAACATTCGAGAGTATTTGAGAGCATTCCACAACATTCCCATACATTCTGGAATGTTGTGGAATGTTCCTGAGCGAAGCCGGGTACCCCAGCTAGTAAGGAATAAAAAAATAAGTAGTGGTGGCCCAGTGCTAAAGGCCTCAACTTGAAGAGTTGTAGGCCGTCGATTCGAACCCGGACAGGTGCTTTACTTAGTGTAAATAATTTCACCACCACTATTCCCAAATCGGTGAAGGAAAACATTGTGAGGAAACCGGCATGTAATAGATCCAAATATTCGAAGACGTGACATCTACTAACCTGCGCTGGGCCCGCGTGGTAGATTACGGCCCATTCCCTCTCACAGAGAGGAGGCCTGTGCTGTGTCCCAGCAGTGGGAACATTATAGGCTAATTATGCTATGCTTATGCTATATGGAATTGGATTAAATTTTGGGCCAAGTAAGTACATACGGAAGGCGGAGGACTGAGTATTGAGGCACAAAAACGTGAATTGCTTTACGCTCAATCTTGTTACAGATAATCGGGTTAAACAATTTCGAAAAGCTATTTACAGTCTGCACATGCAGATACTGGTATTACATAAATAAATTTAAATTAAACAATTTCATAGATAATTAGAGTTTGCCATCAGACTGCCACATGAGTAAAAAAGTAAACAAAAATAATGAAACTTACCTTCGGGCTAAAAAGCCGAATATGGACGATAGGAAACCTAATATTGATTTTTCGTTGACTAAGATTGACGTTAATACGTCATCATATTTTGTTATGTCGGGAGAATCAGACATATTGTTGTAATTTAATGCATAAATCTACAATTTAATGTTTTATTTTTCACTGCGTCGTTGTCTCGTTCATGTTTTGATTGACATTGAGCGAATGATAATGAATGAACGCTGATGTCAAAATGAATAACTTCAATCGTTTTGAAATTAGCGTTTCAGTTCACCAGAATCTATGAAAAAACAGGAAGCGAAAACATAAGTTGTCTAAAAAATATTTTTATTAACCACTATTAAATTTATAAAACTTAAAACGACTAAATCTGTAAATAATTACCACACGTCAAATTATTTTTTAGCCCTGGCATCCTAAAACCTGTTTTTTAATTTGCATTCCCGCCACTTGGCGGAGTTACTTCGCTTTCGAAAGTTTCACATCCGCAAGAGAGCGGCAAGGCAAGGCGCAGTGAAGTAGGCAAAGAAGTCTCGCGCGCGAACTCGGTACGCTGCAGGCGATGACCGCATTCATATGAGTTTTTATTATATTGTGTGTGTGCTGTCGTGTTCTTCGATCCGTTAAGTGTTTACGAAAATGCTGTATAGGTGAACTTTTAGCATATAAAGTGTTGTGATTGTGATAATATCCCCTTAACCTTCTTCTATCTATTACTGTCTCTTGAAGGTTGTAAAAATGCCTTGTTCAGCGGTAACTTTGTCCATTGCGACCATTACAGCAATCGTGGCTGCTGCTTTAATGGCTATAGCATTTTCGACGGATAACTGGCTTTATATTGAAGTAAAGCGCACGAACATACAGGTAAGGAATTAATAATAATTAGTTATTCATGAATTAACATATGTTAGATATTTAATATCTTTGTTTACCTGATATTTTTTGTGCCTGACAGCTTAGAAAAAAAAGTTAAATAAGTACTATTAGTTAAAACTGCTTTTTTTATTTGTTAATTACCCTCTTATTGAATTAGTAAGTAGGTAGATTGAGGTCAAGTTATTTTAAAACTAACTAACTTTTTATTTATTAGTTTCCTCATCGAGTCACCACGAAGTCTTCAAAATTAGCATAACAGCATCTTTTCAGTTGTCTTATTTTATAGCACCAACTTTGAGTTACAAGGTCGAAGTCAACGAAATCTTGAAACTATTAAGAAACTTGGAGAACAGCTGCTACTAACACCTTCCACCAAACAAACAATTGATAAACATCTTAGAATTTTTCATTGTCGATTGTTTAGCATCGAGCGCCAGCGCATACAATCTTGATCATCAATAAATCTTATGACTTACGACATTTCCCTTGTTTCATTAAGAAGTAGGTACCTACAAGTAGTAGTGGAATGGACTCAATAAAAATCATCGTGGCACGTATTTCTTTAGTCCTTGCCGAGGCACCGTTAGAGCAGACACGTTACGCATAAATATGCACGTATTAATGGCACGAACAAATGTGTAGGTAACTGTACTGTTCCGTGCTACTCCTGTGCACCCAGACGTGGAGATAAAGAAACTACGACCGATAACGATACATGCCGCGGCAACTACGTTTTAAAATGGTATATTTGAGGGCTCCCTTTAGTACCAAGAATTCATCGACATACACAAAAACTTCAGTTAAACATTTTACAGAAAGCGCGTAATTTGCAAAAAGAACATCTCACGGTTAATTTGCTTGTTATGTGCGTCGGACTTTTTGTAACGACGACAGACCGACAGTTTCTGGTTTCTTTTCTCGAGTCGGGGTCAAGTTTTTTTTTGCGATCCAAGCCAACTTGTATCGCCTTGTCTTCTACCTGCTCGCAAGGACGGCTCAATTTTTTGCTCTTTCTATAATAGGGGTGGCTTTTAAAGCTACACGTAGACAGGTTCCTACGTGACCAATCCTTCAGCATCTTGTCTTTATCTCAATAACCTTGTTAAAGCGTCTTATTTTAAGCCCAATTGGAACTAGATACCTATAATCTTTCCTTAGCTAAAAATACAACGTACTAAGCGAACAAGTTTACAAGATTGTGTATGACTATCCTCCGTTATTTTATTGTTTTTCTGATACTTCATTAATGTGTTCATTCACTAGAACAAAGTTTTCTCATATATTTTTATCGGTTTGTGCTACCTACTGTAAAATCATAAACACCTAGGTGGAGCAAAAAGTCATCAAAAACATCATTTTATCATAACCGGTACTAAGATGTGCTAAACATATGATTATGAGGATACTATTCTTAGCTTTTTTTACATGAATACCCCAACAAGTTTCATAGATTCGTAAATATTTACAAATGATTTGCAAATGCTGTGATAAAAACGCCTTATAGCGTCAAGGTTATTAAATGATGAAACAAAGCTACTTACGCTTCCTCTTTGACGATACCAAAAACTATGCTATCATGGTAAAAACTATTCAGATTCGAATTGATAGGTCGGCACTTAAGTACCTACTTACAGGTAGCTGAAACTCAATTTTCTCGGGAAGTCTTTCGGAATACGAATTCGTTTTTAAATCCTAAGCCAATTTTGCAAATTCCAGTCCACCATTACTTCTCACCGCATAGTGCGCACAAAATGACATGGAGAAAATCGAATCCTACTTTACTATCACTTACCAGCTTGTTCAATGAGGTCTCCAACAAGAAAATGACTTAGCATAATACCTAATTGTAGTTTGCAAGGCGTCCCAGAGACGTGTAGCGAATGACTTATTATCTACATATCCAAGTCTATTAGATTTTGTAAAGACAAACAGTGGAAAGCTTGGGAGAAATCGATCGTGAAAGTGACGAAATCTGTGTGAACATCTTTTTGAACATGCATAGTAACTAGGTGAATAGTTAGTTACCGCGTTATGATAACCGTAACTTTTAAGTTACGTCATTCTTATCATTGCGAATGCTATGCTGAAACTAACATTTGCGGATAGAAAACGTTTGATTACGTACTGTTACGATTGTCTTATGTTTTCGGTTGAGCAACTTCAAATGACTGCAAAGCGCTGGACGGTACCCCCAGAAATTGTATATATGTTAGCAAAAGAACATTCGCACAAAAATTAATTTATATCTGTATTCTGAGTGTAAAATATTGTTTAGTTTAGTTGGCGCCCAACAACACACTACTGTCATGGAGAATAAATTATCATTAGATGAGCAAATAAATGAAGTTCGTGATGTTTTTGCTCCGTAAAGCTAAATACTACGTACAGCTATAATACTCAGTGATATGAAAGTCACGAATCACGAGAATTATCCATAATTTGTTTGTAAAGTACTATCATGGTTGTATTCAAGTAGGCATACTGCGCAATGATAACAGGTAATTATAAATCCACATTAGCTTCTTCTTTCTCGCCTTTTCCCGTTACGCAGGGTCGGCTTTCCCAATCATGCGACGTCATTTATTTCGGTCTTGTGCGTCATCTTCCGTACCTAAGTCCCATCTCCCTGATCTTCTTCTGGACCTTTGTCATCCATGTGGTTTGAGGTCTTTCTCTTCCCCTCTTCTTTGTAGCCATGAAAAGGCACTTTTCACGACATGGTCACTTGTTCGTCGAAGTACATGACCATACCAACTCAGTATGGAATCTTTTACTTTATAAAAACATATTACCATAAAGATTTTATTGTTCAATAGAAGAAATTATTTTAAATGAGCTCAAAATATCCGCTTGAATGAACATTATGAGACTTTCATATTGCTGATGCGTCGGTTTTCTACGTTTGGTCAGTTTTCAAGTTATGCAAAGGCCAAAGAAAGTAGTTTATGCAAATAACTAAATATTCTGTGAGTGCGAGATGGTTTTGGTTTTATGCAACGAGCATATGTTTTATGTAATGTGAGAAGTTAACTTGAAGGAATTAAAAATACTTTCTACGTAGTCGGGCTATAAGTTTTGTCACATATGGAAAGTTAAATAAATGACACAATGAGTTACGCACTACAACCATTTATATATCAAATGAAAGGGTATAAAATACAGATTTAAACCACGTTAAAATTATTCGAAATGTCCTCCGCTTGCTTCGATACAAGCCTTCAATCTGCAAGGCCAGTCATCAATCGAAGCACGCACGACGTTCAGGTCAATATCGGCGACTGCTTTAATCAGGGATGCTTTAAGTGACTCCAAGTTGCAATGAGGTTCAGCGCAGAATTTCTCCTCTAAGTATATTTTGTAATCTATGGGATTCAAGTCTGGACTGGATGAGGGCCAATCCTCATGGCTGATAAAGTCTATTCCACGGGTCGTGAGCCAGTTTCGGGTACGTTTCGCATTATGAGCCGGCGCAGAATCCTGCTGGAATACCCAGTGATTGTTTTCGAACATTGTTTGTGAAAGAGGTTCCACAATGTTCGTTAGGACTGTATTTTGATATACGAGGGCACTGGTGTTCACTGCTTTTTCACAAAAAAAACACCTCTATTGCACCCAAGTAGGACACCCCAAGTCAAACCATGAATACCGAAGGGTGATGACCACGCTGAACACGTGGCAAACGTCTGCTCGCTTCTTTACTAGAGTGTGCATACACTTTATCATTTTGTTTGTTGAAACTCTCCTCAAAATTAAATATTTTTCCGTCCGAAAAAAGTAATTCGTGATATTTTTTTTCAGCGTGCCTTAACAAAACCCGGCTTCTTTCGAGTCCTTTTCTTCAGCCGTGCGTTAAGAAGATGTGCTGTTTTAGTTCTATAAGCACGCAGTCCTAGGTCTTCATTTAACACCCTTTTAACAGTAGTTCTGCTTATGTCCCATCTGCAGAGCCAACATTTTTCGCTTACGGACAGGATTTCGTTGGATTCGCGCCTTCACTGCTTTGATGACCGCTGGAGTCCGAACAATACGAGGTCGACCGCTCCTTTGTTTATCTTCTAATCTTGAATCTTCCCTGAATCGTTTGATTCAAATTTTTCAGCAGTTTTAAAATCTCAGTTGGCGCGTGACCGCAACGATGCAATGTAATTACTGCGACTCTGTCTTCTTTGCGCGTCCACTCCATTTTAGGAAATTAACAAAATACCAGAAACCATTTGTTTTATTTTCTTTAAATATTCAAATTTCGAATGCCCATAATATTTTCCTCGGCTTGCATTCTAAATTCGAAATTTTACCTATGTAACAGAACTTATGGCCCGACTACGTAGTGTGCACATTAAACAAAGTCGCTTCCCTGTCTGTCTGTCCATATATATGTTTAGATCTTTAAAACTACGCAACGGATTTTGATGCGGTTTTTTTTAATAGATAGAGTGATTCAAGAGGAAGGTTTACATGTATAATACATGCATAATATAGTAGATAAACACTGGTAATTTTAGAGGTTTCTAATGTAATGTCGTAAATAAACACATTTTTTTGCGCTTACATTGTAAACGCTAAAAAGTCCGCGATGGTATATGTCTATCTCTTAGGGATAACCCACAATAACCATTTTTTATCCTATACTTTTTACGAGAAAGGCTCTAAAATTATCAGTGTTTATCCATTGCACCCGTGCAAAGCCGGGGCGGGTCGCTAGTGGTAGATAAGTAAGTGGTTAACTGGTTATGAACTATCTCAGTTTTTGGAACCTGGCTTTGGAGGGCTGAGTAGCCATAAGTAGCAGTCAGTTTCAGTTATGGTTCTAAATTACTTAAAACTGCTGGATCTTTGTACGCACGACGAAATATCAAGCTATACATTTCCAGTATAAGTTGACTTATCATTGCATGAAAAGTCTATACAATGCAAGGTCAGCTAAAACTGGAAATCTATAGCTTGATGCGTCGTCGTGTGTACCTACAACTACCAATGTTTTTGAACATTTTAAAATGACTGCCCTGTTACTATCCGTAATGCGTTTCGCATCATTCTTGTCTATTCTTTACCATATTCGTGATAAAATACAAAAGTTAATAATGAACATTCTGTGTCTATTTTTATCATCAGGCAACACCTGACACTAAGATAATCTCTTAACACTTTGAACGCCGTGGTGGTCACCAGTGAGAAACAGCAACTATTTTTTTAATTATTTGGATGGTAATAATAAATAATTATATAGACTATTTTGAACCGTATGAGCCAGTAAAATATAATGTGTAAAATTTGTCGAAATCGTGAATCGGCGTCAGCTCAGATGGAAGGTAAAGTGTAGTTTACCGGTGACCACCACGGCGTTCAATGTGCTAAACTTTGACTCCAAAAGTCGAAAGAATAAACAAACAACTCGAGAAAGATTTCTATTTATGAAAGAAGCACAACATCTGGGTACTAAGGGATGAACATGAACAGTTTGTTTATTGGCTTACCTGGCGAGGGGCCGGATGCAATGTTTGCTTATCTAAACAAATAAACGCCATTTATAAAAAAAAAACATAGTTTTTAAAAGCATCATAGTTTTAAGCATCTACAGGCCAGGCAAAAAGGCTATTGTTCAACGTCGTGTTAATCATACTTAACCCTTAAATGCATAATGTTGCCATATGGCAACAAAGCACGTCATTTAATTTTTTTAAGAATGTGATAGCTGTGAGTTTCTGAATGCACCTCTTTTTGTCAAAACAATATATATACTCTATGAATATTAATATTATTGTATAATTATTACATATTCATTATCTAAATTCTATAGATAAATACATATACAATAGCATTTTTTGCAATACGATAAAATAAATCATGCATTTAAGGGTTAATGCCTAAGCCCAAGGCTTAACTGACAGGTGGTTTGTTCAAGCTTGGTTCTTGTAAAACGGACACGTCTGGTTGCTTAATGCTTAGCTTCCTGCCGAGAAAATTATTGAGCTGGCATTGTACTGTTCCTATACGTTCTGTGGCGGGGTATTATTGTGTCTGGACATTGATCGCTCTCTGTCCGATTCTAAGCCAAGAGCCAGAAAAAGTCCCCTTTGGAAAGCTAGATTGATAAAATGCTCTTTAGATTTAGCTACAGTGTTTCTCAGGCTCAACAGCATCTAAGTATATTGTATGCCTTGTCGTTTCTTAAGGGGATTGCATCGCTCAAATCACAAAAACCCCATAGGTTTGAAGCAGTTTTTAGGTGAATCATTTTGTGAGTATATCATATAAACAATATGTAAGTATTATGTTTATGATTCTGAGAGAACCTAGGCCAAATTCGTTACTATCAATACCAAACAAATAGGCATTCCTTTGTTTAACAAAGATTGAAAAATATGTTCGTCTCCGAAATAATCGTTGACAAAAATTCCTGAATACATGTCTATATCTACCACGTCATCGACAATGGGTAATTATCACGGCAACCCGCTTTCCTGCACGACGACACCCACTTCTCACGACTTCCGACTACAATTCTTTTATACTATTCCGCTTTCTTGGTTTCATAGAAAAGCCAATTGAAAGTTCAGTTATGTTTGGTTACGTGTATCGCGGTAAAAACCAATCGAAATATCATCTAAGTAAGCAAAATAGTTGTTGAATGAAGGCATTTTTTCTTGGAGGTCTTTCCAATAGCAGAGTAAAAAAGAATAACATCTTCATTCATCCAAAAAGTTACAATACCTATCCGTAAAACAAGTCACTGGCTGTTGTAAAACAATCAGCAGCCAGCCATTAAAATGATAAAAAGTAAAAATGAGTTTTTATTTCTCTGTCTAGTTTATGTCATTCAGAACTTTATCAGACTCGAGGCCAGTCATGTATAATCGTTAATAATAAGTTATGATTTTCTATGTCTATGAGTAAAACTTATTAATTAAGTAAACCTATATAGTATATAAATAGTATAATATAGTATTCAGTTTTTAAGATTACTATTTACAAAATGATTGTAAATAGTAATCTTAAAAACTGAATAATAATTAAACATGGATAAATAACATATTAATTTGTTATTTCCATTTAAACGTTACCGAGAAAGTTTTTAATTTCAGATATTTAAGTAGAATTAATAACGATAAAATATTTAACAGTTTTAATCAATCACGACACGATCGATCAAATTAATCCAAAACAATATCAGATTTTAACAGCTGCATGCAAACATAACAAGTATGCGTAGATTTCTTTATCATAATCATTTAGAAGAAAAAGATCTAAGATCATCAAGATCGTAGTAATTAAGGGGAAAAAATAAACTCATTTGGCTTCAGTCAATATTTGAGTCCATACAAACTGTATTGTGCGTTTTGAAATTACTTGCTCAAGGTTGTATGCACACGGATATTGCATGGTCAAGCGTGATTGCAGCTTTTAATAGTCGGTTTAATCACCGGTAATCGTAGCTAGGGGTGGGGCCAAGCTGTGTTTAGAAATGGCTGATTTAAATAAAAACCATCAAATCACCTGGGGCTATATGTTAAGATTTCTTATGCAAAATACGTAGAAAACCAACAGGAGGTATCACTTTTCCTTAAAAATGTTGTAATAAACAATCGTATGAACTCGAATTAAAACATATTGTAATATCTACAAAGCTTGGCAACTTACTGAATTGGTGGTCACATTATGTAAAATAAAAATATTACCTGCTACAAACCAGAATAATTTAAAAGCATTTGTACTTAATTAACCGGATTGAGACAATTTGGTCATTATGTCACTTGATTACCAACTATATTACGTACGAAATGCAGTAAAGGGCCATGTGAACGTAAACAAGGCTGTATATGAGAACAACGGTGCCGCTTACTTAAAAAAAAACAGCTGCCTTACATGCCGCCATATTTGAATGGCCTTCTTTTTTTTTAAATGACATAACTAATATAATTGATTGTCCGAAAATAAACAAATAACTATAAATCTTGGAAAGTGTGGATAATCCATCTGGTTCTCAGATCGTTTCATCGCTATTATGGTTGCCTTTCACAATTCTTTCCATAGCTTATAGTTTTCCGGCCTTTCACTGAACTTGAGACGGTTAATGGCTCATGCAGAATGGTCAATGCTAGTATTTTCGACGTACTTACTTTGATTGAAATACTACATACATAATAATTATATTTTTTGAATATATAGATGGATATCGCCTATTCACATAGAGAATTCCGACATGAACGAAAATCATTCATCATCAGCGTCATTAACTATTGCTGAATATACTTAGTATCCAGAAAAGTTGTAGATATTTTTAGATGACCCTTCTTTCTATTGCATAAACTAGAGAAAGAGCCTACGTGATATTATGTATTCTCAAATTCATTTAATAACAGTCAATGCACAGACTAAACCGCTGGGTTTAGAAACATGAAATTTTGCACAAGAGTTCCTTTTATAACGAAGGTGAGCACTGAGGAAGCATTTTTGGAAATTCAAACAGGGAAGAAAGTTTGTATTGTTGTATTGGGGCCGTTCAAGTATTACGTAAGCAGATTTTTTGCAATTACTAACTTCGTATTCAAAATATTTCTGTTCAAACCAAAATTGCCTTTTGTAGAAAATCCGAAAAAGTAAAGAAATAAATACTGGTGACGTAATCACCATCCAGACCCCCATCCCCATGTCATAAAAATAACTAAGGCAAAGACCCCCCCCCTCCCGTAGTGTTTACGTAATATTTGAATGGCCCCATTGATTTTTTTTTGTACGTACCTACTTCAGTATGAAAGTTCGTCATTTTTTCCCATGGGAAATCCCATCGGCTCCAAGGCTTCTGTATCAGTACCCATCCATCAGACTCAAAGTCCACCCCCCAAAACATCTACGATCTCACATCATTCATAACACTAACAAATTTTAATGAAATGTAAGATGGCTGACGTTCGTTGCCAAACTGCACAGTTTCGCACAGCATACTCTCATTATTGTTGCCCCATTGTGTCATTACGGTTTGTTCATTGATTTTGCAACTATGCACATTATAAAGACATTTTTTCCTTTAATTAGTGTCATAAGTATGACAGACAAGGTGTACTAATTTGAGGTCGTACGTTATGGCAATTATGGGTTATGTAAGGTCGTTTTTGTCAAGCCTGTTATTTCTCAGTGATAGCTTGGAGTCTGGCCTTGTTCCCGGTGTATGAATTATACTCACCCCCCAGTTAAATATTTAATATTATGAATTTTATGCTATGAAGCTAAGAAAAAAACCGGCCAAGTGCGTGTCGGACCATGTAAAATGAAGGGTTCTGTAGTTGGAATGAATTAATCCCAAGAATAATCCAGATTACCGGACTCCGTTTTACTCGTAAACTTGTAAATCCTACTTAGCTGTGATAGTTTTCCTTTTAATTTCCTTATATTATACTACTGCCGTGAATTTTTGCACATATCCAAAAGCAATCATTTAGCTTTGGGGACACATACTTGACTAACAAAAATTAGCACTTTAAAGCTTAATATTTCACAAACCGATCCCTGAATCGAAAAGTGGTTTTGACAAACCTGCAATATTTTTGAAAGACCTGCAATATTTTATCCAACGATACCCCAACCATGGGGTAGACGAGAAAAAAAAAACATCCCCACTTTACGTGTAGAGGAGTTGATACCCTAGAATTTTTTTTTCCTACCTAAAAAGGACACTAGCGCACAGAAGTGATAAGAGTTAAATATTATAAAACGTGTATTTTTTCTTAACTCTATTGCATAAAATTCAAAAATTATGCCAATTCGTGCGAGTCACCTATTGAAAAAATAATATTATTTAAAAGTGACGACTCGTCCGATTCGGTCGAGTAAATTCGTCCGAATCGATTTGGTAATAAGCCATAGAAAGATGCTCACGCTTTAAAGGCACTTCTAATAAAAAGCCCTCATTGTTAAATTGTTACTAAAGGTTTCTAACTGTTCTTTGTCCGTTTTTGGGCTTAAAGTTTTAACTAATTATCCCTTATTAGCATTACCATTCCTAGATTGTTAGAGGGCTTTAGGGCCCAAGCATAATGTTCCCACTGCTGGGACACATGCCTCTCTTCGATAGGGGGTGAGCTGTAATCTACCACGCGGGCACAGTGCGGGTTGGTAGATGTCACATGTCTTCGAATTTTTAGTTCTACGACATGCCGGTTTCCTCTCTGTTTTCCGTCATCGTTTTGAGAGCTAGAGTGCCTGTCGGGATTCGAACCCACGATCTACAACTCGTAAGGGCCGTTACCACTGGGCCACCACTACCCAAAGTTAGCAGATATTTTGGTTCTTACAAAGACCTAACCTGTCTTAACTGGCACTTGCTGGAATCTTTGCCATGCGAATAAAAGCCGTATTATCTGTAACGATCATAATATTGAAAGACTCATTTCTCGCTCCAATTTAGAATTGGTTAACTTCTTTATTGAACTGTTGCGACCTTGCGTCTTTGACATTAACGCGAACGCGATCAGCGCATTGAAGCTGCGATCAAGAAGTTTTAGTGTCATCATTATTGTGAATATTGACACTAACAGCCGGTCGATTCTGGGAAAATGTCACCGTGATAACTAAGGTGAAGTGAGCTTAGAGTGAGCTGTGAGTCATGCTGATTCTAGGGATTGACACTATTGACGACTCACTCTACGCTCACTCCACCCAAATGTTCACGGAGAGATTTTTTACAGAATAGCACTGCTGATCCATTTTCAATCAATTTCTTTTTCTTTTATCATATCACAGAGAAGTTTGATAGCTTGAAAAAGATAGTAGGTATAGATTATACCAATATTCCTTTACATATATACAGAAATCATCATCTGCCTGCCTTTTCCCAACTATGTCGGGGTCAGCTTCCAGTCTAACCGGATGCAGCTGAATAGCAGTATTTTATATGGAGCGACTGCTTGTCTGAGCTCCACAACCCAGTCACTGGGTAATACGATACCCCTTGGTAAGACTGGTTGTCAAACTTTCGGGCTTCTGACTACGCGTAACGACTGCACAAAGATCCACGAATGACAGCCGGGAAAAACGGCTTAACCTGTTAACCGTGTGGGACGTATAAATACGTCAAACTTAAACAGTAGCGTGTACGGAATTCCCCGGTTAACAGGTTAACGTGCTTTCCGAGGCACGGAGGGGTCTCGGTATGTAAAGATGGTCACCCATCCGCAGGCCAACCGCGGCAAGCGTGGCTTAACCTTGTCGATCGACCTGTGCGGCTGTTATTACTTAGCCAGGAACCCCTCAGAAACAGGAATAATAGACTTAAATACAACAACAGGTTCACAGCACTTCTTGGCAAGCAAGTTTCATCCAGTCTGCATCTTTTCATTATTTTTATAGACATCATCATAACCAGTTGGTTACCTACCTACAGTTTTTTTCATACTTGTATCCCAAGTATAGTGCGTGAATCAAATTAATAGTCAAGTAAGATATGACCAATTAACAAAATTGCGCAGATTGTAAACTGGGTACCATTGGGCTTATGAAATTATATTAACGCTTGGAACGTTATAAAGGCTACAAAATTAAAATTATTTTAATTGGGTATAAGCTATAAAAGGTTAGTGCCAATAAATCCATTAAAATATATTACGTGTAAGTTGTTTGTTTTATAAACGATAAATATTGTATAGTTTGCATAACAATTTCAAATGAGAATATTTTCTTGTTTCATACTTTTTAGAGCGTGATTTTTCAGTAGTCGGTTTTTAGTTTTTGAACTTACTTTTTATTTAAATTATTTTTGGATTTTTTTTGTTAAGGTTTTATTGTTTTCTATGTACCTAGGTAATATACCAAACGTACACATAGGTTTATTAATGCATCTACTCAATCTGTGTGGTTCTTTCCTCAAAAGACCAACTCAGACATCGATCTACATGGTCTTCACATGATCCGACCAAGATTATGTCTGGACTGTAAAAGAGATTATATCTTATCCACAGGCAAGCATAATGCACTTAGCATAATGTTCCCACTGCTGGGACACAGGCCTCCTCTGTGAGATGGTGTGGCCATAATCCACCACGCGGGCCCAGTGCGGGTTGGTGGATGTCACATATCTTCGAATTTTTGGTTCTAGGACATGCCGGTTTCCTCAAGAAACTTGCATCGGATAACTAAAGCTGCGATAACTAAAAATGCGTGGCTAACAACATTTAATAGTAGCTTCTCAATGCCAGCTTTCAAGGAAAAGGATAAAAGCGTGAGAAACATTTCCAGTCAGTCTAGACACGGCCGTTGCGTGTCCAATGTCCATGGACGCTGCAGTGTCCAGTGCGTCCACCTCAGTGCAGTGAAACTTGACGTTGACACTGATGGATGCGCACACGCAGCTAACGAGATCCATTTCAATTGAGACATTACTTCATGTGCGAAATAATGTTCGTTTACAAAGGCTTAGTATTTAATCTGTATGGATTTTTTATGGTTTAAAGTAAAAATGAAAACAAATGAATAAACAGTCCATTTTCCGTAATAAAGTATCTAACACTATAAGATAAAGTTAGTAAATAGAAAGTATACCGTTAAAGAAAATACCGTTAAAAAAATTCAAGTCTGTGTTAAATATAAATTAATATATTTATATGATAAAGTTACAACAGAAGTATTTATTAAAATTATGTTTTAATAGCAATAGATTAAAGTTATAATAAATCAATTTACACTATTTGCATATTACGAATCTTGAAATTTCTTGTGATACAATTTTGATGATTTTAAACTACGTAAATGTTACCATAATACATATTAACTAATGGAGATCCAGAATGTTTTTACATAATTTTTGGACTTTTACCTCGCAAGCAGTTCAAATGGAATGTACGAATGATGCAAATCCATAGGCATTATAGAAAAGGAGGCGGTATGAGAAAGCGACTGCAACAATTTTTTTTTTCTATTGCTATAGGAAATATAGTTTCTAACACTTAAATAAAACGAGTCATGGGCTTTCTATAACTGATTTTTTTTTTAAAGAATTAATTCCGACACATAAACATGTGTATAATAATACGTTAATATTAAACTTATAACTTATCATTATTACTTTAATACATATAATAAAATCTCGATATGTGAGTAAAAACCGTGCGAAGCAAGGGGCGGGTCGGTAGTTTATAAATAAATGTGTAATATCCATTTTTATTCAAAGAATTACTCTATCCATTCATTCTTATTGTGAACCCCAACACAATATGACCGTGCTGATGCTACTGATACACGATACGAAGCAGGTGCTACACTATTTTTGTAACGAGATGCTTTTGTACCAAGATAATCGTCTATACTTGGAAAGAGAATATTCCAAACTTAATTAGATCTACAATTATAATTATTTAACTTGATCATGTGAAGCCCTGATACCCAACAAAAATACTTCTGTCTTCGTTTTATTTAAAATAATAAAGAGAAAATATTTGATTTTTTGTATGTTTGTTTGTTATGCTTTTACGCTAAAACGGCTGAACGGATTTGAATGAATTTTGGCACATGGGGGTAGACCAATGCCTGGAGCCTTTCATCTGGATCGTAGACAAAGTCGCGGGCAACAACTAGTTTGATATGTTTGGGACAGTAAATTATATCGACAGTAGACTTTAATAGACTAAATCCATAAATTATTCTAGTGCTAGCGAGAGATGACATGTTACAAGGACCGTCCCTGTTTTGCAACAGAAATGGTTTAGCATTTTTAACACTTAGCAACCAAACCTTGCCGAACAATATGGCTGTAACTTCAAAATATGGCCCCAGATATCCTAAAAACTGCACGTATGTGATAAATGATAATACAGATTGGCGAATTTTGCGTGCAGATAGCAAATCTTGTAGGTCAGGCAGGTTTCCGACGCGACATCGAACGTATGACCATGAGTTCAAAAGGCGGACACTTCGACGCCGTGTGCTTAAGGAATAACAATGAAGTTACGATAGTATCTTTAGATGACTGTCTAAAACTTGTATTTGTGTAGTCGTCTCTGGTCAATCGACCCATTTTATTATACAGCCATTAAACTCAAGAAAACGTGGCCGAAATTGAGACAATTTTACTGTGGCCATATTTTCAAGTCTGGTGGAGATGAAAACTGTCATTACTGTCTTGTGTCTATCTTGTCCGATCTACGAAGAAATAAATGAGCTATTCGAAATATTATTTGTATCTACATACATAAGGTATGATAACAAACTAAAATCTTTACACGATTAACTACTCATGCAATGGAATTTCTAGCTTTGCAGTCCGCATTTTACTTTCATGAATGCGTAAATGTATTTTATCATTCGTAATTTGAAGTTATTTAGGGCCATTTTATCGATTTTTAGATCACTTTTATATGAAGAATATGGTTGTTTATAAAGGCTGTCAAACCACAGTTTTAATTCATCAGTCAAACTTATCTAAAGATTGGAAAATCGGGCCTCACTCAAACTAAATTCTTGAAAGTAGGAATCAAATCAAACTCATTACCAAAAAGCTGTGTCTGTAAAGTTGTTATTTCGATAGTCTACGTTACACTGGCTGGTAAAAAACAGACAATTATATTAACAAGTGGTTCTATTGTATAGTAATGCTGTATCTTCAAGGTTGGCAGGTTTATTGTCGATTGCCGCAGCATCTGCCCTGTTAGGATTATTAAGAATACCGTGTAGCTGCCGTGGGAATTTATTTATTTGGATTTGGGTAGCTGTGTGCAATTGGAGATGTTTGACCATGCATTTATATTTACGCATTCAATATTGAGCAGTGGTGGGCAGTGGTAACAATCGCGACTTACGAGTTGTAGATCGTAGGTTCGAAGCCAGACGTGCAAATTATTTCATCATCACTGCTCTCAAAACGGTGAAGGGAAACATCGTGAAGAAACCGGCATGTCTTAGAACCAATAATTCGAACTCATGTGACTTCTACATCAATCCGCACTGGGACCGCGTGGTGGAGAAGAAGTCTGTGTCCCAGCATTGGGAACATTGTAGGCTGAGCATGGTTATTCAATATTGGACAGATACTATGAGGACATTAAGATCAGGCGGAAATATATAGGGTGATTGGTAATTAGTGACCAATAAAAATCAGTTGTTCCCTACATTTTGACGACTCGTACCTACGAACATAAATGTAGGGAACAGCTGATTTTTTTTTCGCGATTTCGGATTTGGTCCGATATTAAAAGTTGTTTGTAATGATGAGTAGAATCATGTGTTTAAGTATCGGTCACTAATTCTACTAAACCAGTCACCCTATACATATACGAACACAGTTATAAGGCCTCATTTACGGAGACGCGGGGCGTCTCGCGTCGCGTGTGGCGTGGCGTCTCGCGGCGCGTCGGACGTTTTTTCTGTTTACAGTGGGGCGGCGCGTGAAGCGGCACGCATCATCGCACGCGTAAACACAAACTTATAGCAATATACGACCATGTTCATAGAGAAGCGAGACGGGAAGCGTGGCGGTGCCCGCCGCGGCGCCCGCGGCGAATCCTCTAGCGTGTAGCGAAGCACGCCTCGGACATAGCTTCATCGAGAATTGCCGCTGCGTGCGCCGCCGCGATAAACGCCGCGTGGGACGCGTCGGTGCCATCCGCGGGCTCGGCCGCAAAAAACGCCCTAATTCAAACAAACGCGTCTAAAATCGCTTCTCCGTAAACGCACTCATACAACGCCATATATTTGAATTCAGTGTGGGCCGCGCCGCTCAACGCAACGCGCGACGCCCCGCGTCTCCGTAAATGAGGCCTTAGGCATGCATGGCTTTAACTGTGGAATGCGTAATCATCAAATTCATTAAGTTGGTATAAGTAAGATGATATATAATCGCTTTAGTGCATAAAAGTATAAAACTACGGAAAATCTCAGTTTCTCTATTGATACCATCACGTCATTATCATAAATTATTTCTGTTTACTTACTATAATTTAAGATTGCTATCTATGTGCGTTGGTAAGAAAAATCCGCTCGTGATTCAAAGCCTGGATTAGTATTTTTTTGAGAATAAAGTTAATAAGTAATATGTTAAATTCTTTTTACTTTTGTCTAATTTTATCTAATTTTGTCTAACGTTTTCTAATTTTGTTTAATTTCATCTTAAATCCAAAGTAATATTATAAATGCGAAAGTAACTCTGTCTGTCTGTCTGTCTGTCTTTGCTTCACGCCTAAACTACTGAACCGATTTGTGTGAAATTTGGTACAGACATAGTTTGGAACTTGAGAAAGGACATAGGATAGTTTTTATTACAAAAAATAAAATAAAAAATAAAATTTATTCCGGACATACAGCGCCATCTATTGGTCAAGAGTCGGCATCAATTCAGTACTGAAAATTCATCGGAAAAATGTAAATAAATAGTAAAAAGGTATGAAAAATATAATATAATACAACTTTTAGTATATAGAAAATGCTCTAACGTAGTATAGATAATTCTATTAGTACTATATGTCGAGTTGGTGATCGCGCAATGGTGTCGATCGTTACACGAGTTCGGTTCATGTTATTGTTTTAATTCACGTGGGAATTTTAAATTTTTAAATTTTTAATTCATTCATTCATTCATTTTAATTCATTTCCATTTTTAATTCATTCTTTAACTATGTGGGTAAAACCAAAAATCTGCCGGAAGTCACTATTCCACGCGAACGAAGTCGCGGGCAAAAGCTAGTACAATATAAAATCTAACAGTAAAATATAATTATACAGCATGTTTTTTTTACCGTCTCCAAATTTTTACAGGTTGTTCTATCCATGAATATGAACAACTTTGACTTTGGAACCAACTATGCACAAGTATATAAAGGCTTCATATAAAGACTTTCTATTGTATGAATAATGTAATCAGTCACCGAACATGTCAAGGGAATTTTTCCTACAGCCACTTACTAAAATTATCCCTAGAGCAACCTTCTGCAAACTCAAGTCGGAGTTCGCAGCCTGTATTGTGGGAGCATCTACACAGCCTCATTTATACGTATGTCTGGGGTGCTCGGCATTGCAAGGTGAACGGGCCCGGCCGAGTACATGACCCGCATGGCGTCCTCACTCCTGCGCAAAAACGTCCACTTTGTACAGCTGAGCGTCTTGTATGCTCCTTGCACCGGTCTGATACACATTGCACGGCCACGAGAATTGTGAGGTGTTGTTTAAGCGGTTTGTAGTGAATTCTGTGTTTAGGGAGTCAGAAAGTTGGCTCTTGAAAACGGATGAGACTTGAGAAAACATCGAGATTTTATTGTGTACCTACCGTTAATGTTTATCGTATACTGCACCGGTTGACTTCATCACGTCAACGCCGACTGTAACTGAAAACCAGCGCTGGGGCTCTGTCTCGCATAGAGTCGTAGCATTATGCTGAGCGAAGGCCGTTTTGCGTGAACGTGACGCATATTTTTTCCGAACTTATTCTTTTTTTTTTTTTTGTTTTTGCGTTTTTTCTCTGCGTTGTGTTTGCCGCAAATAAACGTTTTTTTCTTTCTTTTCTTAAAATACTGTAGCTTCCTATTATTGAAAGAATTTTAGAATCGGATCACTAGTTACAAAGTCATACGTGGACTTTGTTTTTAAGGTTCCGAACTTAAAGACGGACCCTTTACAACATACATCACTTTTTGGTCGTATGTCACAAATGCTTTATAGAAGATCTTGGTAAACAGAACTATTGTGAATTCAACTGAACTAAAAGATAGATGTAGACAAAATACAGACAATAACACAAATGCAAGACCGACTAGACGGAGCCATTAAAAACAGTTCAGAGTTTCATTTATATTTCAACACGTCTCCATCCGCTTTTCAATATTCATTAGAGTAAATGTTCTAAAGAGGAAGCCCACATCCACAGCGCTAGCGGTGGAATCTCTTGTCGCGTACAGGTGACCGGTTTTTTATGTGAAATCATCGTACGCGGTCGTTCGTACCACATTCCGAACGTGCTCGATCATACATTGACGTATGCACGACGTGCGCATTCGTTTGCGCGCCTCGCCAAGCGAAACTGTATATATTAGCATTTGAAACTAGCCAACCTTTTGTGATATTAATCATAGGTCTGTACTTAATATTAATGGAACATTATCAGGGCAAAATATTTGAAAGTTTTGCGAAGAATTTGATACTGTTTTCGTAGTACAAAAGATATCAACGAGCGCACGCTCACTGCTGACAAATAGTAGATTATTCAGAAGGGAATAAAGTAGTGTCTTATTGTCGCGACTATTTTGAATACTGAACGTAAAAAATGATGAATCCTGAGTGCAGTGAGGGATTCAAGCTCGCCCAAGACGAAGACACCTTTATCCCCGAGTAGAATACTCTACTGCGAGTATTCGCACCTACTGCGAGGTAATAAAAACCAATTCGATTTTCGAATTAGTAATATATGAAACTGTTAAATAGCCGGGGAATGCCTAGTTATGTGCAGTGTCATACACTATTTACCCGACTACGTGACAGGACAGGGGTATGTTTTTATGCGTACTTAACTATGTATCCTTGTACCCTCGAAGCATCCTAACAACCGGATGGATTTTAATATATGAGGAGTCTATCGACTCGTTTGGCTCACGCGAAGATTATAGGTTAAGTTCTGTTTTAACAATATCAAAATTTTAGACGATGACAAAGATAGGTCTTGAAAAAAAAAAAAGTAAAATTACCATGTGGGGTGTCAAAATAAAAAGGGAGGCGGTTCCAAAAATATAACACACTAAAAGGATTCAAATAAAAATAAAATCCAAACCAAACCAAAAATATGTAATTAGATACATATTATTTTTATAGTTTTAATAGGTTTATGCGTGCTTAAAATATTTATTCCTCAATTTTTATAATTGCACGTACTGCCGTTTGTCTCTGCATCACCCAAAGGTGGACTGGTAGAAAATGCCTATAGCATTAAGTCCGCCTCTGTACATGTATGTGCTTGAAGTATTAAATAAATAAATAAAACCCGACTCATAACTAGCTGGCATCAAATCTGACATTGAACTAAAATAACATATAGCTACTGCCTGTCGGGTTTTTCAATCTAATCTCATGCATTTTCATCAAAAGCACAATAAATAATATCTTCAATGCAGCGTCAGCTCAAATCCAACATTCTAACGCGGGGGTATACGTGCCACAGCAACTGATCATTTTGTTCGGCGACGGCGCCTAAAACCTATGAAGTAAGAACTCTTTGGTCGAACTGAACAATGATAAGAAAAAAATAGTTTTTTTTTTGATAATGATGCCATACATTTTTCTCAGTTGACGTTCCAAATTCAAATCACATTAATGACCAGCGGGTCATAATGAAATTCAGTACCATATTAATGCCCGGCTAGAGCCTGGGGCTTAAATAACTTGCTTTAGGTCAGGTTTACATGAAAAATAATTTGACGTTAGCGGGCGGGTGGTGTGAAAAAAATATTATTTCCAAAATATATTTTGTTGATTGTGATATTAAATAACGACAGCAATTACCCAGTTGTTTATGACTGACACTAAAATAGTAGATGCAGCAATTATCTACAGACAAATTGCTCTAGTATTAGGCTTCATAAATCTACAGCGTCTTAATTCTATCCGTCCACTATTCACTGTCCGCGTGCGTAAACAGATCATAATAAAAACTAAACATTATTATTTTCACTTAATGCACAGCATAATGTTTCTTGGTGCATTAACTTCAAACGTAGTAATAAACTCTCTAACTACGTGGTATAAGATCATTAATGATTAGTTGTTTGGCGGCCAACCTACAGAGTTACAGGTTGAGCGAAAGTTTGTAGACAATGCTCGGCTATTATAATTACAGTGTGCTCCGAGAGGTGGCGAAAGTGACCGATATTGACCATGTGTGGTGGAAACGACTGCCTTGTCAACGTTCCGCGACACTTCGTTACTATGCTTTAAAACTTCGTTAAGAGGGTTTATCCCTTAGAGCCATGTTGGAGATTCAAAATTGATGATTTCCGACTGACAATAAAACCATAATGTGTTTAATTTATAGATGAGATATTGACGTCATATTATTGAGAATTTTATAATCTAGTGCATGGCTGAAAAACATTTTCAATTTTTTGTACAGTTTTCTCATCAGAACCGTTTTTATGCAAGCCTTTTTTCAAACTAGCGATCGACGGTCTAAGCAGATGCGAGATATTAGTAAAACCGTATACGACAAACTTATAACAACATTACTTTATAAAAAATAATAACATTTATTAGTGCATGGCTGAAAAAAAAACACGATTACTGTAAGTTTTCATTCCAGAAAAGTATATTCAAAAGTGTCAATTGTAGCCACTTTTCGAGATATTAAACGTGTTAGTTTAGGATGAAATCTGAAATATTTATATTTTCTTTTAGACCTAGTAAATTAAGACATTTATGTTCTAAAACATGGTTTAAATATTTTTTTAATAACTTATATGTTTATTTTACTATGAATTATTTAGTATTGCTATATAATCGGCGCGGATTCATGCCACCGCTCAGCGCGCCGCTCTAGCAATACTAAATAATTCATAGTAAAACACACACACACACACACACACACACACACACACACACACACACACACACACACACACACACACACACACAACACACACACACACACACACTACTTACCTTACCTTACTTACTTATACTAATTTTCAAACTTTTTCAACTTTTGGTGATTAATTTGAAGATTGATCGGTGGCCATTCAATACTGTCAAATTCATTCCTTTCTCCGTGGAGGTACAAAAAATCATTCAATCAATCGGCATAGGCCAAAGCTTAATGACGAAAAAACATCATTTTGCAGTTGACTCAACATTTTTCATTAAACAGAAACCAAATACACGTTACCATAAACAATAATTTAAACGATTAAAAATCCTTTGCCATTAATCAAATGTTCCAACCTTAAAGGATAACTAACATCAAGTTTCTCCGTCACACCTAACATTGACACTGTAATATAATATAACTTTCTTTGCACTTTCCCATCGATAATCGTAATCGGATAGCTTAGTCGATTCTATAAAAACATCGATCGATGAACTCTAGTCGAGTTGAAGAAACGTCTCGGTCCGTTGACTGATCGCTCTGATGATCTCGATGCTAGTGCTGTGCCGCAAAAAACTAATGATCTCTCATTACTCGAAGTGGGAGGATAATAGACGAATAATAATACTTTAAGAGGAGGCACTTCTTTACTCCATCTTAGCTTTAGACAGTGCGCAGTTTTTTTGACAGGTTTTATTTTGAGAATGTTATGTTGTGAGCATGGATTTAGTAAGTACTATATAAATAGTGTACAACGTTGTGAGTCTGACCGCCATCATTGTATTCACAGAGCGATAGTCTGACTAATAATTAGAACTTATCTGGCTTGACTAAGGTCTGCGCAAACCCACTTTGACAACAAAGTAAGCAGAAATACATGAATTAATCTGGTCAAATAATTTCGATTATACAAACCTTTACTACTGGATTTACTTAACCTGGTTAAAAATTCTGAATAGTTAAAATACCTGTGTACTTACTAATTCGGTAATTAACACCAAACAGGCTGTAAGTTAGTTTCGATTGCGTTCTCATTGATTAAACGTTTCGACAACTATTTTTTGAGTGACTGATTAACCAATGACAGCCAGTGACATGTAATCAAGTACAGTCGATTCAAATTTATTTTACCTCTGACAGCATTATTCTGACGAGAATAAAGACCACAATGATTTTTACTGACTTGTCAATAACAGCAACCCAACAGCAACCTTATTCGAACGAGAATAAAGATCACTCTGATTTGGGCAGTGATACAAACTCGAGGTAAAATAACTTTGAACGGACTGCTTTTGGCGAATTTTCAGATTCTTGAAGTTTCTTGCGACTTTGCCAATCAGTGTTTCATCTTTTAATTGATGAACCGAAAGAAAGTAATTTATTTATGCGCAGCCATGTCGTGGGGTCTTTGCCCAGCTGTAGGATGAGGGCAGACTGACAGTAAGGGTGCGTTTCCACAGAAGCGGACTTGGGCGGAGCGGAGCGGAGACGTGTAGGAATCGTCCAATCACAGACGAGACGAGTGACGCGGTGAAGATTTCAACCATTGTGATTAGTCGATTCCTGCACGTCTCTAAATCAAAAAATCAAAAGTCATTTATTCAAACTAGGCTGAGAATCAGCACTTTTCGAACGTCAAAATTACAAAAGACAGTCCCCCAAAACGCCCGCCCTTCACCACTTCCTAGCGCTTTCGCTGGGAAGAAGAAGTGGCGCAACAAACTCTGCTCTGCTTCGCCCAGCTCCGCTTCTGTAGAAACGCACCCTAACATTTAAATGTTAGTACAGCCCGATTCAAACTATGGCGGCTTGGAACAGAGACTTGGGCTTGGCGAGAGGCTACGCAGCAACAAATTTACCTGTCAGCGGGGGTGCGGGGTGAGGTACTGCGTAGCGAGTAGCGCAGAATCGGGCTGTACTTATGGTATACTCACACAAAAATATGGGTCTCCTAAGTACCTCATCTTTTCTGGAAAGGTACCTTCTTGGGAAAACCGAAAAAAGCATCTACCTTTATACAAAATAACTTTTGTGTTGTAAGAGATATTGTTGTATGGAGCAGATTTAAATTTAATTGTATTATTATTATTATTCTTTAGATAATTTTAGTTTATAGAACTTTTATAGATCAGCGCGTGGGTATACGATCGTATTGTTTCATATCCGTACACAGTCGCTGGCGCATGTTTGACAATTCAATATATATCCAACTAGCAGCGCCCCGCGGTTTTACCTGCATAAGTTTCTATCCCGTGGGAATATCGGGATAAAAAGTATCCTATGTGTTAATCCTGGTTATAAACTATCTGTGTGCCGAATTTCATCAAAATTGGTCCAGCCGTTTGAGCGTGAAGAAGTAACAAACATACACACACACACACTCACAAGCTTTCGCCTTTATAATATTAGTGTGATGTAGTAGGTACTCGTATTATGTAGATTAGTAGAAGTATGGCTTCTATTCTGAAGGGATTTCGTGTCTTTTACAATTATAAGAAATACGTTTTTGTTTTTTCAATTTAACAAAAGTCAAAGTATAATTTTGTGTTTATGCAACAACGGTGTTGTGACTTGAAATAGAAATCAGTTTACTGCTTAAACTGATTAATATCACACAGCAAGAAACAACTGCACTGGAGGTAGCTAAGATATGTGTTGTGAGCAGTGGTGGCCCAGCGGTAACGGCCGCAAATTACGGGCTGTAGATCGGGGGTTCGAAACCAAGCAGGGACTTTACTTTGTGTACATTATTTCATCACCACATCTCAAAACGCTAAAGGAAAACATTGTGAGGAAACCGTCATGTCCTAGAACCAAACTTTTGAAGACATGTGACATCTACCAACCCGCATTGGGCCCGCGTGGTGGATTACGGCTCACCCCCTCTCAACGAGAGGAGGCCTCCCAGCTGAGGGAACGTTGATTATGCTATGGAGACAGAAACCTACATCGTAACCTGAAGATTTCATGTCCTAATCAAAATATTTAAGCAAACTAAAACCAATTACCTCCAACACATTGACAAACAATCTCACGCGTGCACAATTCTCATCGTGTCTAATCATTGCGTCGTTTTCCCAAGGCGTGACGTCACTCGTCAGCATCATTTACCTCCCCTCTTACCGACCGTACACCGGGAAGTCATTACAACCAGTTTGATGGAATGTGCTGTTTCTGATGGACTCCGTATTCATCCATTGTCGACGTTTTTGTTGAGGGTATTGTTTCATGATTTTATGAAGAAAGTAGTAATGGTGCTTATAGTTGGGTACATGTAGGTGATTGTTGTTTGATGTCTGCTTTTTGTTGCGGTGAATGACGTTTTATTTGATTATTATTATTGCCTTACTGACGTTTCCGGACACAATATATTCGAACACAGTGTCAGAAACGACATATTTTAATGAGATAGAGCAAGAAGCAAGCAAGTGTCCGAATCAAGTATACTATAATCAAAGTTCCGAATATTTTGTGTCCGAAACGTCAGCTGATCGATTCTGTAAAAATCTCACCGCGAAATCATAAGTGAAGTGAGCACTTAATAGTGTCAACACCTACCATTACGGAATGACAGAGCTCACTTCCCGCTCAGTTCACCTAAGTTCTCACGGTGAGATTTTTACAGAATAGCACTGCAGTAAGCCGATTGTGATAGGTAAACATTTAATGTAACTAAGCAGGTGCATTTGCGACAGTTCAGACAAGTGGCAATAATTTCGTATTTCTACAACGAATTTCTACTGGATTGACATAAGCCTTTCGGTATCAGTCGATTCCATTCATTTTTGACTTTTCCATCATCGCTGACAGAAAGTCAGTTTGCCAAGAACCACCGGGTTATTATTATGTGGATCGGTAGAGATCACCTAATATAAAAATGCAGGCCCCTTCTCTACATAAAGGTTTGTGTATGCAGCAAGCATATTGGAGGGGCGTGCAGTTTTAAATTGGACGATCTCTATTTGAATCTATTGAACTCCTAATTGCGTAACATACTATTACTCTCAATTTGAATCATTTTGAAGCATATTGCTAATCCATTGCTCCATGTGTTGGAAAAATGTGTCTGCTCAAAAAACGCAATGAATGTTGTTGAACTGTCAAAATGAAACCCAATGCTACTTATAGTGTGTTACGCAATCCGCGAGTTGACTAATTTTTTTTAATTATTTAAATTGAAGCTTTTTTACCTCACTAATAGCTTGGTATAAACAGTTATTTAATATTTTTAAAAATTGAAAAGATATGAGCGTTCAAAACTCTCAATTAGACAGAGAGGGAAATACTGAATTGTGACGTCATAGTTCAGTATCGCCATATAAATTACATGCAAAACTTCGTTTTGCGAGAAAGAGATAGACAAAAAGTTTCTATAAGTTATAAGTTTTTTATTTTTCGACCGATTTCAAATTTGATTTCGAATTCTATTATTGTATTACATGTGTGGATATATTATCTACTAGAATATATAGTATTCAATATCATGCAACTACCCAATTACCCTGCTGGTTATGTCAATGGGTTTGTCCTGAGAACAGCAGTGCTATTTGGTGCTGATCCATACACCATGTTCGTGAACGGGCACCGTCAGTAAGGACTGGTCATCTCTTAGCCGCCACGGCTTATTTTAATTTATATTCATTTCTATGTGGATTGTTTTTATCTTTTTTATTACGGATGCTTTTATCTTGCACGTATTTCTACATCGTTCTCACATGTATAATTTCAACATGAATGATGTAACCAATATCTTGTAATAAATACTCGTAACTTCGTAATTTTATGATTTAAAAGAGTGTCCGTGAAGTTTCTTGCCCGTTCTTCTCCACAGGTACCTACTACGCTTTGGAATGGGTAACTAGTTTCATCTTTCTGACTGACCGACTTCTTGACCATTCAAAAGTGCCTGTAATTGGTTTATTTGAAATAAATGTTTTAAGTTTGAGTTTATTCTGTAAAAATATCACCGTGAAAACTTAGGTGAAGTGAACTCGAAGTGAGCTGTCATTCCATGATGCTGGGGATTGCCACTATGGACAGCTCACTTCACATAAGTTTTCAAGGTGAAAAATTTTAACAGAATAGCTGCTCCAACAGTGACGCAACACAAAGACTAGCCGGTCGATTCTGTAAAAATCTCACCGTGAAATCATAAGTGAAGTGAGCACTTAATAGTGTTAATCCCTAGCGAATGACAGCTCACTCCACGCTCACTTCACCCAAGCTTTCACGGTGAGATGGTTACAGAATCGCACGTCAGCACGTTGCGTAATACACTATTATTCTCAATTTGAATTATTTCGAAGCATATTGCTAATCCATTGCTCCATATGTTCGAAAAATGTGTCTGAAAACAACGTGAATAACGCAATGAATGTTGTTGAACTGTCAAAATGAAACCTATTGCTACTGTAGTGTGTTACGCAATTACCCTGCTGGTTTTGTAGTCCGAATTCTGGATGTGTAGTTGTAGGGTTCCGGTTCGACCATTCAGTATGTGATTGTCTTGAATTGACGCCATGATTTTTAATAGCTAGATGATGATAATTGTATAAACGATTTCCTTAATAAAATATTGTGTATTTTATTATTAGATATCTTTAACTTCACCTTCTACTAAGAAACCTGACGGCATGGATTTTTTTCTTTTAAAAGTCGAATGACTCATTTACTAACAGCGCATTCCGGTTTACCTGCAAAACCGGATAGCTATCAGTGTCAAAGAAACTTCCACTCACCACGTCAAAAAACTATAGTAAAACACCTTTGTACTCAAATTATAATTAATGTCGTATCCCTATGTATTTTACTGTGTACAGGCGCCAGCACATCAAGTTACTACAATCTGTCAAATTTCTTTAATTGATTTTCAACTTTATCGCTAAAGCATAAGGTTCAAAGTTGATTGGGAAAATTTGACAGTTTCGGGTAGCTTGATGTGCTGGCGTCCATTTGCAACCGGGAGTAAAAATTTCGCATAGATCAGTAAAACACTTATTAATCCTTTGGAAAGTGTTCAGAGGTCCTGGGAAAAATACTGGAAAAAATCTCATGCAACCTGGTCTTCAGCAGTCAGATCCTCACATACGTGAGGTTCAGGGATAATTTGATAGTCGCTCATCGTGCTCAGAATTTTGTAAAGTCGAAACTCACGATCACTGCAACTCGGTTGGAAAAAGGGCTATGAGATTATTATTATGAGATTAAAAACACAAACCATTGGGACTTGCGGAGACGCTACTTTAGTCACAAATAATGAATTCCAGTCATGTATCTATCAATAGGGATAGAATTTGTGATACCACGTGATCCGCGTTTCTCACGACTTATATCCGCGCCGTAACTAGAATGTCGATGACAATGCTGTTTGAAAGGCGCTGAGGGAAGATTCACAGACCGCACTGTGGCTTTACAAAGGAAAGTAGGCGTCGCTTACGAATATATAGGTTATTTGTATAACGTTTAAGGTTCCCAGATAGTCGTATCCCCTTGCGACTCTATTTTCATAGAGCACGGGTACGGAAATATAGGATGTTTGGAAGCTGGATGCAAAGCCTTAAGGGGGTGATAGTTGACACCATTTAGAGCATTTTGAGCCATACATGTCTGAGACGAAGTATGTTTTTTTTTCTTTTTTATCTGCATACTTTTAGTCAAAACTCAAAAATAACATAGCAACTTTTTTAACTGGGGGAAAAAAAAACATACTTCGTATAAGACATGTATGGATGGCTCAAAATGCTCTAAATGGTGTCAACTATCACCACCCTTAAAGTTTTGGTGTCAACTATCACCACATTCACCACCCTTAAAGTTTTGCACTTAGCTTCCAAACACTCTGTATATCGCAAAATCGCGTCGCACTGTCGCGTCATGCCTGTCGGAGCCTTTATGTTGATATTCGTACGAAACGCCTGCTTTATGGTGGCTCCACACGATGCAGACTTCTATAGAATTTTCTTTTCTAACGCACCGACATTGTCTGTACTGCTTTGTTACACAGACAAAATTCTATAGAAGTCTGTATCGTGTGGACCTTCTATTACTAAGCAGAGTAAAGTCGTACTGCGTTCTGTGAATCTTGCCCTGAGTGCTGATATCATGTAAAGCTGTCGAACCTGTCTTTATTGACGTTGTTTAGTATACCTTAACGTTTTCCATACAATAGTAATCGTTGAAGAGTTTTTCCATGTTGACTGTGGGAGATCTGTGTAGGTACGCAAGGCTACACATGAAGCTATAATTTCCAGTTTAATCTGGCCTCACATTGTATAGGTTTTTCGTACAATCAGAAGTCAACTTATACTGGTTATTTATACCTTGATGTGTAGCCGTGCGTACTTGCAGTATAATGCCATAGCTCTTGGAACTTTAGCTACATTTTAACTCCCTTATGTTTTCTGAAATAGTTTTCATTATTGAGTAGTCGGCTTACATAGGCAATTTAACTGTCTTGTGGTTTAAACCTACATTCATAGTTCCAGTTATTGAGCAAGAGTTTAAATAAACAGTTACGCCACTGCCTGAGGTGTTCAACATAAATACTTAACGTTAAACTAAGTTTAAGGCAAACAGGCGTTAAGTTCGAACACTTGTCGTGTAAGTTTAACCGTGTTAGGACCGTCAGGGCGTCTTGCTGACCGCCCGCTCATATTATTATCTACTTTCTAATGACTTGAATCATCTACTAGTGTATGTGTCAAGGTGTGGCTCACTCCGTCTTTAAATATCAGTTTTTAACAATGGAATACCTTACGTCCAACGGCATCGTGGAAAACCCAGGCGTTGATGGCGGGGCGAACGTGATTGGTACATTTGGCTCAGGATCGAGTTGAGTGGAAAAAGGAAAGGGACCCCTTTGCCCTGCATTGGGACAAAGCTGGCTGATTATTTATGTTTTATGACAGAACGCGGTGAAAAAATTGATTTCCCGGGACGTGATAAATTTGCTTTGTAGGAAAACTTCAATAACAAAATAGCCATAAAAGGTAAATAAACGTACAAATTAGTTATAACCTTAATTGATTAACATATGGGTAAACAGGAAAAATCAGAATGAAATCATACTAATTCGTTACAAATACCTAATAAAATGAGTCTCAGTTACTACAATATTCATTGTTAATTGTTATTCCTTAGTACCTATAAATCAACAAGGAAACTGTACATCTACTAAACTTAACCAACCTCTACAAAATATCCAATATTCAAAGAAACCCCAAGGACCAGAAAATTCGTATACAACTTGGTTCCCAACTAAAGGGCCACGTATATCCCCGAACGCGGTCCTTGAATGCCCTTGAAGGCAATCAATCCGTTCCGGCCTTCGGTCCTGGAGGCCTCGTCAGGAATGCGGTCCCCGACCAGTTTCTTATAATCACGTGGCCGACTACCGCTCGGCTGTTGGGCATTGTGACCGTTAGGCTATGCTTATAATTGCACTTTAATTGTATAATACATTGGACTTAATTACTTAACGATATCTTCACTATATTACTGCGTTTTTGCCATTTTTCTGTAACTGATTCCACGTGTGATAACCAAGTATTTTTAGACCAGAAATGCAATAGCTTACGAGATTCGTAAGCTAATTCAACAAAAAAATGCTACTATTAGTAATCAAAACGATTCGTTTCTGCTAACAGTAACCGAGCATAAGAGGCATTTGTTTCAAACTAAATATATAGCCTTAATAAATTAAGAACGAATGTAATTGTTTTCCTAGCCTCAGAGACGTCTATTTACAGACGCCAGCACATCAGCTACTACAATCTGTCAAACATCTTTAATATACAGTAGGACCTCTATACGTCGAACATCAAGGGAGACGCCAAAAAATTCGAGTTATAGAGTTTTCGACTTATGGAGGATTTCGACTTAGGCGGATTTTGATTCGACATAAAGAGGTTGAGATTCACTCTTATAAATTTTGAGTTAGAGAGGTAAAACAAATAAAAATTCAAGTTGCAGAGGTGACAAACATATTTCTATTTATTAGGAATCAACATTATTTCAAAACATCCCTAAAATAAAAAATAAAATATGCCATTAAAAAAGGTCAGTATTTTTTATATTTTTTTTGCTTTAGATAGTTCGGTTTTTCTCTATGTATAGCAATGTCTATTGTATAAAGAGCAGAAAATTCTTGTTATTCAGAGTTCCTGGTTTGCAGTATAACCACTATAACAAAACTACTTCTGACAATATTTCAGTCGAAAACGAATGACTTGCTTCGCTAAAGTTCAAATGAAATAAAAAATAATAAAATTAAACACCTGACACCAAGCAAGCAAACACGTGTTAACGTAAGTCATAAATTCATGGTAATCCTATTTATTGTATATTCCTAAATTGTTTTCTAAGAAACAATCAAATGTTGTACTTACATTGTCGGCAAATTCTTAAAGTCTGTAACTTATTTTTTTTTAGAACTACAGAGGTAAAGTTTCAAATAATCGAGTTGTAAAGGTTGTAAAATAAAACTGCTATGTTCGAGATACAGAGGTCCAATTTCATTTTTCGAGTGATGGAGGGAAAATATGTACCAAAATGGCTTGGGACTCACTGATTATTTCGACTAATAGAGGGTTGAGATTTCGAGTAACGGAGGTTTTGGTGTTTGAAGGGAACGGAACAAAACATTTTTTCGAGATTTGGAGGTTTTCAACTTATCGAGGTTCGACTTAACGAGGTTCTACTGTATTTTCAACTTCATCGCTAAAGCATAAGGTTCAAGGTTGATTGGGATTTGACAGTATCCAATAGCTTGATGTGCTGGCGTCGTCTGTACGATGAGGATATCGTTATTAACCGTGTCTTCTTTTTTGTTCTAGAATCACGCAGCGGAGAATTCGGCGGGCAACTCACAGTCTCTATTGGACAGCCTCAACAACAAATACTTCTTCTACACGAGGACGCGGGGTCTGTTCCGCATATGCTATCCCAAAGAGAGACCGCCTTCAGGTAACACTTGACTATTGTCTATGATCTGATTTGATTGATTACTGATGTTTTGTTGAGTAATGTTCTTTGAGTCTTATTAGAAACTACACTTTTAAAGAAGACCAGTCTAGTCCTCTAAATCTTTCTTTATGGTCTCATTAACTGACTACGGTTTGGCCTTGCTAGTATTAAAGGTACAGTCGCCAGAACATCAAGCTACTACAATCTGTCAAATTTCTTTCATAGATTTTCAACGTTATCGCTAAAGCATAAGGTTCAAAGTCGATTAGGAAAATTTGACAGTTTCGTGTAGCTTGATGTACTGGCGCCTTTACAATCTTGTGGCTTGACTTAAAATTTCGTTCAAAAATGTGATGTCCACAAAGTTCACCCTCATAGTTTGCAAACAGTTAATTCTTACTGCATTTCCAAAGCTTTTGTTGTTAGGCAATGTATCCGAATACAGGTTTACAAACGCATTTGCACATTCAGGGACAGTCGTATGTTAATCAATTGAAGTGTTTTGTTTCGTTGTCAAGGCATCATATATCTGAAATATGTTCCAATACTGCATACTTGACGTTATAAACGTGTTGTTCATGTGCCCATTCTGTACCATTCACTAATTCACAAACCAAATCCGCTTATTTATTAGTATTAGTCATAGTAATATCTTTAAACCTTGCACTTTGTTTTTGTGTATTGATTGAATTTAGATTAGTAGCAAATAATTGATCATGGGTTTGGATATAATTATTTAAACTTGTATGAGCTCATAGTAAAAATACTGCTATTCAGCTGCATCCGGTTAGACTGGAAGCCGACCCCAACATAGTTGGGAAAAGGCTAGGCAGATGATGATATGAACTCATAGTTTTAGTCATGCACAATAACGTAACGTCTCGTCTGTAAAATATATGTTTTTCATGGCAATGATGCTTTATGTATTTTAATATTATTTTGTAATCGATACTGCTTTAATAACGTTTTGGTCCCTTAAGTCTTCTACCATGTCAGCTCAAAGGTTTTATTATTTTTATGCGTTATTCAACTCCGGCTTTTTGTTATCTTTCGCTGTTATATTTTCCATGGCATTCGTAGAATTTGTATCATCTGACGTTCATCTGATGTATTTGAACTCCCAATGAATTCACGTGGAAAGATAATCCATAATAATATAGATGTTCATATGCCTTATCGTATTCCACGATGTTATTGTTCCTACAGATGCTGTGCTAAATAACTTACCACCCACTCATAAGTATTGATGATCAGAAGCATCCGAGAAATTCACTCAAACGGTTATTTTATGTTTTATCTAATTGTTCATACTTTATAATCATGATCATCTATTGGCGCGTTAATAAACATACTGAGCACATGCCCAAAGTATTATACATTCTATTCATGAATGGGTAGGGTATACAATTGCGCGTGTTATGCAGTGTTCAGGGCACGCAGTTTATCTGGCACTGTTAACAGATTCAAGATTCTATCTTTGAGAACGTAAGGTGTATATTTAAGTGGTATGTGGACTGGTCAGTGGTACGCGTACGGTAAAGATGGCCGTAGTCATCTAACTGTGAGTGAAGAACAATAATGGTTATACTTTCAACAAGAACTAAAACATGTGGGTTACTTACTGTTCAAGCTACATCGTTACTGGCTCATGAATCTCTGTAAATTCTATAATTGTCTACAGTATTTAGAACGTGAGTAGTAATTGGATAATGATTAATTTTTTGTGTGTAAATGAAAATGACTCGTAGACAAAATATTTCTTGATGATCGTGCAAGTGTGTATCTATTATATTCAAGTGAATTTGCACTACGTAGGTTTGTTTTTTGTTCTAAATTGAAAACATATTTAAAAATAGCATTTTCTTTACATAGAACTCTTGGATGATTCAAGTTGAAATGTTCACCTTCACATTATCATTCGCACTGAATTTTTGATTCAATTATGAATTTGCGATGTCGACCACGACATATCGGGCAGCCTTCAATGTCACTCCAACACTACCTTAAACCTTTATATTCAAAATCTTCGTTTATCACTTCCGTTGACCCAGCCCCATTCGAAAGTGTCGATGTCGGCCTTAATTAATTTTCATATATTCAACGCATATAGCCCACCATATACGAAGCACTTTATAAAGACGTGCTAACTATTTAGGATCCTATTTTTAGTGTCCTAAGGTCTAGGTCAGACGTGAACGAAAATGATAGCATATTGATTGGCAGTAATTCGTGTTCCTTTGCCTAATTGTTGATAACTTCCGACTGGTGAAAACTGGTTGGACAGAAATTCGAAATTGGAATACCGATGTTATTTTGTTTGCAATCTTGATTTTTTGATGAATTAAAATGGAATTCGTCTGTCTTTGAGAATGTTGTGTTCATCATTGTCTGTTTAGGTACATACTTAGACAACGCGCATACTACAGGAAAAAAAAATAATCAGTGCGATTTAGACCACCTAGTGTAGAAATTTTTCGTCGACTATAAAAACAAAAAGAAACAACTCTTTCATAGAAAAGTGCAATACTTACGCGGTCAAAATGTATGGCAGAGCTAATTTTTATTTAATAACCGACAAAAAATGCCAACGCAACCTACTGAATTCATGGTTTCAGTTTGCGCACCGGTTAAACATTTACCCTGTAGCAACAAACCGTTTTCTCTATGTCGAGTTCATTTTACTCATCATTATGAACAACTTTTACTATGGGACCAAACCTGAAATCGCGAAAAAAAAATCAGCTGTTCTCTACATTTATGTTCGCATAACTCGCCAAAAGTAGGGAACAGCTGATTTTTTTCGCTATTTCAGGTTTGGCCCTATAGTAAAAGTTGTTCATAATGATGAGTAGAATGACCCCTTATGAGGTTGTGCGTTATTTAAGTTACAGCTTGTATAAGTTAGTTTGGTCGAGAGACCGCTTTGTGGCATATAAGTGCACGTCGTTGAGTGTGGTATACGAGTATAATCTGTATTTTATGCAGTCTTGTCTCAGTCTGCGCATAGCATAAGCATTTCCAATTTTATCAATCAATCAATTCAGCCTATCGCAGTCCACTGCTGGACATAGGCCTCTCCCAGACTGCGCCACAACACCTTGTCCTCCGCCTTGTTTCCAATTTTATCGTTCCCAGTTAATCTTGAATCAATTGCCATATTAACACTAGCAAGAATTCTATCACGTTCACGAGGATTCCATATCTATAAAATTCGATATTGCGCTATCAAATTATGTGATATATCTAGTAGGTACGTGATAGGCGATGTGCATGCATTCTCCAAGGCTTTGCTTCAGAGAAACATCACGTTTGTTGTCTGACACCAGGCTGATAACTGAAATGCGAACTCACACATGAGTGAAAGATAGGGCATCTAACAACATTAAAGGTCACCGCTCATTAGAGCCACCCGACACCCACCCCGCACCGCCTCGTCGCACGGCGTCCACTCGTTGTCGACAGGTGGTCCACTCAGGACCCGCGCGTTGGCAATGCGCAGTCAACGCAAGGTAAGCATGCGAGCAGCGAGTTGTCACCGAGTGGTCCACCCGCCGTCCGCGCGTGGAGGGCTTACGACCGAGGCGATCCGGTGACGCTACGGAGTTGTTGTAGTGAGCGACCCATACAAATTCATATAAAGAATACTAGCCGCAGGAGGCGAGGCGGTGCGGAGTGGGTGCCGGGTGGCTCTAATGAGCTGTGACCTTAAGTCTCACTTTTAGGTGTAGAACCTTAAGTCTCACTTTTAGGTGTAGGTATCATAGCAACCACATATTTAAAAGATTGTCCTGTATGTCTTAAATCTTTAATTTCCTGGAAACTTACTTTAGATTATCTTAATTGTCATAGGCATTAAAGGCTGTTGACATCTCGTTATGGAAGTAATCTACATATTTACCTATTAGTAACTCCGTCATAAGACACGGCATGATTTTTTTTATAGGCTCCAAAATTTTACAGGGTGCTCTACTCATGAATATGAACAACTTTTATCATGGAGAACCAAATCTGATCTCGAAAAAAAATGAACTGTTTCATACATTTTGGTCAAGTAGGCATTGCACTTTTGTATTAAACAGCTGATTTTGTTTTCGTGATTTCAGAGTTGATCCCATAGGAAAGTTGTTCATATTCATGAGTAGCACTCTTTAAAAATTTGGAGCCTGTAAAAAAAGAATAAAAAAAAAAAGAATCTCTTTGTCTTTATTTCTGTATTCAGTGAACATGAAATAGGTACTTGTTAGTAGTAATGGGACTCCAGCAGAACTGGCGAAATAGCGAGATGTGGGTGCACTACTAATACACTTCTGTCTAACCCTTCGAAGATTACAGCAGGATGATTGCGTAACACACTATCAGTAGCAATTTGTTTCATTTTGACAGTTCAACATCATTCATTGCGCTATTTACGTTGTTGAGCAGACACAATTTTCCAACACATGGAGCAATGGATTAGCAATATGCTTCAAAGTGATTCAAATTGAGAGTAATTTTATGTTAAGCAATAATAATTAGGGAGCAGGCGTGATGATATGTTATGTGTAACTATGGCCGGTATTATATTACCTATTTTCGCGATCAAAATTAGAAGTAAAATGTGACGTTTCAGCTGTGAAACTTCTTTACTACTGTCCTTTCACTTACGTAGTTTTTTTTTAAATCTTTGATTATGTATCACAGATTATATTGATTTGATTATCTTTATTCTTGCTGCAATAAGGCTGCTGTTTGGTTGCTGTCAGAGGTAGAATAACCTCGACAGGACTATCTATAGTTCATCTTCGAATGGTAAGATTTATTTGCGCTGACGAATCAATGGTGAAGTTCATACAACCCAACTTAATGAGGTAGGAAACAGCAAAAAACCAAATAGACTTGTGAATGTTGAAATCGTCAATACTGTATCCAATAAGACAATAGGTGCGGAACCCGCCTACGAGCCTCGGCCTCGGCCTTGACTCCGTGCCTTCAAACCATGCTGTTTGTTATTGGTTATTTGTTATAACACAATGGCTGGAGGAAGTGGGAATAGCTGTAGATTCTGTAAATAGACAGTAGGTGTGTCTTTGATATCAAGGGTCTGTTTCACAGTCACCGGAAATACTATCTTCCTAATTACTTACCAATTTATTTCACGCAGACTTTTTAATTAGGAACTGACTTAGAGCTGCAGGGTAATTGTGTAACACACTATCAGTAGCAATGGGTTTCATTTTGACAGTTCAACAACGTTAATTGCGTTATTTACTTTGTTGAGCTGACACATTTTTCGAACATGTGGAGCAATGGATTAGCAATATGCTTCAAAATGATTCAAATTGAGAGTAATAGTGTGTTACGCAATTAGTGTGCTGGTCTGGAAGTAAAACAACAGTTTCAGTTGTTCACACTCAATCAATCTGTCAAAAATACCTCTAAAATCCCTACATTTTTGACAAGTTTTTGACACTGATTGTCGCTGAGATAAGATTGCGACGAGATTTTGAACGTTTGAATTACAGAAATTGGCCTACAGATCAATAGCACTTTATTGATTGACATACGTCAAATGGGGTGAATAGGAACCGAGGGGTGAATCGGGATGAAACTTTATGATGTAATATAATTTGTTGCCAACAAGGACACTTAATCGTTAATTATAATATATTAAATATATTAGAGCCCTTTTTAACAAGAAACGATATTATTTCAATGTTAAAATCCATTTTAAAGTTTAGTCCTGATTCATCCCTGCATTTCTTTTCACCCCGTTTTGCTGTAAGTAGACCGTTTCATTACATCGAGTCCATAAATAACTAACTTTACTCCAAGCCCAAACCGTCGAGCTAAGTTATTGTATCTTATTTATTATTATTTATTTAAACTTTTCGCACACAAAAAAGGTACAAATGCGGACTTAATGTCTTAGGCATTCTCTACCCGTCAACCAAGGGTGGTGAAGAGATTAGATGGCAGGTGCTTTGGTTGAACCGAACAACAACAACAATAACAACAACAACAACATCAACATTTTGATGCCTAAGTAAAATCTAAACACACATTATTTTCGCTAAGTGCGGGTTCTTGGTCAATGTTCGGCAACAATTGAGCATTTAAAAATTATTTACAAAATAACATTAGGTAGGTTTATGAACAAGCAATTAGCAACCTTGGTGGTTAGCCTTTAGCGGTTAAGTTTATTTTCGATTATGTCTGATTTACTTCACGCTGTTTGTATACTCGTAATTGTCCTGCAGTTATGTAGTTATAGATTTTTTTTGTTAAGATTATTTTACGTTTTTGAATGAGAGTACTCACTTACATACATACCCTGGCTACGCCATTTTCCCATGGGGGTAGGAAGAAATTACAAAGAGCCAGCTGGAAATACTTATTTATATAATTATTTATTTAAGGATTACCAAGGAGATTCATTACTATTATCTTTTACCATTATAGAACTTGTGTAATATACATTTTCCTGTAATGCACACTGAATTACAGATAACCACAGCGTTCACATTATCGAGTAGGTACACATGCTCTGAATACATAATTAAATTCAAGAATGAAAGATTAATTAAACAACTAGTTTAAAAAAAATATTAGAACAAGATTCATTATTAAAATAGTAAAAGTGCAAAAGTATGTATTTCGATTATAAAGTAGTGTAATTTACAATACCATAGATGGCAGTGTTATAGTCGTATACAGCTGAATCGCATAGACGTTTCTTTCCACGAAAACCAACGCTGCTACCGCCATCTAGGGCCTCATAAATTAAACTCGTTTAAATAACTTTTCAGTAGCTGTTGTTGCATTAACTTAACTAACATGGTACACAAAAAGTAGCTTTGTACTCAAATTATATTTATGTCACATCAAAATAAAGTAAAAGCAATCTAACTATAATCTATCATCGTATGTATCAATAAACAGTTGCCAAACATGTTATTGTCTGAGATATCTGGTCCCGCGACAATAGTCGCTTGAGCAACGACCTGAATGCGCGTATTAGCAGCAACGCAGCATGGGTAATAGGCGGCAGTCATGCAAGCGAATAATTTGGTAACCACACTGTGAGACGTGTGAAAAATACTTGATTACTGATGCTAGGATATGGTTGCTGTGTTTCTTTGATTTTTGGAGGCAAAATTGGTAATGATCCACTTCTAAATCTGTAAGAAAGAAATATAACTAAATAGGTTTATTTGTCACAAAAACACGTGCAAACAAAAATACACTCGATCACTCGCAATGAATGAGGGTCACATAAAGATACCTGAAAGTCTCGGAAACTAATAATGCTAGCTTAATGAAATAAATTGTGTTTAATAAACAATCAAATGTTTCATAAAACAAAGTAATAAAATGTACATTTTGTGTCACTTTGTATTAGACACATCAAAAGTGTCTAGGAATCTAGGGATCAAATACATTTTTAACTATAGAAAATTGTCCAATTAATATTTACCAAATCTAGTCTTCTAGACTGGCTTCTTGCTTTGATTCCTATGTTTAAGTTAACAAATTATCCCAATATTTTGTAAAAAAATAAGAAAAAGAAGAAATTTACCTAAGTTAATGTCGTCAATTAAATGGCAAAAATGAGGAATTTTTAAATTTATTTACCTTTGACACGCATCACAAATTCACAGCGATTTGGCATGCTTAAAATCGGTTCATCAAAATCACTTTGAGGAATGGCCGCCCAAGTTCTTTCTAACAAGTCAAAAAGTTGTTGTGGGGAATGCACAGCATCCATACTCAGCAGAGCTCTTCTTTGGAGCATATGCCATGCGTGCTGAATGGGGTTGAGATCTGGCGATTGAGCAGGCCACGGCAGAACGTTGATGCGAGCATCGGCAAGAGTGCGTGTTGCGACTCTAGCCGTGTGTGGACGTGTATTAGTCGTATCACCTAACCGGCTTCGCAAAGGGATGATCGCGTCTGAAACAATCCTCTCCGCATAAATATGAGCAATGAGGTTGCCCGTGATCCAAATGAGATCGGTTCTTCCAGCGATCCAAACACCGGCCCGAACCATTATTGTTCCCCCTCCATATGAATGAACTTCCTGACAAAATTTCAAACGTTCTTGACGTCCAGAGGTCCTCCAAACTCGAGTACGTCTTGTATCCGGCCTCATACCGAAACGAAATTCATCGGAAAAGCATATGACACTAATTCATTGCTGTCAAGTGTATAATTAACTCGAGTAGGTAATCAGAAAAATAACACATAATAGATGTAAATAATCACGAACACACAAGAGAAACAGTCGACAGCTGCACGTTATGACTGACAAGAAGGCGTCCACTAAATGAAGCAGTGCAATGGGACAGCACGGCGCTGATTTTCAGTGGCCACCCGAAACTGTAGTTTTTGATAAATGTCTATAGAAGAGATCTAAGTAAATTGGTTATCTATATGATAAGACAGAAATCAACACCAAAACTCAAGGGTTCTAGAAATGTTTAGGTCCAGTATATGTGATTCAATTTTCTTCCAGATTTAGTGAGATACTTTGAAATAAAAATAAAAAACTAGAAAAAATCTTCGATTTCTTATTCTAATGACCTCCGAGAAGTTGTGATTAACCACAGCATCTAATCATTTTTTTTTTTTACATTGAAAATTACACGTACATGTGCTGTAAAATTAGAATAATTGCAGTTTATTTTACTGTCAGATTCAACGAAAACCATTATAATAATAACTAAGGTTATCATTGAAAGTGGCCTTTGGAAGGCCTCGGTTTACTTGAACTCTTAACAAAATATTCGTGTGTAGAAGTTAATTAACACATTGAACGCCGTGGTGGTGGTGACTACACTTTACTTTCCATCTGAGCTGACGACGATTCACGATTTCGACAAATTTTACACATTATATTTTACTGGCTCATACATACGGTTCAAAATAGTCTAAATAATTATTTATTATTACTATCTAAATAATTAAAAAAATAATTGCTGTTTCTCACTGGTGACCACCACGGCGTTCAAAGTGTTAAGGAAAGGGCATTTAACAAAACACGAACACAAAACAACGTTAGTAAGTTAATATTGGCGCCATTATCTGACCCAAGTCTTGAAATTTGTCTAAAATCACACCATGCCTTACATAAGCTTTGCGGTCAACGGTCACCCCAAAAACGGCTGTCCAAATTCAGAGCGGTTTTCGAACTAGAGATACCTAATCACGGATTTTCATGACGGCCGTTATAATGTGATGGAACCGCTTTCCTAGAAAACCAAGCTTTACTGAGTCTATGACTTATCAAGCCATCAGCATTAGAAACAACAAGACAGTTTCTATCTCCTGCCTGATTGGTATCCTTCTCAATCAATATTAATCACTGGACACTAGATGTAGGCCAATTGATAACCGTTTATAACTAGACCGTGTGTCACGCCAAAACTTGTTCAATTTAGATTGATGATCATTGCAAGTGCAGAAAGCGGCGCCGGCGATCAACATACATCATAAATATCGATTAATCGACTCGCCAATTTACTCGATTACTACTCAGAGCGATTCGATTTCTTAGTAAAATTAAACATAAGTTTTACATCAGAATCGATGGTCGCAGGTGAAATCTCTCGTGCCACTAAGTAACCGGTCCTGCGCGTCTCGTCTGACGGGGAGGCGCGCTTGCGCCTGCTACGTGTTCTTTTTTTCAAAGATGGCCGGGAAGGTCGCGAGGGGACCGAGCTGTGCGGACAAAAACTCGAACGTAACCGAACCGAGGATGTTTATCTCACGAACTGGGTGAAGATGTATTTGGGTTACGTTGGGACCAGTTTGTGTCTGTCAACCACTCAATTTTGGGTTGGCAGATTGTGCGATAAATGGAAGGTTGTTTGTACTGTTTTCTCCGGGTTTCTGGCTATTTAATTCTCGTTTAGGAGAAATTTTACTTTTTTTTTAACCACAACGTATTTTGTCTAATGTTCATGTCGTTCTACTTATGGCTCACTAAATGATGTCGTCTTTATACTCGTATTGTTAAATTAAATATCTGAAAAAAAAAACCCCAAAAACCCACAAAACGTTTTCCTTATCTTGGTCTATGATATCTACATAGTAATACTGGTTTAGTAATTACAGAAGTATTCAAACAGCTCGTTATGACAGATAGGATCGGCGTCTGGCTGTGCGCTGGCGCAGACAAAGAGCGGTTTCGCAATGGAGCGGAATGCTGTCCAAGTCTTGTTGTCCTAGCCTTGTTTTCCCTTAAGACATGACCTGAGTCACTTACACCTGTTGAGAATAAAACACACTGCCGGTCGATTCTGGAAAAATCTCACCGTGATAACTAAGGTGAAGTGAGCTTAGAGTGAGCTGTGAGTCATGCTGATTCTAGGGATTGACACTATTGGCGACTCACTCCACGCTTACTTCACCCAAGTTATTACGGTGAGATAGTTACAGAATCGCACGGCTGTCGTGTTAATGACGATCACTAGAAGATTAGGTGTTAGGCACGATGAAGCTGTAAACCTTAATTCACCACTTAGCAGTGTCTTAAAGAGTAAGGTCCCTAGCACACGGCGTATTTTAAACGCGCAGACGATGCGCGTTTCAGGAACATGCGTTTTCTGCGCCGTAGATGCCGATTTTTGCGTTTTTATACATTCAAACGCGCGTAAAGCGCTATACAAACGTGCGTGTGAAGCGCGTTCGAAACTCATTTGAAATGTGTACAAGTGTGTGTGGGGTCGGAGGAGGGGTAGAGGAGGGGCGCGCGCTCACGCCACCGCAACGCCCGCTGACGCTGACGAGGAGTTTCTGACCAAAACGCGGAAGCTACGAGCGCGTTTGTATCGCTGTATCTGCGCGTATACGCGCAGCGGTCGCGCGTTTCAGCATCGCGCCGTGTACTTAGGTTACAAGGTTGCGTTCAAATCTCGTTTGAAGCGCGTATCCGCGCGTCCTCTGCGCGTAGTCAGCGCGTTTAAAATACGCCGTGTGCTAGGGGCCTAATGGTGATTAACTGACTAGGTTAGTGATGTTCGTGAGGACATGAGTCACCCGTTGTAAGGAAAGTACAGAGATAAGAGACAATGGCGCCGATTCGCTTATTCACAAACGAAACTAAATTTAAGTTCAGTGCATCTTTTCTTTCTATTTCATTAAGAAAAGGACAGAAGATAAATATTAGTTCAGTCCTGTCAAAATTCCTGTTGAAAGTCTAAGGATTTCTTCCTCCGACACGATAATGTTAAAAAAACGAAGTTTGTGTGCTGTTGCATTGTTTAAAAAACTAATTACAAAGTCCAGCAAACAAAGGTTGATGTTGCATGTGAATCTAAGCCTCAATCTAATCAAAACAAATGTAGCTACAATGTTCAAGATAACAACAAAATGTAAACACACTCCAAAAGTGAATTGTATTCGGCCCTTCATTTGTCGAAGAGGTCACCGACCGATAAGAGATGCCCTATTTTAATTTGGACACAGAAATGTGTCAAGATAAGCGGAATGGAATCGTTGTAACATTTTCGATGGCATATTAATTGAGGAGCGTCGGAACGAAAACCGATATATCGAATTTACCATATTTTTCACAAATTAAAAAAAAGCTTGTAATTTTTTTAATGTTACAAAAGTGGAAAATCATAGCATGTCAATTTGCAGTTAAAGTGACATCGATTGATGTGTGAAAGTTGACGGAGGGTAGATACTTAATTTAGGGAGATACTTGGCGGACAAGTATGGATATATCGGTTTTTGACGCGATCATTATGGATATATCGGTTTTTGACGAAACCAAAATGGATATGTCGGTATTGAACTGAATTGAATTTGAACCGACCATTGTTGAATTGTGTAAAACTTAATAAGAATTATCGGTTTTTAATCCAACAACAAGAACATGTTGAATTTAAAAATGTATTTGTCGGGTTTGATTTGACCACAGTATTTTGATATTTTTTTTAAGATGGATGTAACTGTTTTTTAATTGATTTCTTTCCTGAAGGGTGTATAATTAAACATTTTGTAACAGAAAAAAAAAAAATGTCTTAATTAAGACATATCGGTTTTTGTTCCGACGCTCCTCAATTATGTTATGTGTTAGTCGCAGATAACATTGGCTCAATGGCATTAACTTATTCATCACGCCTGCGCCTGTAACCCTCTAAGGTTTGGCAGAGATGTACCTATACTCTATTTGAAATAAGATTAGACATTTAAATAAACCTTTTTTTACAGGCCGTTCAACCGATTTTGAATTCTATTGCGTTGGTTGCACGACAAATGGCAGTTTGTATTGTATTGTAACAATTTGTATTGTATTGTAACAGTTTGTATTGTATTGTAACAGTTGGTATTGTAACCATTTTTTTTTCTTTTAATGTCATCCTTATGCCTACGGTATATAAGTCAAAATCGGTTGAACGGACTGTAAAAAGGTTTAATTCAAATAGAGTATAGTTCACCCACATTTCGCCAATTATGTTTAAGTATTATGTAATTGGGGGCGAGATGTATGTGCATAATTCCTACCTAAGAATTAACTGTGCTTCCATATATATACGACTACCTACTTGATAGAAATTGAGTTTTTGTAGAATTATTTTTGTGGCTTTGTTTTATCTAATCAATATGAATTGTCATTTGGGTAGAAAGTTTCAGTTTTTTATACAAGGTGTATAAAAAGAACATAGGTCGAAATATGAAAAAAAAATTTGGCCCTCCCTTACAAAACTGACTACCAGCTGATTGATTTACTATGGGAGGGCCAAATTTTTTTTTCATATTTCGACCTATGTTCTTTGGGGAAAGTTGTTGAGTTTAATGAGCACATTCACCTCCTTCAGGGTTGATACCCCCTTTCCGTTACACGTTGTATAGGGTGACTGGTAATTAGTGACCGATACTTAAACACATGACTCTTTCTACTCATCATTACAAACAACTTTTACTATCGGACCAAATCCGAAGTCGCGAAAAAAAATCAGCTGTTCCCTACATTTATGTTCGTACGAGTCGTCAAAATGTAGGGAACAGCTGATTTTTTTTTCGTCATTTCACTTTTTGTCCCATTATAAAACTTGTTTGTTGTCATGAGTAGAATCATGTGTTTAAGTATCGGTCACTAATTACCAGTCACCCTATACAAGGTGTAACTTAAATAACGCACAACCTCTTAAGGGGTCATTGTACTCATCATTATGAACAACTTTTACTATGGGACCAAACCTGAAATCGCGAAAAAAAAATCAGCTGTTCCCTACATTTATGTTCGCATAACTCGTCAAAATGTAGGGAACAGCTGATTTATTTTTCGCGATTTCGGGTTTGGTCCCATAGTAAAAGTTGTTCATAATGATGAGTACAATGACCCCTTGAGAGGTTGTGCGTTATTTAAGTTACACCTTGTATACATCATTGGTGTAGTGATTGCAAGCGCTACTGCTGAGCACGAGGTTATGGTTTCGATTCCCAGGTCGGGCAGTGTTATTCCAGTATTCAGTAGCAGCCCGGGGTCTGGATTTGTGTCCAGTTAATGGCAATAGACTCGCCCCCTATAACACGGGAATCACACTAATATTATAAAGGCGAAAGTTTGTATGTTTGTATGTTTGTTACTTCTTCACGAACGCCTGGACCAATTTTGATAAAATTTGGTATTGAGGTAGCTGACACCCTGGATTAACACATAGGCTAGCTTTTTATCCCGAGATTATCACGGGATCGAAACTTATGCGGGTGAAACCGCGGGGCGCAGTTAGTTAAACATAATTGGCGAAATGTGGATGTACTAGAGGCACCATCGAAGAAACTTACATCTATACACCGTAAGTGCTATTCTTGCTTGCAGCGCTCGGCCGCTATAGTAACGCTTGCAAATAGATGTGGTCATAGTGTGCACGAGATTTTGTTTTCAAACGGGACAGATGTATAAGTTTCCTCGTTGGTACATCTCTGCTTAACCCATCGGGAATACAAGAGCGATATTAGGTATGATAAGGGCCTGTTCATTTATTACGTAAGACGATTCCAGGATTTTTTTTTTTTAAGTATCAGTATCTACCATAATTGTACAGAAAAAAAATTCAATAACGAATTTTTGCTTACTTTTGAGATCTTACGTAAGAACAATTTAGACCCCTCCCAATCCCAAGTAAGAAAAAATAAGACTAGTTTGAATGCCCTCCCCCTCAAATCGTTTTACGTAATAAATGAACAATATGTTGAATTATTTTCTGTGACTTTAGTTTTATCACTATAAATGACTTTTCGATTATCATTTGGTTCGCTTCAGTTTAATTGTTACAAGTTTAAACAAGTTATAGATATCGCTCATCCAATAGAACAACGACGTAATTATGAAAATGTTTTCTTGAGTTTTCTTGAGTTTTCTCATGACATTATTACAAATTATTATTGATATTAAAGTAACATACATAAAAATATTAATTATTTTAGCATAATCATTGGAAATATATCATATTTTCAATTTCAAACTTTTAAAACGTTCTCCTGAAAAATAGCTAAAACTTAATTACGTCATTATTCTATTGGATGAGCGATATATCTCTTAGCGCTGAAATAGCTATCAAAAGCAAAATTTAGTATAAAATTACTTTCGTTTTCATTCAGCGTGTTTCTAATCTGTTAGGTGATTAGTTTTCGTTGATTCTAGCATTCAATAAGTCGTTAATTGTGTAGAGATGTAAAGCTTTAATTAGTTATAGAAAGTGTTCAAGCAACGAGTATTTTTACATTTGCTAATGAATATCTTGCGCCTGTAAAATTATGAAAGTTGCTTGTATTCTACTTTGACAAGGGTTAACTCGAGGGTTAATTAACCCTTGGAAAAGTTAAAAGTTATTTTCTCAGTTTTTCTTAAGCTATTTTTGTGAAAAGTGGAATTTGTTTGTTACTAAAATTATTTGTTACTACAATTACATTGAATCACTCTTTAATATAGGTCACATTTTTCAAAAAATCTTCATTAAAAACGTTGCCGTGTCTATTTATTAATAGGTCAAGCAAGCCAATCTCAGCGCGGCGCAGTGGCCCGGTGACGACTCCTCACTCGGTAAAGCGTCGTCGCAGATGCAAGAAACGATCAGAATGGCCAGTAAAACTAAAACAGCACATAAAACCTTTACAATATCTTTAATGACTTATTTTCTCTCTGAAATAGTTCAACTGAATTAAAAATCAGTTGGGGTGTCTGAGGTTTTGCGCATTTAACGTTACACGTTGTATATTATCCACTTACCTACATCAAAAATATATTTGCGTTGGTTTAACAAAAAGTTGACTCTTTTTTAATACTTGCTTAACTGTAAAACGTGTTTGGTTTCCGTTAATATGAGTGTTTCGTATGAATAGCCGTAAGTTTAGCTTACTTTAAGTTTACGTTAAAGAAGTTCTTTCATTTTACTCTTGTTCAGAATGTGTTTGCTGGATGTAAGTATTCGACCAAATGTGAATGATCGATACGCATGTCCACATTTCTTTGAGCATACTGTACTTTGACATGCAATGCTACACGGAGAGAAAAATCTTAGAAAAATTACTGTGCTGTCTCATAATCAAAATATACATATTCACACAAGCATCCTGTTTGTAGTATCCGGAAAACAGGATGCTTGTCTGAATATGTATATTTAAACACGTACACTATTAAACGGGATACTGCAAAAAAAAAGTATCTGCAAAAAACGGGATCTTGCCGTGGGAAAGGGCCCTGAGGGCTCTTTCCCGCGATCTTTCGGGATCCTGCAAAAAACCGTACCTGCAAAAAACGGGTTCTTGCCGTGGAAAAGAGCCCTAAGTCGGGGCTGAATGGGCAAACAGATGATGATTACTATAAATTCAAACATTCATGAACAATCATGAACCGAATGGCTGTGAAGCACAGTCATTCGGTTATTAGTAAAGGTGCAGCCTCAAGATTTAATCATCGCCGTTGTCACAACGATCGGTTTGAGAAGTAGCGCGATATTATGTGTTATTATAAGTTATTATGTGTGTCCTTTGTTCTCCGTAAAATTAACTATTATTCTGTCATTATAATTGTATTCAATACCGTCCACGCTTTCCGTGTCAGTCTGCAAGTAGGTGATGATACTTGTGTCTTGGCCTTCGCAGTCTCAATGCGTGATTGGAGGAAATGACGAATCTACTGACTTGGGACACAGATAATTATTACTATAATTATTTAGTGTAAGTTTTTGCTTGTCTATAGTATCAGAAGAAGCTTATGGATTTAGATCGTCATCAATCATTTTAATGCCAAAGCTCTAGATCGTTTGTTTTTCGCGGACCGCAACAAAATCGAAAACATAAAAGCATCAACTGCTATTAGTACCAACCTAGACACAGAAAAAGCCATCAAATTAATAAAATAATGCTGTAAGCAAAATTCGCAAATCTAACGAAAACCCCAATGAATATCAACTTTGGAATCTTTTCATTTTACAAGCAGAGTCATAATTAATTACTATATTTTAAGTTGTTTTTCCCGAAGGGGGATGTTCATTTCTTACGTAAGACGTAGGGAGACGTGTATCTGTAGTGCACCTACATTTCAAATCGTCTTTCAAATTGTCTTCACTACATAGTATAAAACAAAGTCGCTTCCCTGTCTGTCTGTCCCTATATATGCTTAGATCTTTAAAACTCCGCAACGGATTTTGATGCGGTTTTTTTTAATAGATAGAGTGATTCAAGAGGAAGGTTTATATGTATAATACATGCATAATATAGTAGAGAAACACTGATCATTTTAGAGGTTTCTAATGTGATGTCGTAAATAAACACATTTTTTTGCGCTTACATTGTAAACGCTGGCTGAACCATTCGAGATAGATCAAAATAATATACAACAGTATTGTACACTTTAAAAAGCTCTACAAAAAAGTCTGCGATGGTATATGTCTATTTCTTAGGGATAACCCACAATAACCATTTTTTGTCCTTAACTTTTTACGAGAAATAATGGCTTATTTAAGAAGCAATTTTAGGCAATACAGCAATGAATCCTTATCCAATTAACTACCTTAAAAACATTGTGCATTTCATATAGATCATTATGGCCCTTTACAGCATTTAATTTAAATGAATATTTTCGAAGATATTACAGATTTAAAATGCGGGCGTTACCGGCCGGGGAGTCGGCTGGTGGCGCTTGAAACTACCCAACGGATTTTGATGGTTTTTTTTTAATAGATAAAGTGATTCAAGAGGAAGGTTTATATGTATAATACATGCATAATATAGTAGAGAAACACTCATAATTTTAGAGGTTTCTAATGTGATGTCGTAAATAAACAAATTTTTTGCGTTTACATTGCAAACGCTGGCTGAATCCTACGAGATAGATCAAAATAATGTACTACAGTATTGTACACCTTAACGGGTCTACAAAAAAATTCACAATGGTATATGTCTATCTCTTAGGGATAACTCACAATAACGATTTTTTATCCTATACTTTTTACTTTTTACGAGAAATAATGGCTCTAAAATTATCAGTGTTTCTCTACTATATTATGCATGTATTATACATATAAACCTTTCTAATGAATCACTCTTGTCTATAAAAAAAAAACCGCATCAAAATCCGTAGCGTAGTTTTCAAGATCTAAGCATACATAGAGACAGACAGACAGCGGGAAGCGACTTTGTTTTATACTATGTAGTGATCAGCATTGCACCCGTGCGAAGCCGGGGCGGGTCGCTAGTACGTAATAAATGAACCGCCCCAAGGCATATTTACCCCATGAATATTTTTAGAAATTCCGATTTGTTTAAAATAGCTATATTGATATTTCGCAATAAAGTGATTATATAGAAAGTTTTCTGATTTTTATGCTACGATTACATTTAATTTTGGAAAGTGTTGATAGAGTCTGATTTGTGTTGAAGGCTTAAAACTCGAGACACAAAATATCATTGGATTTAATGATGATTGTGATGTGTAGCTTGCGCATGTTTACGAAGATGACTTCATGTCTTCAAAGATGTTTTAAGTCGTGATGATAATTGAGTTTCATCATGTAAAAGAACTACTCCACAGATTTAATGACGTAGTTTGGACATCGTTTCTTAGCAGTAAAATATTGGCGCCGATTTCCTTGTTCACAAACTAACCTTTTAAGTTGAGTGCATCTTTTTCTTTCTATTTCATTAAGAAAACAAAAAATTTTTGGCCCAAAATTCAGCTGCACGAACTTCGCTCGCTGACGCAGTCATAAGATAGGGTTTTATTTTTTAAACCTTCTTTAATAAATCTGTTGAAGGAAAACATGAGGAAACCGGCATGTCTTAAAACCAAAAATTCGAAGACACGTGCCATCTGCTAACCCGCACTGGGTCCGCGTGGTGGATTACAGCCCACTCCCTCTCACAGAGAGGAGGCCTGTGTCCCAGCAGTAGGAACATTATTTTACGTAATAAATCCGTTCATAAGTAAATATACCTGCAACAATTTCCTGCTACTATAAAACACCATCGATCTAAATGGTGGTTAACATGCCAAGTCATAAGTCAAATCATGATACAATGAGGTCACCATGGTTTGTTTGTCTTCATTATGTTGAGCCGAGATGACGGTCTGCAAACAGGTTTAATACCCAGTAATTAACGGTGCGGTAGATAATATTTATTATTAGGTCCTTGTCCTTGTAATAAATGGAGGAAAACCTGCCAGTTTTCGTGAATCGAATTGGAAGGATTTTACATGCATTGTTGACATGGATGATCGTGAGAAAAGTTTTGAGTATGTGGTTGGATGGCTACAAGAGCAAGGGAAGACCAAAGAAACAATGGATGGACTTTGTGAAGGATGATATGGCTGGAAAGGAGGTGCTTACTGAGATGACGACTAATAAAGAAGTATGGAATCCCAAATGAATTGGGATAAGGCCAAGAGAATGGTGGTGATGACATGGACGATATGAAGTCGAGTCCTGAGTTTTTAGGACAGGTTGACATGCGCAGGGTTTCGGTTCAACCAATTCACTTTGTCTCTTCTGGTAATCCTGTCTGTTGCTGCATCAGTAGCTAAAATATTGTGGTTTCAATATACCGTATTCTATCAAAAAAATGGGTTAACCATCAAGGATGAACTTAAATTTTTACTTATCATTTCTTGTTTCATTCGATTGATGATTATTCTTTATGCAGAGTGATAGAGCATTGGACATAATAACATCATTCGTGAAATGGTATGTTTCTTCTGCCTTGTATTGTCATACCATTTATGTTCATAAACTGATGTATCAAAATCAGCTTATCACCGACTTTCCTTCCTGCATTGTTTTTATGATCGTTTTATATGCACGGGTTCACTTCCACACTGCATATGTTTATAACTTCGCACAATTACCTACGATTATTGAGAGAAGTTGTTTTGTAATATAAAACTGATTGATTGAAAACACACTACATTGTTTAGGTCCTTGTTTTTGTGAACGGAAGTTTATTAGGCTACTTTGATAACTGAATCTAAATGTATAGACAAACAACATATGTGTGATAAATAACATGTGTGATGTGTGTAAATAACATAGTGCCTTTATTTTGGAAGCTATTTCCTTTCTATGATATCAATCCTTCTCTATATTTACACCAGAAAATCCTAGTGCATATTACAAAGATTGCTTATTAGATTCGCATTCACGGGTCATATCCTGACTACATCATGCTCCAAATCGGTAATGATATCATACTTCCAATTCCTGATTTCGAAAGTAAGCGTTCCATAACATTGCAGTTGTACCATGGCACATATTATTTTGTAACGATTGACAATCATCCGACTAATCGAAGTAGAAAACTGCTGGCCATACGTAACTAATAGCCATTTCGCAAACCCCGGCGAATCTAAGCTCATATCAAGAGTTTTGCAAGAAGCCACCGTTCCGTGAAAGAATGCACGGCGATGTGCAAGCGTCGAACCTTCATATTGTTAATATGTCAGTTTATAACAGTTTTTATATATAGCCGTTACGCCTGTGGTGCTAGAAGTATTAGGCTTACGTCTGTTACACTTTCCTTTCGCACGGTAATTTGCTGATGACTATATTCGTTGTGTCCTGTGTAATTGGGGCTAACACTTATATCGGTGTAACTATTTGAGGGTTAGTTCATGGTTTATTGGGGGCTTCATATTTACACATAAACTCACGCCTTTTTCCCATGGGGTCAGGCAGAAACTACAGAACGCCACCTGCTACGATCCTTACATATTTATAAGATAAAATATCATGAATACATGGGTTGGGTACACTTATAAGAGGGGCCCATCATGGTCAATAAGAGAGGTTTCTCTTTACTATTTCAACCAACGTGTATTACCCTTTGACAGACCTAGTGTCTCCTAGACGACATTCCAGCGAAGCATGTTGTTAATGAGGTGTCTATTATTTTTGCATGTTTAATAAGTGTTTAAGAGAAAGGGACTGAGCCTTACCGTTGATTGTAAACGTTTCGGTCGGTGGTCTTGCGGCGAGGTTTTCACTGCAAATATTCGACCTGAGAAAATTAAAGAAACTCCGTCATTTTCTTTTCATATAATTATTGTAATGGACTGAAGAATAAAGTTGAGTTTTTCTAGTCAACCTTTTTTCAATGAATGTACCTATCATTTTAGACGCATAAAAAGGAAAATCACAGAGTTACCATACCATATTAAGAGAGGTTTTTGTTTCGTGTGTGTCATACAAACAAACAGAAGGCCAATTCCTGTAATTAAAAACGTTCAAAATCACACGTCACGTTCAATCTCATCTCATCGACAATCAATATCAAAAACTTCAAAAAAAAAACAAATGTAGAGAAATTAGAGGTATTTTTGACAGATTGAGAACGTTCTTAAAATTACGAGAATTGCCCCTCTGTTATCTGTTGTTCACTCACTTACCTTTTTTTTTGGCTGGGAAATTAGTTCTCGCAAAATCAGTTAACCCAAGAATCGTGCGTTTAAGATCCCAGTTTTATCGCAGAGATGCAAATTGCCTGAGATTTGCATGAGGAAGCTATCGTTTTATTACGGAAAATAAGCCGCAGTACGAACGCGGTAGACCACATGCAACGATCACTGGCGGTCAGTTGTGGAGTTGCGGACGTTTGCGGACGGATTCGAGTGATGCGACGGCTTCATATTCAGACTACGGATCAATACCGTTGCTTGACCGTGCGCGTAGGCACGCCAGATGCCGGCGAATTTAATATTATGTGGATTTATAGGGTTAGTGTGTTAAGGCTTTAAGGAATTTGTCAAGGGCGGGACGGATTATCGAGTTTTAAGGTGAGGCAAATTCCAAAAATAGTTTTTTTTCTGGGAACGTTTTAACAGCCTACGCTGCGGTGTCAAGTGAAGTTACCATTGATAATTGCTTTTTATTTGCCTTAATTTGATACCCTTGGATTTGTAGAAGTGTTTTTATTCTCGATACGGTACAGCCGGTCGATTCTGTAAAAATCTCACCGTGAAATCATAAGTGAAGTGAGCACTTAATAGTGTTAATCCCTAGCATTAGGGAATGACAGAGCTCACTTCCCGCTCACTTTTCACGTAAGTTCTCACGGTGAGATTTTTACAGAATAGCACTGCAGCACATTAATTTGTCGATCTAGTTAAGTAGTGTTACTTGCTCCAATTCTTTTTATTTCCGCGGCGCTTAAACACGAACTAGACAGAACATCTTAACAAAAAACAGATGCATATACACAATTAAACGTACACAAAACTCAATAGTCCATGTAAATAAGTCGAGCACCGATCTGCATGTCCGTAAGTGATCACGCTAACCCGATTACGTATCAATGGATGCGTGACGCCGGATGGCAATAGCCAATGACCAATTATAACCACACGAAATCACGACTCACTTGTTCTTGGATTCGTGTTAATAGAAAACTGTTCCTATTGTGGTTAATAGCTTTTCGGGTATGACTTTAATATCGGTGTTTTAGTTTTTGAATGTACTAGATATAAGTCGTTTATATTCGAAGGTCTATATTGCCCTCCGTTTCAAAACCTCACGATCACTCATTCATTTGACGTTCGATTCGATTCGATAGCACCTTGTCATAATAATCGTGAGAATTGTCAACCAGTCGTCATTTTATTGGTGTCGAATCGAAATTGCTGTCTAAACGCGTTCTGAATCCGATTGGCTTGCATGCAGTGACAGGTACTAAAATGTAATACTGTGACTACCTGTGGCTTTGAAAGCTGCCAGTACCACTAGATCTTCTCTTTTCCTAAGAGAAATCGTCCGTCTTTAAATATATTGTAAACAAATACACTTTCCTAGTCGGATTTCTCAGAGGTCTCTTAATATCTACAGGTGCTTTAAGTGCCTAAGTACTTGACGTGCCCTAACAACGTAGCCCTAGACATACTATTTGTAAGTTTTGTCTTAAGTCTGGTATTGCCAACACATAAAACCGATTTCTAATGTCAGTCAATATCAACTCTCTCATCATCTAATCTTAGCTAATATCGATGGATATAGTGGGCATGTGTGACTCGTTCATATCTTATTACTTTAGAAGATTTTAAATGTTCAAATTCAAAGTTATTAATAGCTTAGTCTACTGATACATTTTATACAGAAAATACGTGACGGAACGTTTGGCTTGCCATGCTTTTTAAATTGCCTGCAAGCTGAGACATATCAGGCCGAAATTACGTCGCAGAATTTGCATTGTAGACGTAAGCTCGCCGGCTTTATGTCGTGTATTTTCGGTAATTGTGTTACTTCAGTCTGTTATAAACGTTTCAATTTTACGATTGGTAAGTTAAACGATCCGTTTTAAAACCTCAGTAACTTGGATACGATCAACCTCGAACGATACCTTGAGGTGAAGAAACAAATGGTTATGGACCAAATAACATTCAAATTGAATGCGCTACTGGCTGTGTACATAAGTATTACGTTATTTCGCAAAACGAACTTGTAATTTATAAACAGGTATTTTGTATTCGACATTACGATTATTGCTTTTTAGGATTGGCTAATCGTCGAATATCAGGACATAGAACGTTTCTTGAATATTTTGTTGAGCGTGCAAAGTAACGTAAATATCGTAATCGTAAGTGTTTAAAATGTCAATTGGTTTAGCCTCTATTCGTGTCAAAAATCGATTGTCAAGATTCTATCAACGTCAGTTCATTTTTGACAGTTGTGTTTGTTATCGTCCTCTCTATAAAAATACTTTCAAGTTAAAAAGTGAAGGCACTCCTCAAAGTTAATATAAAACCAATCACCATTTTAATCTTACAATAATAAAGCCTCTAGTTAAAAATACTTACAAACATGTTCTGTGAGAAGTGTTTGTAATGATGCCATTGCAAAAAGAAACGAGGTAAGGTACTTACTAAAGATGGACGAAGTACATACAGCACGCCTCTACTTTCTTTGTTCCACTAGCCAATATATTTAATCATTTTTCAGTAGCGAACACACCTTGGGCCATCGCAGAGGTCATAATTAACATACCGAAGAAACAGATGTTCTGTAAATTAGCCAGCACCGGTCTTTCTAAGTACTTTGGAAAATAAGAAAGTGAAACTGGCCATAGATAATTGGCGGGAAAAGTGAGCCGTGGAAATACTGGGCCGCCATATTTTCTTTCCTGTCATTTTCTTTAGCTGTCAGTGTTTTTTTTTTAAATTTCTTATCATCAAGGCCATGGTCGTAACGTAACATGCAATTAGCATAACGCCTGCAGCCTAATTACATAAATAAATTAAATCTATTTTAATCATTGCGTTCATTAGTCATTTTTATTTAATTCAATAATTTGTTTCAAGTAGGCAATTCATTGATATTGATAGGCGGAAATAATATAAACTAATTAAGCGTATCTTGATTCTTTAGTGAAGACTTTGGATAAATAATTATAAATTTTTCAAAGATTTTGTTATTAATATGGCTGACTGACTTTTTACAGCATCTCATGTAGATTTTTTGTATGAGAAGATGCGGTAAAAAGTACCATAAAAAAATACCAAAGTCAATTTTACAGCAAGTTTTATGTAAGTAGGCACCAAGGTGTTTTATTCGCAATTTTAATGCAAGTTCATTTTGATGTTTCTCTATTGTTTTAGAGATCGTGAACTTTACGTAATAGTTGCGTAACTTGTAAAATGAGGAAGTTTATTAATATTTCTAGAGCCATTTCAAATTTTAAATGACTTGTATGTTAAATTGGGCGAATGGTTATTGATGTAAGCTGCTGGAACAAAGGTTGGGTTACCAGTTATTATAATTGTAGTACGGACGATACAGTTAATTTCTTAAGGGGTTAGGGGTTGTCAGAGGCATGAAAAAATGAGAATTTTCAATATTTTTTTCTTGTCAGTAACTCAATTTATTTAATGAAAGTAACAATATGACATCATTACATTATGATTCAACACGACTCACAAAAATTTGAAAAAAAAAAATAATTTAAAAAGTTATAGCTGTTTGTGTTGGACCCTGTTCCATAAGGAGTGCCTTGCGGTGACCATCACACATCTTCACCTAAAATCAATCGGACAGGGAAAAATAGTTATTTTAATAGATAATCTAGTGCCTGATCGAAGGTTTTTTTTTAAACTTCGATTTTTTTATACACAATTAACTGTTAGTTTTCCCGAAAATCTGGAAATAAATTTCCTGAGGCCGCAATTTTGTTGATTTAAAAAAAAAAAAACAAGCATCGATCAGGCACTAGATTGCAGTATCCGGAAAACAGGATGCTTGTGTGAACATATACATCTAAACACGTACACTACTAAACGGGATCCTCCAAAAAACCGTACCTGCAAAAAACGAAATTTTGCCGTGGGAAATGGCCCTTACAGATAGAAACCGTGTCATCTTACTGTGACAAGCTTCTAAATAATAATAATAATAAATATAAAGTTTCATTTCTCTCATAAAGGTACAGACGCCAGTACATCAAGCTACTACAATCTGTCAGATTTCTTTAATAGATTTTCAACTTTAGCGCTAAAGCATAAGGTTCAAAGTTGATTGGGAAAATCTGACAGTTTCGGGTAGCTTGATGTGCTGGCGTCTGTACATTGTTACAGTAGTGCGTATATACAATTATGCCTTTGTGAGAGCTGGAGTCTGAACTAGGTTCGGGACCTGTATGACAGATCTCCAGCCTCACACCCCTTTAAACATGTATCATATTTAACGGCATCTAGATTCAGTTTATACATATTATCACTATTAGAAAACAGTTTAGATAGAGAGGTAAATCTATATTAAAGGTTATATTTGTGAAGTGTAATGTAAGATGATGTTATTGTAGAATTGTGTGTGTAAATGGCATTGTAAATTTCTGTATTTATTTCTTATACCTCAGCCAGTCATACATAATCAGCGTATAATGTTCCCACAGCTGCGATACAGGCTTCCCCTCTTCGAGAGGGAGTGGGCTATCTACCACGCGGGTCCAGTGAGGGTTGATAGATGTCACACGTCTACGATTCTAGGGCAGACTGTTCTAGGGCATGCCGGTTATCTCACGATGCTTTCCTTCACAGTCTTTGAGAGCATTGGTGATGAAATAATTTACACACAGTAAAGCGCCTGCCTGGGTTCGAACCCACGTCCTAAATCTCGTAAGTCAGTGTCACCACTGGGCCACCACTGGGCCATCACTGGGCCATCACTGCTCTACTTGGCCAACACTGCTCAGTCAGCTATTCTACTACGTACTTTTTAACACGTGTGATGGTGGAAGAAGTTTAGCAAAACACACCAAATTAGTAATTTTATCATCTGCCTAGCCTTTTCCCAACTAGTTTGGGGTCGGCTTCCAGTCTAACCAGATGCAGCTGAATACCAGTATTTTACATGGAGCGACTGTCTATCTGACCTCCACATCCCAGTTACTGAGTAATACGATACCAGTTACTAAGTACGACTGGTTGTCAGAATTTCGGGCTTCTGACTACCCGTAACAACTGTCAAAGATCTAAGAATGACAGCCGGGACCAATGGCTTAGCGTGCTTTCCGAGGCACAGAGGGGTCTCGGTATGTAAAGATGGCAACCCATCCACAGACCAACCGTGGCAAACGTAGCTTAACCTGAGATCGATCAAGCTGTGCGGCTGTTATTATTTCGCCACGGGCCCCTCAAATTAGTAAGTTTATATCGATGTTTAATGTTCAGAATTTAGCAACATCCACGACTCAACATCCTTTGTGCTCACAATTACTGTATCCGAAGTTTTGATCGACATTCATTATTGACATTGCAACATTTAAATTGTTATAATGTTTCCTTTATAGCGTTCAAATTGAAGATTGTAGATTGATTTTGTTGATCGTTATTGAATATATATCAATTATCAGTAATTATAATTTGTGTATACCTACTTTCCCAATTATCGAACTTGCACACTAGTTTCGACAATCGACTGATAAGCTTAAGAACTCTGAAGCTGAAGAACTCTGTTGATGTTTTTTACCAATCGAAGTTGACCAAGATTAATTTGCCGTTTTGGTGTATATTATTCCTAGACATGTCCTTGATACAAGGATCCTTTTCGGTCCTGGAATGACGTTGCCAGGGGCGCTTTTGGTAAAAGTTTGTGGTTGTGTTAAAGAAGTGTATTTGAAAAACAAGATGGCGGCGGTACCACGCGCCAAAATATTATTATATACAACGTGTAACGTTAAATGCGCAAAACCTCAGACACCCCAACTGATTTTTAATTCAATTGACCTATTTCAGAGAGAAAATAAGTAATTAAAAAATTGTAAATGTTTTATGTGCTGTTTTAGTTTTACTGGCCATTCTGATCGATTCTTGCGTCTGCGACGACGCTTTACCGAGGAAGGAGTCGTTACCGGGCCGCTGCGCCGCGCTGACATTGGCTTGCTTGACCTATTAACAAATAGACACGGCAACGTTTTTAATGAAGATTTTTTGAAAAATGTGACCTATATTAAAAAATGGTTCAATTAATTCTGCTCGTTATTCTGATCAAACTATTTTCAGGTTTTGCGTATTTAACGTTACACGTTGTATAAAGGTGGTTTGATACTATGATTTCGCCAATAATTAAAGAAACAGGATTCCGATTCGAACTCATCTTCGAACTTCGATCAGTTTTATAGCTTCTAAGAACTTGAAAAACCGCTAACATATTCCTAGTAATTATGACACACACCTGATCGGCTCACTTACGCGCAACAAGGACACACTGGCTAACTTTCTCCTTACGCAGCTAGGCTGGTAGGCTGCTAGGCTGCTGGGCTGCTCGCCTACGGATCGCATTGGCTACCAAATGTCGCCCGAACCCGGTCACCCATTTAGAACGTACTTATCATGTTTGGGTGTGGGCCAAGCGATGTGCGTGGAGCGATTGTTAATGAGTAATGTGATGGAATGTTCTGTGAAGGTGTGAGGTTAGGTTCTCGGGGTCAGGCGCAAGCGTAAGAATCACCAATACTTGGTACCTGGCATAAATTAGAAGAAGCAACGCTGGGCCATGTATTTGGAGGGTTTTGCAAGGATACAAAATTTTGATGTTTCTGGTGGACCCCCTGCAGCTACATTTCTACCATATTCCCAAAACTCGACAAAAAATGTGAAAATTAGATCTAACGTAGACACCCGTCGAGTCTCCCGTGAACCCCTGGGGGTCCACCTGGACCACTTTGGGAATCAATGATTTACATAATAATATTCTGTCTCCTGAGATACAGGCTAACAACCTAGTTCAGGAGGTTCTTTTTTTGTGTACTTACTTTGTTTTCAATAAAGCATTATTATTATTATTATATTAACTAAAAGTTCTCTCGTAGCATAGTCTTACACAATGGAGTCTGCGGGGAAAGGGTTCGAAAATCACTCGGAAATCTTATACTTTACACCGCAGCTAGGCAGCTAAGTGCATACCATCGTCATGTAGGCTGAACAATGCGAACGATTGCCATAATATTAATACTGATGCCCGTTGAATATGCGAATGTTTAAATTAGATATATACAATAGAATAGCTACGATGTACTAATTTGTTTCTGACCTTGTGTTGGCTGAAGCGTGAGACGTGAACTGTCCAAATATTTGATATTAACAATATGGTAGGAATAACGACAGTATGTCGTCTTGTTTGAATTTTTCGTTAGAAGGTTGGTGGTTTTGATTTCCTGCTGAATTTTAGTTGTGTTGTCATCTGGATGTGGTAGGACACTTAATGAGCATAAATTGGTTCTTCTAACTGAACAGACAGCTGTGCTGCTGGCTGTGGAGATTGTTGCGCCACTTCTTCTCCCCAGCTAAATCACTAGGAAGTGCAGTAGCAATGGGTTTTATTTTGACAGTTCAACAACATTCATTGCGTTATTTACGTTGGTGAGCAGACAGATTTTTCGAACATATGGAGCAATGGATTAGCAATATCCTTCAAAATTATTCAAACTGAGAGTAATAGTGTGTTACCTACACCTCCGGGCCTCCGAAAAACAAACAAGCTACAACAGCCAACTATGTTGGGGTCGGCTTTCAGTCTAACCGGATGCAGCTGAATACCAGTATTTTATATGGAGCAACTGCCTATCTGACCTCCACAACCCAGTTTCTGGGTATACGATACCCCTTGGTAAGACTGGTTTTCAGATTTTCGGGATTCTGACTACCTATAACGATTGTCAAAGATCCACGAATGAGAGCTGGGACCGACGGTTTAACTTGCGTTCATGATCGATCGACCTGTGCGGCTGTTAATACTTAGCCACAAGCCCCTCTATGTAGAATCAGTGTTCTAGTGTTTGAATTAAGAAAATTAGAAATGAGTGCAGACAACGTAAGCGGTTACAATATAAGCACATTTTCCTACTGAAATCGAAATGCGGTCGCGTTTCAAACGCAACTGCTTATCTAATCTGTCACTTTCCTTCTTAAGAAAAATGCTGCAGTTAGAAAGAGAGGTGCGTTAGATCCTAGTTAAGAGAATGTTGTGAGAACTGGCGTGGATTAGGTACAATGGTGCAATTTTTGCGGCTTTATCTCTTAATTAAAAGTACAACACAAAGTAGGTTTGTGGAATACGATCAAATCTATTTAACGACTGCTTATTTATTGAGGAAGCAGGTTGGCTCTCAGGTACTCACCGGCAAGTAAGATAAAAAAAAAACGTCGAACACTTTTTTCTCAAGGCAAGTGATAAACCAAATTGATGCTTACAAGTTTGACCTCCTTTTAATTCATCCATTTAAAAACTTTTACTTTTTAAATTAGCCGACTACGTTCAAAAAGAAGGTAACGTGTATGACATTTACCGAGTGTATTTACATAATAATATTAGTAGTCTATTGTGTATTTAGTCTTCGTGCGTGTGAGACAATAGATTGTGAAACACGAATGAGTGCGCACGAGTAGATGACGAGATGACTTTGTTCCTGGTTCATAGCAAAAGAGAAGAATTTACGTCCCATCGTAAATCCGTGAAAACTTGCGTGGAGTGAGCTGTCAGTGTCATCCCACTTATGCTAGGGATTGACTAAGCAAACATTTACAATCATAATCGAGATTTTAATAATATTTTATATGGTAATTCTATTGACCATTTTATATAAATTCAAAACCAATATTACCTATATTTTAGCTGTCAAAACATTACTATTTTGTGGGGTTTTAAAATAAAACAGCAAAACAGAAACATAGTCAGAACATAAATTATTTTTTTTCTATTTTTTCCTAGACTAGTCCTTATATAAGGACTAGTCATTTTTTTCCTAGATTAAAACCCCACAAAATAGTAATGTTTTGACGATTAAAATACTAGCTTTCGAATTATATAATCAATAGAATTAGCATACAAAATATTATTTCATCTTGATTATGATTGTAAATGTATGCTTGGTCAATCCCTAGTATCAGGTGCGATGACACTGACAGCTCACTCCACGGTCACTTCACCTAAATTTTTACGGTAAGATGATTACAGAATCGCAATGCTGCTGTTTCATAGGACTGCGGGGTAATTCATTCATATCAGTTGAAATCGGCTTCATTTTGGCAGTTCAACAACATTCATTGCGTTATCGCAGTCGCACCATAAGGGTTCCTTTTTACCATGTTGGTAGGGAACCCTAAAAACAATAATTAACTTAAAGTTTATAAGATCAACGCGGTCACACAGACAGACCCGAAAAGCGAATTTAGTTTATAACTTACATAGATATATATTTAATGGAAAAACTAAGATTCCTTTGTACCTAACATTAAAATAGGTCCATTCTGATGATACTTTAAATGATTATTTTAAAGTAACGTTTCTAAATGAGGCAGTTATAGTTTGTAATTCGACGTTTTTATACCTTCGTTTGTTTTTGTATGGCCGTGGAACGTTACGTGGGAGTGTGACCTGATGCTGCAATTATGTGATGACTTAATAATAAGGCATTATGATACATCTTGTATGTTTCCTACTCAAGCAAAATACTCATCTATGGATGTTTTGTTGTCTTGATTTGTTGAATAGGGAAGTAATAATATCCTTGTGATTATGAAATTATGAATGATGAACCTTAGTAGATAAAGGTACTGGACCAACAATTTGTTAAAGGACAAATGATTTTTCACACCACTTGCTCGCTAACGTCAAGTTATATGTCATGCAAACCTAACCTAAAGTAAGTAATTTAAACCCTAGGCTCTAGCCGGGCATTAATATTATGGTACTGAATTTCATTATGTCCCGCTGGTCATTAATGTGATTTGAATTTGGAACGTCAACTGAGAAAATCGTATGAAAACATTAGCAAAAAAAAAATTTTTTTTTTTATTATTTTACTTAAAGTTCGACCAAAGAGTTCTCATGTCATAGGTTTTAGTCGCCGTCGACGAACAAAATGAGCGGTTGCTGTGGCGAGTATAAACGTTGGATTTCGGCTGACGCTCCATTGACGATATTATTTACTGTGTTTTTGATGAAACTGCATGAGAAAAGATTGAAAAAATAAAAAAAATAAAAACCCGACAGGCAGTAGGTAGCTTACCTAGTGCCTGTGGGGTTTTTTATTTTAGTTCAATCTCATATTTGATGCCACCAACTGCATCAGACTGCTTGAAAAGAGAGCTTGTTTTGAATCTTAGTTGCAGTTGGGTTTTGATTTCATGCGAGGGACATTTGATCGTTATGATTGACCCTATCGATTGGTGCCATAAAAGTACAGGATGCTATTTTTTCGGATTTCAGTCGGTTCGATTCCCGGGTGTGGCAAGCGTATTTTCAGAAATATTTAAATGAAGTTTTGTTTCTTTTAAAAAATAAAGGAATGTTTCCTTTGAGTAAAATTTGCTGTCTTCAGTATTTAGAGTACTTTCCATCCAGGTACGCTTCGAAAATTCCAGCCTGTATATTGCGGTTATGAGATCACTCTCAATTATACGAAACTTGCAGTGATAACCACAAGGTTAAAGCGTAATTCCGGAGAAACCTCGTTGCATAAATCTCCTCCTCCAATGGCATCCTGAATGTGTTTACAGACCGGTGGGACTCCCCTCTTACGAAGGTGGGTAAGTGTGGAGACACACTTATCCAAATAAGCGGTGTACTATTGAACGAACAGTTCAATGGTACACTACTTGTTTATTATTGTAAATTTAATTTAATACTAACATTAGGCTAAGTTATACTACTACTAACAATATATGGATATAATTCCGAAATAAAATATTTGAATTTGAATTTGAATAAATACTCATTGTTTTTCTGCAAACTATTATAAAAACTCAATCACGAACTCAACTCATAATATGATGTCATGTAATAAAAATACCCGAAAACCCATCGATTGCACATTCTGACAATTTGAAGAAGCTTCATAAGTAGGTAAATCATACGCGTTTTTGCCTGGACGCCATACTTACTCTTTACGTACACTTTACGTTTTTAAGAACTTATGTTAGCCACCTATATTCTTCCAAATAAAATATAAAACGTGTAACGTTAAATGCGCAAAACCTGAAAATAGTTTGATCAGAATAACGAGCAGAATTAATTGAACCACTTTTTAAAAACGTCTTAGCATAATTTTAAATATTTTTTTTATTTTTTATTTTAATTTCATTGTTACGACCACGTTTTTTAAAAAATCTTCATTAATACTCGTAGGTTAAGCAAGCCAATGTCAGCGCGGCGCAGCGGCTCGGTGACGACTCCTCCCTCGGTTAAGCGTCATCGCAGACGCAAGAAACGATCAGAATAACAGTAAAACTAAAACAGCGCTTTAAACCTTTACATTTTTTTAAATGAATTATTTTCTCTCTGAAATAGGTCATTTGAATTAAAAATCAGTTGAGGTGTCTGAGGTTTTGCGCATTTAACGTTACACGTTGTACATCATCCTTGCGATTCTGTAAGCATCTCACCGTGAAAGCTTCGGTAAAGTGAGCGTGGAGTGAGCTATTATTCGCTAGGGATTAACACTGCTCACTTCACTTATGATTTCACGGTGAGATTTTTACAGAATCGAACGGCAGATCATTCATTTTATTTCTCACGTGAAAACTTGTCCTACATGCGATTTTCTTGTCTAATCTAATTTTATAAAGAGAATAGATTTTGGGATTTAGTTTGTTTGTTACGCTCTCACGCTAAAACGGCTGAGCGGATTTATCTGAAATATGGCACGTGGGTAGCATTCCGATATTCCCAGGACGGGATCAAAACTAAGGGTGCGTTTCCACAGAAGCGGAGCTGGGTGGAGCGGAGCGGAGACTTGTAGGAATCTTCCAATCACAGACGAGACGAGTGACGCGATGAGGATTTCAACCATTGTGATTAGTCGATTCCTGCACGTCTCTGCTCCGCTTCGCCCAGCTCTGCTTCTGTGGAAACGCACCCTTATGCTATTGACACTGCGTGGCGCGGCTAGTTTTTTATATATGTAACTAACTACATACATAAAAAACTAGCTGCGCCACTACCTCAAGTTACTCAAAGAGACCTGAGTTGGTATTACAGATAAAAGTGATGGTGACTCCTCAAAATATGTAAACAAGTTTCGTGAATCATAACTATGTAGTTATAATTCAAGTCACATTTTACACTTTCTTGCATATACAAGGTTACGATAACGTATGAAAGAGACTTTTTACCAGTTTGTAGATGCAAAAGATGCTAAGACGAAGTCAAGAATACAGCCAGCATTCTTGAGTTTCGTCACTAACGGATAGTGTCCGATGACTCAAACGATTGGTATTTGCATGATTATTTGCTCAACGATCTTATTGGGATTCTATTTATTTGATAGTAAATAAATGCCAGTCGAATATTTTGATGTTTTTACGAATAAGTTTTTGAATAGACGCTTGGCGTTTTCCATTGACGATTCCAGTAAACGGAAGTCGTGTTAGTTCACACGACAAAGAGTATTTCCTACCGCATAATTATAATATGTTGGCAAAACCCTGTTTCTATAGGTATACTTATTGATTGTGTTATTTGACTGTAATAGAATGTGGTATGATTATAATCATCGTATACGCCAAAAACAAAGACCTCCCACAAGTTCCACCAAAATCAGCCAGAATGTTGCATCCGATCCAATTGATTTTCACACAGCAATCTAATTTCTCCTTTATTTCTATTCCAGTTGAGATCTACCTATCGCCCGTCGAGACGCACTGCAGTAATGTGGACTACTACATCCCTGACGAGGACAACGAGACGCAAGGCTTTTCGGACGATGCGATGAATAGGTAAATACCTAATTCTTAGTCTGGAAAGGCTAATACAGACTAGACTAGATCTTTAGGCGAACTGTGGAACTCTATTGCAATAAGGCAGACACTGCATGTGGGTAAGTCAGATTCATAACGCAAAAGGATTTGCACTTGGTACGCTGCCTTCTGTATTTTATGATTGCAATTTTAGAAGCACTGATGGCTAAACATTCAAGGTATGATACGTATATTATACCTTGAATTTTTAACCATCAGCGCTTCTTCAGATCTGCCGTGCGATTCAGTAACCATCTCACCGTGAAAGCTTGGGTGAAGTGAGCGTGGAGTGAGCTGTCATTCGCTAGGGATTAACACTATTAAGTGCTCACTTCACTTATGATTTCACGGTGAGATTTTTCCAGAATCGACCGGCTGGTTTAAGTATTAACGTCAGGTCCAAATGCTTTTGAAAATAGCGTTTGCGAAGTAGGACGACATGAGTTTCCATATGATTGATCGACAACATTACAAACACTGCAAGATTGAATTATATAAAACCGGCCAAGTGCGTGTCGGACCACGCACAATAAAAAGTTCCGTAGTTGGAATGAATTTATCCCAAGAACCAACTTAACATTGTAGCCTCACACCATGGGGTAGACGAGAAAAAAAAACATCCCCACTTTACGTGTACAGGAGGTTCCCCAAAAAAAACAATTTTTTTTTTCATGATTTTATTTTACCACTTTGTCGGCGTGATTAATATGTATATCCATGCCATATTAGAGCTTTCTAGCACTAAGTCTCTGAGCTAAGCTGCGGACGGTCGGACGGACAGACGGACATGGCGAAATATAAGGGTTCCTTGTTGGCTACGGAAAGGGAACCCAAAAAACCATTCTAGTAATGCAACAATAAATTAGAGACAACTAAAATATATAGTAATAATTACGATGTCACTGAAGTAAAGAATACTTATGCGAAGGCGTTCTCTTTACTTCTAATAACAAATCCATTATTCTGGGTACGCTGATAAATTGCAACATAAACCAGATTTGCTTATAATCAACAAGTATTTATTAAGATGTTCCGTTTATTAAGAATAGAACAATAGGATATGTAAGTACAGAATTGTATCTGTTATGGGTCATTGGCTCATTCTATGGAGTCATAATATGACCCAAGGCATGCCATTTAGTGTCGGCTTGGCTTCAATATGTCATGAACAATTACCATGACAACCGTTGACAATTGATTTTCATCTTCACTTTCTCGGTTGCAAGCATACAATTCTTAAAGATTTTGCAAATGATTAAGCCAAAGGCATAGCAAAATGTTATATTTTATCTTCTCAATGACAACTTCTATTCTTTAGAATAACGAATAAATTTGTTCGGAATTTGATTTCTTCTTTAATTCCATAGTTGCATATTATTTTGCAAGAGCCTTCATTACTTCAACACCTTGAACTGCAGTAGCCTTGTTTTCTACAATATTCCCGTCTTCATTCACACTTGCATCAGTTGCATCGTGACTAAGATATTTGCATAAAATATCTGTATAGCACTCTTATTTCTATGCCATTATGGTGTCCCGCAAGGAGATTAACTAGGTCCAGTGCAGTGACAAAAAACAACACGAATTCAAGGCCTTGTGCTCGAACCAAGTGGGTCGCCGGCTCGACGGCTATTGAGCGATATTGATAGCCAATTGTTACATTGTCTTGTTCGAATCATAGTTGATAATCTTTCGCAGTTATTGCTTTGGAGAAGGCGTACAATAAATAATATTTAACAATAGCTGGTTATTAATCTTTTGGTTAGTTTGAAGGCTCTTGAGTAATTTGTGGGCTTGTCTTAAACTTGTTCGTTATTTATGCAGACCTAGAAATAGTCACACAGAATTTTGAATATTTTACTACATAATATTAATAAAACATAAAAACATTTTGAGATGTGTTGTTTATGAATGAGCTGAGAGTTTGAAATGACAGAAACGCAAAATTCTCCAAGTATGTAAATAATATAGACACAGCTATATGAAATAGCTGTATACAGTTATAAACACCGCTGTGGTCAACATAATCTACCGCAATGTTAGCTTCTCTTAGCTGTTTGTATATTTTAATAATTTATCAAGCATCTTCCTTGGTCGACATTTTGTAATACTGAATGGCATCATTATCAGAATTATTTTGAATTGGACGACTTTTGTTCAGCATTACGACCTGATATATGATTAACGAGAGGAGTAATGAATGACAATGTTTTGCGAAATACTCTTGTCAGACAATAATAATGTCCCTTTCATGGAATAGCTACTGATTTCAGAACTGGGTGAGTTTTCTGCTTGTTTGAGCATTGAGAAACAATTTTCGGAAGGCTCATTAAAGTACTGTTATTGGCTGCCTTGATAGAAGCCTGTAATAATGGTTTAGCCACCGCAGGGCATTAAATGCTCTAGATTTTAAGGACTAACCGCAAACATTCCAGTTGTGTCAGGGACATGGACGTTGTAACCAGGCCGTGCCCTTTTGTGTACATTTACTGAGTCCTCAGTAACAGGACTGACACGGCTTTTCTGACTCACTGAAGTTGGTGTTAAGGGGTTTCGCAAAAAGTTGCTGTAGAAAAGCTTATTTTGTATTTTAAATAAATAAATAAATCTGATCATATTTCGGTACAATTCCAGGCTGCACATGGCGCGTTCAACGGTTGCTCTGTTCATCGTTGCATTCCTGTTTCTGTTCATCGCATTCTGGACCGGCGTTGTCGGCTGCTGGAAACGAAGCCCTGGAAACATCACAGCCACCGCCATACTAATGCTGGTTACATGTAAGTTTGACATCATGTATTAGCAGGTCTATCTACCATTGACTGACGGATATCTTTCTCATGAAAGAGGCTCATAGCGTTATTACATATTGTATTGGCTGTTGGCCTTTACAAATGGCGGCTTTAAAGTTATCGAAGTTTCTTCTCTTCGGGCTTCTGTTGACAAATTCTTAGTGTTTAGTTCCCACTAGTAGTTTTAGACAATGTTGTTTTAAGAAAACAGGGTGTAAAAATAATACATTATTTCGGAATCCAATAAAATATATTCACGGAGTGATCATGTGACTAATAAGCATCTTGTGGTGTTCCAGGCTTACTAGCAGCGGGTGCGATGGCATTATGGCACGGAGTGGAGTTTTACGAGAAGGAGAAGGTCGTTGGAGAAGAGTACTACCAACAGTGGCCTCATGTAAGTGATGTGTTCAATACGAGGATCTGAGGATTCTGTGGTATCTAGAATTAAGATGAATATAGAGGAGACGTTAGGCATCATGAGTTGCGTATTGTTCAGTATTCAAAATATTTATTGCATTCCACAATGTGAACTTAGGTGGTAAAACTTTGTGGACCATGACGGGCAACGCAAAGTAGGAGAGAGGAAGAGGGCTGCTTTTTTTTACTAAGGCACAGGTTTACGATAGCAAATGGTACCGTCTAAAATTAGTCTGCCAGCTGGCTTAGGCAAAACCTTTGTACTTCGAGCTCATCTTGGGCTACAGCCCAGGATCTCGATGTACTAATATCTTGGTGTAGCACCTTTTAACGCCACACCTCTTTTGTCCGGCATTATTGAAAATTTATAGAACCTATAGCTATTAAACCGTGGAAAGTTTTTGTGGACTTTATTCTACCTCAGTAAAGTTCTAGAGATCAGATTAAGTTTATTAGTAACATGTTAAGCTAAAGGTTTGTTCCATATTATTGACCCACCCCCCACACTAGGTGTTAAAAGACAACTCATCAATCTGGTACGATTGGTCGTACATCCTGGCCTGGCTGGCTGTCGGCGTTTCCTTCGGAAGCTCCATTTTATTCTTCTCCGCCGCCATTTGCCTCAGCAAGGAGAAAAGGCGGGAACAGCAGAATAACGTGCAGTACATAATGCCAGGTTAGACCGTCATGTTGAACGGCCATCTTGTCTTACGCTTGGCGGGAGAGAGACTAAACTCTTTTGTATATTTCTACGGTTTCCCCTTGATGATTTGTTTAAATATTTTGTATCATGTGCTTAGTAATGTGTGTGTTATTTAGTACCTTGATTTGTGTAAAAATAAGTAGTTTAATACATGTTAAAATTGTTGTATTTATCTTGTGTTTATTTAGTACTTCAATCATGGTACCTTTTCATACGTATTACTAGACAATAAATCATCAATAACTTAGTTTGTAAGAACAATCATGTAAGTATCTCATACTAACAAAAAGCTTTTTCTCTTTTTTTCATGTTTCTATGAAACTTGGCTACTGCGTATAACTTCGCGACTGCGACCGGTCGTTTAACGCATATAAATGTAACTGGCTATCTCATAATATCTGGTTTACGCCAAACGCAATACTAACTCGCTTACGGACGAATTTATTAACATTGGTGCTGTAAATACTGAAAATAACTATATCTGAACGAACTTAATTGATTACAAAACTGATACTGTACATAACTTCTTGGTAACAACCTTGAATTACATACGCAATTGACACACACACACCACACACACACACACATATATGAAATGAATCGGTCATTCCCGTATAATTTTCATAAATCACAACTGTATAAAACACACAATTACATTCATTCACATACAACACAAACACCGCCACATCTCTTTCACTCACACACGCCCCCCTGACAAACACCTACACACCACCCGACAAACACACCCACACATGAAAACATTCGTGAACCCCGCGGTATAAACCAGATATTACGTGAGAACTCTCGCGTGTGGTATGACTGGTCGTACGTGGTCGCGTGGTGCAGCGTGGGCCTGTCACTGCTGTCCGCCATCTTGTTCTCGTCGGCGGCCATTTGCTTGCGCGGCGAGCGGGAGCGGGAGGAGGCGCTTAACATGCAGTACCTCATGCCCGGTATGCTTATAAACCCATCATTACGTAGAAGCCATTATGAATTGTACACCTTCATTTCATCAAAACGTATTTATAGTTAAAATTAGGTGCGCATTGTATAAAAAATACAGATTCTTAATTTTCTGAATCACAAAAAAAAAACTACGCAGGAAACACGTTTAAATGTAGTTGATATGAAAACCAACACACGCATACACACACTCCTTAGGCTCATCAAAAGTGCACACACACATTCATCTAAATAGCATTAATTCATCAAGTTATCACCATAAAAGTATTTTACACAACTCCTCACCTCATAACTCAAACTCATAAATGGCAATTGAACATTTTTCGCTTATGGCAACACAAACATAACAATGTTTTCTTTTGTAAGTATTTTCTTCGTTTGAAACAGGGTGAATGCTGGATGCATGAGCGGTTTGTGGATATTTTAACATATTTTATTACGATCCCATTCAGGGGCGTAGCTACCGCCGTATCAGCCGTATCAATGATACGGGGCCCCCGGGCTACAGGGGCCCCTAACGCGTGTAAGCAAAAATTAGTAAAATGTTAGTCACTTAATCTCGTGCTTCCCGGGAAAAAACATATAAAAAAAACTGTCATACGTGCCTATAGAGTTTTCACTTCAGAAATGACAAAATTCTAAATGACAATTTCTAGGAGGAAGCGATAACTTATAATCAATAAATATTTATTTTAATTTAATGCAAGCATTTTTGTTTCTTTTGTGAGAAATCTTTACCCTTCATTTGGGCCCCCCAACTAATTTTGATACAGGGCCCCTCCAAGGCACGCTACACCACTGATCCCATTTGTCATGCTGACACCGATTAATTCTTTGATTTGAAGATAATCTGACAACAATATTTGCATCGGCAGCTAGTCATCTCATACAGTTACGAGTAAGCTTCTCTAGCTATTGTCACAGCTGTATTAGCTGGATCTTTCTAGGCTATGATATCAAATGCATATGAAAAATCAATATGTTACCAAAGATTTTACCAATTTCTAAGGGTTTTAGCAGCAAACCATTAGTTGTGAAAAATATGGATGCAGTTTTGAATATCTTTTAAAATTCGAATTCTAACGTACTTTTCATGTGCTCCACAGTGTACCCACAAAAACAACAGTACGCTTACGCCGGATACCCGCCGCCCCAGGCGTACCCGGGCCCCTACTACCACGGGTCGCAGTACGGCCCCTACAACTACTGAGCATGTGACCAGATGAGGGACCTCGTGGCGGCGCACTTCGCCAACGCCCCCGCCCCGCAGGCACCCGCGCGCAACCCCTCCCCGCCCCACCAACCGCCCCCCTCCCTGCCCTCCTCCCTCGAGACGTACAACTCCCACCGCAAGATCAAGCGGCCCAAGCTGGGTGATAGGAAGGTATACCGGCCCGTGCGGCGCCACACGCTGTCGCGGATCGACGAGACGCCTCCCAACACCCTACGGCCGCGCTCCAAGAGCCTGCAGCACTCCACGGACTTCTCGTCAACGCGGCCCATCCTGCGCTCGCGCTCCAACATCTCGGCCGACACGAGCCGCAGCGTGCCAGTGTGCAACCAGAGCCAGGACGTGGAGAACCAGGTCGAGAGCGGCAGTCCGCAGTACGCCGAGCCGACCCAATCGTCGTCGTCATACGAGCGGCCCGCGTCCATGACGGACCTGCCCATCATGGTTCCGCTGGACCCGGCCACGGGCGCGTACATCCCCTACCCGGAGTACACGTACTACCACGACGACGGCTGCAGGCTCGCTCGCTACAGGCAGTACAACAAGAAATCAAAGAAATACTCCTCCAAACATAGTAATTTATATTTAGCATTCATGTATTGAATCCCGCGCGGGTGTAGGTGTATCACGAAACACAATTGAAAAGCAATGGTTACGAGTTTCGATTATTGCCGTACAGTGTATGACGCCACACACAACCCATCCATGAATTTAATTTTGAAAAGTTTTACTTCTTGTCTTCAAAACATTCATACACTGTTTTTATAAATGGGTGGCCCGAATCTGGTTGAGAGAATATTCTTTAGACTATTGGCACTTTTATTTATTTTTGTTGTGGCGCGTGTTTAGCGATCGGTAAGGTATGCAGGTGGTTGAACAAGTAACGACATCGAACTCGCGCCGCAGATCTGTGCACGGCTATACGAAACTCTGACGCCACTGAATCTTAACGTTTTCATGCGACAAATTACGAACAATCTCTGCTACGAATTTTAGATAATGATAAAACTATATTGTAACAATTTATCGGAAGAGACGCTGTAATTAGGAGTAAGTTAGTAAAGACTCCGCCATAATATACAGAAATGAAACAAATTCTTATAGTACCTAAGTTAAAATCTAAGAATTTAAAGATTTTTGGATTCGTAATTATAGTTTTTATGAAATTCGACTTATTTACTCTGATCAAAAAAATATATCCGAAAGTATTGTGCCTTCTATCTTATAAATATTGCTCATTTGTACTGTTTAAACATATCTTAATCTAATTAAATGTAGGTATCGTAGTAGATAAAGGTATTTTTGTACACAAAACAACTTTATAATGCAAGGTAGGTCATTCTGGATAGTTGAAAGAAATATGGTATATTTTTCTTTGATATATCTTCATTTCTTTTATGTAGATCAATTTTAGTATTTTGTTTGTATGTTTTGATTGTCAAATCATGAAAACCGTCCTTTGTATCGATAAACGTAGCATAATGCTGTTTCTATGGAATTTTGTATTTAATTTCCTTAGTCAAAATCGTCGAGGTATGGTCGTACCGATTAGTTAGCCCAGAATTATTTGTACATTAATCAGTGTAGGTTATGCATTACAATAAATGGTAGATTATATTTAATTATATTTAAAATTTCTTTAATAAAAAAATAATTGAAAAAATGTTGTTTTTCTTATCTCTTTGAGAAGAGACGACGACACGACCGTACTAAGAACGTAAATTAAAATTAAATTAGAAGTGCATAAGGCTTTTGGCACAACCGTACCCATTTTTGTACGGTAACTAAAGTAGGTTACATAAGAAAAGGAGAGGCCTATAATATTATTCTAAAATCATCTATCAAGGCAGTCGCGACAAGTTAAAGTTGGTCAGTAAACAAGCAGAGATTTTAATATAATATTTAGTGTACCACAAGGGAACGTGCTCAGGCCTACTTTACTTCTAAAATTGTAAAATGTTCGCCAAAAAAATTACCAACACGTGAAATGTGAGTAGCAAAATGTGGCGTCACACGTATGTCGCGTCAGTGTTCTTGAGGACATCGCTGCTGTGATTAATTAAAGAGCCTCAACATTCATTGGGACTTGGAATCCTCCTTATGACTTTTAAATCTCATAATTTGACTCGTACATATCTCAAAAAGGTCGTCCAGGTCAAAACTAATGAAAACGGGGTTTAGCACCCTCGCTACTCTGGGGCGCTAATTTCACGCCGTGCAATAATGGACTACAGGCACAAGTATCGCAATGTACTATTTTCTCGGGGAGCATGTACGAGCAAACCCGTACATATCAATTGTATCGATTGAATGTTGACATTGACGCACAGCGATTGAATAAAATATATACATATTATTTGAGTTACCAATCAGTAGCTGCATAGCATCGTTTGGGTAAAGCCAGCCATTCACGCGGACACATTCACAGGGGGTTGATCATTTAGCAGTTTCGGGTGTCCGTGCTTTTCTTTTTCTAACTTTTAATACACAATTATAACTCAAATCAGTTTATTATTTAAATGCAACTTACATACCGCTACCGCTGTAGTAATGTACAAGTACATTACTACAGCGGTCGGCAAAAGAGGCATTAACGGACGAACGTGAGACGTGAACTTGAGTCCAACAATGCCCGGTTGCGGCCAAGGCTTGTATAGTACTTTTCTTAAATAATGCGCGGAAATTCAAACTAAGTAGGTACAATCAACTATCTTCTGCAGGATGAAATTGAAAACTTGCGCCAACTCGAAATAGGAGGTGCAGTAGTTAACTGTTACATAATCATTATAAACTGTCATTTTCCAAATCAAAAAGATTGAAAAAAATCGTGTAATTATTGTAAGTTATTGCCTTCAAGTAGACACGAAATAGTCGATTCAGTCAAAAAAAAACCTATGAAATTGCCGTTTTACATAGAAAAAAATCATTTTTTATTTATTTCGTTAATAGAAGCATTGGTCATTGTGGAAGATGTACTTTTTTCATTTTAGTGGCAGTTCGTTGATGGCTCTGCTATGAGAATCCTGGCTACGGGAATCGAAGCACTCTTTAGAGGCGTTTTTCACCGCCTTGTTGGATTTGAAACTTTTCCTCTGTGATAAGTTATCCAAATTCCGAATAAATGGAAATTAGTTGTAGCAAAAGTAGCTCATTTCGATGAGCTACTTTTGCTACAACATTACTTCGGTAATGTTGCTTACCTGTTGATCTTCTACACACTGTACTTCGGAGAGTGTGCGCAGGAGCTCCACGACCTGATCCCACCATCACTCTTTTACCACTGGACAACCCGATGCACTGCAGCGTACCATCCACACTTGGTTGATATCCCGACGAGTTGTACTCAGCGCTTCTCCTCGACGTTTATTATGCGCACAGCCAAAGTGTGGAACTCTCTGCCATCTGTGTTCCCTCCCACATTAAACCCGTCTGCCTCCAAACCAAGAGTGAACAGGCATCTTCTGGCCACGCTCGTTCCATCATCTATGATGGAACCATCGTCCATCCATCGTTTTCCATCAGCCGTGATCGAGATCAATAGAAATCTTGGAATTGCAATAGAAAGAATTCCAAGATTTTTTTGAGAAAACACAATTTTATTGTAACATCAATACTTAATATTTTCTTTACTTTTATCAGAAAATGCAATTATATTCAAAAAAGGATAGTAAAAAAATAAAAAAAGAACTTGAAAAATTTCTACATTTATGTCGGTAATAATAATTATGGTCACGTACGTAATAAAATATATTCTATTCTATTTGATATTTAATTTTTAATGTTTGTATTTTTTTTTAATTATTTATTACTATTATTAGATTAACCACATTATGGGGGTCACAAGGGGCTAATCTAATAATAGTATCTAATATTATATAATTGGTAATAGCTATAAATAAATGAATAACAATAACAGATAAGTACGTAGTTTTTCGAATTTGCATGTTTTAGAAGCAATTTCAATAATATCAATTTGAACAGGGTACGTGAAGTGTGATAAAAAAAAACAAATATTCATACAAATGTATATTCAAAAACTGTACAAAAATATTTAATATGGCGAGTGGACGTTACATTGGATGGAATGATCTCGAACATTACTATCACATTTAATGAGGCACGATTATTATTATTATTATTACATATAAAAACATATTGATGCTAGGAAAAAACTGTGAAATATAAAATAATGCGCTTTCCTTTATTAAGGACCGGCCTTGAAAACGAATGTATGAAATAATACTTATTTGGATGGATTAATAATATTATTTATAATATTTGGATAATAATGGATTTTAAGTTGTATTAAAAATATAAATAAAATTTATCTATAAACGAAGAGCACACTGGAAACTTAAGTGCTTATTAAAAAAAGTTCTGTAGACGAAATAAGTTTATTCCACTTTGCCTCACCAAACTATCACACTAGTGGGACATATTGGTGAGACCAACAATACCCTAGATCCTAGATGCGTAACACACTATCAGTCACAATCTGAACCATTTTGAAGGATATTGCTAATCCATTGCTTCATATGTTCGAAATATTTATCTACTCGACAGCGTAAACAACGCAATGAATGATATTGAACTGTCAAAATGAAAGCCATAGCTACTGTTAGTGAGTAAGGCGTTCAAATAAATATCGATAAACTGAGTCGCACACATTTCGACATAGTTTTCATTTGTTTTGTGTAAGAATTTCATTAAAAATCGCAGTGCGTGGGGCGATCATTTGTACAACACACAATATGCACATAGCAAGACATTGAAAAGTTATAGTTGTTGCATTTCACGAGCGTGCGCCTGTCATTGTAATTAAAACCTTATGTCCACAATCATAAAAGCCACCTGACACTCGCTCGTAATTTACAACGATTATACTGGGCTACATTAAAACAAAGTGCAAGAAAAAACCTACAAACACTGCTGCTATACGATATTTAATTCAAAATTGAGCACTTCAAACCTTTTATACCTTTCATTTGCGCGAAATTAAAATTTTCTTAGAGTTTATATTCATACTAGCTGGATTCATAGTGGCTGCATTGTAGAAAATTTCATGGGTTTTAATTTTTTTACGCGGAACCCTTTTTTTTCTAAAATAAAAGTAGTCAAACATCCGCTAGATCAGCTATCTGCCAGTGAAGGTCCCGTCAAAATCGGTCCAGACAAAACAATCAATGAAACAATCGGGACAGACCACTCAGAGACAGACCAATAATTAAAAAAAAAAAAAATGTTTTTTTGCTATATTTACTGTGTATACTTTCATGTGCATGTGGTAAAAAAGCTGTTATTTTGACTATTCAATTTAATTTATTTGTATAGAAAATCAGGCCAATTCGAACTTAGAGAGATGTATTGATGAATTAATATAATTATGTAAACACATATTTTTTACGCTCGCGAATCATATTTTGATCAACTTACAACCTGACACCGACCTTCTAATTGCAAAAAACATAAGAAAATTTGAATTACGCGGCCTACCCTACCGCATTCTCCTTCAACGAACCAATCATATCGCCGTATCTATCATAGGTCCAGGGTGGGACAGCGCCTGTTTTCTCTCTTGCACGGCTGTTACAAGTTTCCTATAGGGTCCTAGAGGGAGACCGAGTGACTTCATGTCACTCTCTGTGAGTAGCATAAGAGCGTCCAGGTCGATTTGTTCGTCTTTAAACTTTTGCACGTATTGGGAGAGGCCCCATGCTGTGAGGAATCGTTCGAGGGAAGCATACCCTGAATCTTCCACCTCGCCTTCCTCGTCTGATGTTATTGTTGAGCTCTCTGAAATTATAAAAAAGGATAGTATCACGGCGTGTGTAACTCTATGGTGTACGTATACAGGGAGGCACGGGCATAGACGCGCAATCTGTTACCTTGGATTCAATAAATGATTCGGAACTTGCGAGAATAATAATTAAAAAAAAAAAAATTGACCGCGTAGATATTGTACTTTTATATGAAACAGCCATTTTTTCTTTGATAACCGATGAAAGGTTTGTACGCTATAAATTTTTTCTATACAAATTTGTAAAATTTGTCCATAAATATGATAATGCTGAATTCATGGTTACAGTTTGCACGTCGATCGGCCACCCTGCTTTTGAAGTTTTTCTTTTGGCATGAATTCTATGTGAATGTATTACAGTCGACCGTCCACCGCTGCGTAGGATGTGTACGGAGAAGTTTGTTATGTTTCTGCGCGGTTAATTTGTTCCAGCCACTCATTCGAACGTAGCGTGAGTTGCTGTGGAAGAGTTCGCCTACATTTTCATACAAAACGAAGTTAAGCGTACTTGCGTACCTAGCTTAGCTGTGGGCTGCTGTGGAGCGGTGCCTTAAGCCTTGAGTTACTATGTCGATAAGGTTTCAAGTTATAAGTTTAACTTGATAAAGTCCTCCAGACCGAATTTTGGCAATGGCGACCAATCTCAGCGGACAACAGCCTTTGGTGCGGGAGATATTATAGTGCACAAGTGTGTGCGCAGACCATAGAGAATATATTATGTACCGATGAAAAGTTATGTCATCCTTTTTGTAACTACATGTCTAAGAATGTTTCCCACACAACTTCACCGCGCATGAAGGCATTTTGATGCGTTATAATTGCATAAACGTTATAAAAAAATTGTATTAATTTAGCGTGCACACAGGTCTAACACTTGGACGCAACTAAAATTGCTACTAGTACCGTAGCCTATACATAGTCGACAAAATACTAATAGTTTTCGTGCGTCGGGGCACTGTATATGCAGTCAAGTGGTTATAATAGTCTTTGGCGTAGACACAGGTGCACTCCCTCTTCCCCCACTCTCATAGTCCGATGGGACGGCAATCCGACACGACTGGAGAGAGATCAGGTGCAGGACTAACGGCTTAACGTGCTCTCCGAAGCACGGGAGTATCACACCACCAACTTCCAAACTCCGGGCTGTTACTAAGAAATTCAAACTGACCTTCTGATTTTTTAACTCGATAATAAGTGTAAGTGTATAGCCCGTGGCGAAATAATAACAGCCACACAGGTCGATCAATCAGGTTAAGCTTTGCTTGCCGCGGTTGGTCTGTGACCATCTTTACATACCGAGACCCCTCCATGCCTCGGAAAGCACGTTAAGCCGTTGGTCCCGGCTGTCATTCGTAGATCTTTGACAGTCGTTACGGGTAGTCAGAAGCCCGAAATTCTGACAACCAGTCTTACCTAGGGGTATCGTATTACCCAGTAACTGGGTTGTGGAGGTCAGATAGGCAGTCGCTCCATGTAAAATACTGGTATTCAGCTGCATCCGGTTAGACTGGAAGCCGACCCCAACATAGTTGGGAAAAGGCTAGGCAGATGATGAATAAGTGTATGTTACCTGACTGTGCAGAAGTCCACTCAGCAGGTTGGTATGCATGTCTGGCTGCTAAAGACCCGGCTGAGCCGATGGAAAGGTCCTCACCCGGTGCGGCGCCACCCATGGCACTCAACGTCGCTGTAATTGAGCGTCTAGACAAAAATAACATACGTTTAAATCTAGTTTGGATAGGAAAATAGCTCCAGTATTAAAGGGCGTGTGAATTTCTCGTTTTCTGAAAGGCAGATCAATACAAAAGGGGATTGCAGATTTTTATATGGAGCCTAAACATATATTGAATATATGACTGTTGAATAATTATATGAATAATACTGAATATACAGCGTGTAACGGAAAGGGGGTATCAACCCTGAAGGAGGTGAATGTGCTCATGTCCCAAAGAACATAGGTCGAAATATTAAAAAAAAAAATTTGGCCCTCCCATAGTAAATCAATCAGCTGGTAGTCAGTTTTATAAGGGAGGGCCAAATTTTTTTTTCATATTTCGACCTATGTTCTTTGGGGAAAGTTGTTGAGTTTCATGAGCACATTCACCTCCTTCAGGGTTGATACCCCCCTTCCGTTACACGCTGTATATATATATAGAGCTGTTTGAAATAATTATACCGCATGCTTAAAATATTTTCATCCATATTTTTTGAGTTGCTTAACCTCGTAACGCCCAAGCTAAATTTCGCAAGATGAGCTAAACGCTCAATGTATAATGTATTGAACAAAGCTACATACGGCATTCCGGCCCAGACTAAAAACAAAACCTTCTCCTAAACGCCCAATGTACATTACAATGTACATTAATTAATTTAAATGCATGTTTGCAATGTGTAATACTGTATGTCACTTTGTTCAATACATTGTACATTGGGCGTTACGAGGTTAAATTAAAAAAAATATGGATGTCGCGTGATCAACTTTGAACGTTAATGGTGCCGATTCTGTTGTTCACAAACTAAAGTAAATTAAATTTCAATGCATCTTTTTCTTTCTATTTCATTAAGAAAAGGACAGAAAATAAATATTGGTTTAGTCCTGTCAAATTAAGACACTCCATAGACAAGAAAAAAAGAAGAGAAATACGTCAATTTACATCAGGTACTGACTAATTTGACAGGACTAAACTAATATTTATTTTGTCATTTTCTTAATGAAATAGAAAGAAAAGATGCACTGAACTTAAATTTAGTTTAGTTTGTGAACAAGAGAATTGGCGCCAATATACATAGTGGAGCGCCGTAAGATTTATACCTCGGAATCCAGGGCCAGTCAATGAATCTTCATAAAAATTTTTGAAATGTGTTTTTAACAGCATATAGAAAAATGTTAAAAAAAATATTTTGCCCGATCTCAATTTTTTAATTATTAAAATAAATAATTATTAATTTTTCGGAGTTTTCTTTTATTTTTATTAGTTTAAAGTTATATTTTGAAAAGGAGAACTATTACAAACTTGTCCTTGGGCCTCAAGGGACTGCAGGTGCAGCCGCATAGGTCGATTGATCAGGTTAAGCCATGCTTGCCGCGGTTGGTTTGTGGATGGGTGACCATCTTTCCATACCGAGACCCCTCCGCGCCTCGGAAAGCACGTTAAGCCGTTGGTCCCGGCTGTCATTCGTGGATCTTTGACAGTCGTCACAGGTAGTCAGAAGCCCGAAAGTCTGACAACCAGTCTTACCAAGGGGTATCGTATTACCCAGTAACTGGCTTGTGGAGGTCAGATAGGCAGTCGCTCCATGTAAAATACTGGTATTCAGCTGCATCCGGTTAGACTGCAAGCCGACCCCGACATAGTTGGGAAAAGGCTGGGCAGATGATGATATATATTTATTATTGTGCAGTAAATACGATAAAAGTTAATTACTGAACATAACTGTGTTTTACAAACTTTGAAAATAGTGGCATGGATAGTAAGTATTTGTTTTTTTTATTTTGTTACTCGCTTATGAAAACAATTTCAAATACTTAATCGTTTATTTTATAATAAATCGATGCTGAAAGTTAGAATGTTATACTTAAATTGAATAATATTCATTATTAATCATGATATAAGCGTTAGTTATTAATATTACTAATATTTGTTGTTACAGCCTCTTATCAAAATGAGTGAACCATCGAATAGTGATGACAATCAAAGTAATTATTGCCTCATTTGCGATAAAATCAGATCTAGTTCTCAATTAAGCTCCGAACTAGGAGAACTTGTAAAGCTAACTAGAGGAATATCAATGCTGAAAGCTACTTCTGCAGAAAGAGCGGAGGGATTGTCTCAGTATTTAACACTCGCGAATTTGTCTACGTGAATTCAGTATGCAGGCAAAAATATATCAATAAAGGATGCATGAGTGATCATTTAAAAAAAGAAAACATCACATCAGCATGTTTTCTACCTAAGAAAAAGCTTCGAAAGGCTACTTCAATTGACTTTGATTGGAAAAGTAGGTGTTTTTTAAGTGAAAAAGAAGCGGATGAAATGAAGGAAAAAGAAAGTCGAAATCGTCAAAACAGCAAATCAGCTATGTAACTACCTCTGATTTCAAGAAAACCATTTTAAATTTGATAAGTGAAGAGAAAAGTGAATATTGTCGCAATATATAAAAGTGGAATAAATCAATGGTAACAGCTGTACTAATCCTTCACCTACAATCCACATCAATGAGATCGATGACGATGACGACGACAATAATGAACAATAATGTAGAAATATATAGTTGAAAATAAATATATATTTTTTTGTAACTCGTTATTTTTTTGCTAAATATTAATAAATTAACATTAAAGTTACTATGCAAACATAATTTATTAGGTATAAAATTGAAATCTTTACTTTAAACATTTTTTTCCTCTTGTCCTCATTTTTCAGTAAATTGTTGTTATAATTTTTTTTAATCAAGATCGGCCAATATTTTTTTTTTAACTTTTTTATTTCGGCTTTCAACAATGCAGTCGAACAGTTTTTATGAAGATTCATTGACTGGCCCTGGATTCCGAGATTTTACAACTTTTATGTCTTACGGCGCTCCACTAACATACCTATCTGAAACGTGACACTAAGGGGTTTGGTCTTATTATGTTTTCTATTTGTAATGATGTCAGCTATCGATCTATACAGATCTTGCAACTCGCTGTGTGGTTGACCCAAATAGCAATAACATCCAACAATTTGACACGAGTCGGATAATCGGAAATCACGGGACGGAAAGTTCGGCGTGCTTACTTACGCCTGCAATACTTTTTAAATTAACAGAGCGGTCCTAAATTATATCGCGTAATTTTCATAGAAAGTATAACCCTATGTCTAGCAGTGGAATTTGGGATAGCCTGAAGAAATAAAACTTGCAACAATTTTTCTTTTTTATTGCATAATTGGTCTGCTGTTAAACTCGATCCTGCCTGATGTAAAGCGATGAATGAGGTCTACGATGGATCGAGTGTGCTCAGACCTCTTTTCACTGTTGCTGTGAAGACTGGTGGGTTCTAGATAGTTACCAACCTGAAAGCAACGCTGCCAAAGCCAGGTCTTTCGAATATACTGGCAGGCTCCTGAAGCATTACTTCTTGTCCAATGCCGCTATCTTCGTTCACCGCTGCAAAGTCAGGCTGACTGGCCGACCTGCAAACAGAAAGAAAGTAAGCAATATAATTCATTTGCGGAGTCCTATGAGTTCCTCTTTTGCACTTCAAGTTTTTTTATATGGGACATGCCTTTCCTTAATGATTGATGTGCTGGCGTCTGTACAATGTTTCATCAAAAAACTTACGTCTACGAAATGGTAGTAGTACTTAGTAGGACCTACACCCTAATTACGTAACACACTATTCCTCTCAATTTGAATAATTTTGAAGCATATTGCTAATCCATTGCTCCATATGTTGGAAAAATGTGTCTGCTCAACAACGTAAATAACGCAATGAATGTTGTTGAACTGTCAAAATGAAACCCATTGCTACTGATAGTGTGTTACACAATTACCCTGCTGATATACATTGATTATTATTAAAACCATTCCCGATTGACACTAACAGATTAATTACACAAAAAACTTAATCGGAACTTATCACGAGGTGGTGAAACGGTATCTAAAGGCCCATTTACACGATGGAAGCTTCCAAGCGTCATGTAGCATACCATAAAATTAATGCAAAAATTGAGGCATCAATACAGGCAGGCGTTTAGTCAAAAAGTAGGTTGTTCATAGCCTAATGAATAGAACACCCATTTAACGATTTGCGGCGTCTAAGTGATCAATCTGTTTACTAATAACACTTGCCTGGAAACAGGATCATGTCGCAAAAAAAACTTTTGAGGATGATTGTGGGTGATTGTGGTATAAGAGTAGAGGAAGAACAACACAGCGATGTATGAACTGTGTGAAAGACGATATGGCTAGAAAGGTGTGAATACCGCATAATCAGCATATAACGTTCCTGCTGTTGAGACACAGGCCTCCTCTCGGGTATAAAGAGTGGGCCGTAATCTACCACGCGGGCCCAGTGCGGGTTGGTAGATGTCACACGTCTTCGAATTTTTGGTTCTATGACGTGCCAGTTTCCTCACGATGTTTTCCTTCAGCGTTTTGAGAGCAGTGATTATAAATTAATGTACAGTAAAGCGCCTGTCTGGGTTCGAACCTACGACCTACAACTGGTAAGCCGTGGAAGTTACCACTGGGTCACCACTGTTCTTGGTGGTGATGGTAACTATTGAGATGACGATTAATAGAGAAGTATGGGAGGAGGAGTAGATCAGGTTGCGCCGACCTCAAGTAAATTGGGAAAAATCCAAGAGAATGATGACCCACCTGGTAAGAGGTTTCTTCTGCGTCTGCTCACGCGGCTGTTCAGTAAACACATCGGCGACGTTGCCCCTCTGCTGCGGCCCCGCGCCGAACGTACCCACGTACATGACCTCCGAGTCGCGACGCACCCCGCTCAGCGACGTGACCGAGCGACGACCTGTCGTCTCTATCTCTCCTACCTGGGAAGTGAGAGTATTACCGTTAGCGTTTACGGTACTTTCTTATTTCTGTTTTAATATTGAATTAGAACATACGACCACATGAACAGCGATGTTCACTGGGAATGATTTTTGTTTTATGAACAAGAAATGTTAACGTCTGTAACCGCTGTATAAACATCGATGAGAGCAAGCTACGAATTTTATAATCAAATAACGACAAAATGATCACTTTTACTACAATACAGGTTGAAATTGAAAACATGCGACAAATCGAAATGAGAGATTGTACTCATCATTGTGAACAACTTTTACTATGAGATAAAACCTGAAATCGCGAAAAAAAAATCAGCTGTTCCCTACATTTATGTTCGCTTAACTCGTCAAAATGTAGGGAACAGCTGATTTTTTTTTCGCATTTTCAGGTTTGGTCCCATGGTAAAAGCTGTTCATAATGATGAGTACAATCTCCAATTTCGATTTGTCGCATGTTTTCAATTTCACCCTGTATAATTTGAACTACACTTTCAGGTCCCTCGTGACTTATACAAGATATCAGGGACGTCGATGCACAACTTGTTACCATTGATTCAGTAGTAACATGATTCTGAACCACCCTGGGTTGAAATTTTTGGTAGTTTATTGAAAAAAAAATTTGCTCTGCCATACATTTTGACCGCGCCAGTATTGCACTAGGTAGTTTTCTATGACACAGCTGATATTTTTTATTATGATAACCAACGACAAAGGGCTTTGAAGATATACCTGCTGTCATGGCATTTTGAAAATGGCGGCCACGAATGAGACCTATATAAATCGATAGCTGACATCAATGCAAACAGAAAAAAATCTAAGTCCAAACCCCGTAAAGTATCACGTTTCCGAGATAATAACGTTCAAAGATGATGATTCAGTAACGTGATCGGCTTTGAACGCTACGAAATTTTTTCTTCATGCATACTTACTCACGCCTTCTTCCCATGGCGCGTGGCGGTAGGCAGAAATCACAGAACGTCACCTGCTACGAGCCATACATACTCCTTTTGCGTTATGCGTTCTATTCTATCATTTAGCAGTCTAGGAATTACCTTAAAATCATCAGTAGACATGTTATTATTTCGTCCCACGGTGTTGTTCCTCAGTTTGCTAGCTAGAGCCTTCTTGTAGACAGCTCCGCGTCCCCTCACTCCTGAATTCACAGTTCCTACCAGCGCACTGTACGTCGGACGTGGCTGTTCTTCGGCTAGTAGGTTGCCTGTAATGCGCAAATAATAACACATTTCACTACAATAGTCCCCCCACGCACGCCGAAATCCAAAGATCCGGGACCCCGTGGTCCCGAGTTATGTGTATAAAAAAAAAAACGGACCACAGAGAATCCGTACAGGAAAATGTATCTTTGTACTTATAGTTTTTTTCGTGCAGCCTACCGAAAGTTGCCATTAATCGGGCAGAAATCTTGACTCCGGGGTGTTACTGAAATCAAGATTAATAAACGTTACTCAGCACATACTGTGGCTTGGATTATTATTCTCGTTTATATCTTGCACTTGAAGTTAGACAGTTGTGCGACAGTGACAGGAATAATGCTAAGGCAATGCACGTTCTAAGTGCGGTATATTAACCGGCATTTTTCAAGTACACTAACTCGCATCAGTTAGCGCACACATATACACCAAAGTCGTAGAATATTTTTATTTCTTTGTTAGTTTATCCATAATGCAATTTACTAGTTGTATGACGAATTATACGATGTTATAAAACGACGATGTTTAGATTGGAACAAATGAAAACATGTTCAATGGAACATGTTTTCATTTGTTCCAATCTAAACATCGTAAGACCAAACCTACCTACAACAGGAAATAAAACAGGATATCACATTTTGCTTATCAGGGAATTTTATGTTATTAGAAAAAGTAAAGGTAGTTTTTTCAATTTCAACATGAAACGATAAACAAGTTCAAACAACAATGAAATGCTGATTGTTACATTTTCAGGACCCTAATTGCGTAACACACATTTATTCATAATCTGAAGGTTTTATGAAAATTCCTAATCCATTGCTTCAAAGGTTTGAACAATTCGCTTCACACAACCAAAGATAACCAAGAAAAAAAAAAACACTTGATTAAAGTGATTTTATTTTGGCTTAAAATAATAAATTGCCAGCACTTTAGTGTATTTTCGTCACTTAGTTGATTATTTTTCTTGTAAGTACCTAATGTGTTTTTCTTACATAAATTATGTTATCATTGTTCTTATTTTGGTGGTCTGAATGATTTCTAAAAGTTTGTCCATCTATTTTAATGGGACCTTATATACAGCATGCTTTTTTTTGGTGTTCCACCCTTGAATATGAATAACTTTCACTATGGAAACAACTCTGAGACCACGAAAAAAAAATCAGCTGTTTCATACATTTTGGTCAAGTAGGTATTGAACTTTTGTTTTAAACAGCTGATTTTGTTTTCGTGATTTCAGAGTTAGTCCCATAGTGAAAGTTGTTCATATTCATGAGTAGAACACCCTGTAAAAATGTGGAGCCTGAAAAAAAATCATCCAGTATACTATATTTTTACCATAAAGAAACAGTAACCTCTATCGTCTAGTATAGATGTTCACTATTAAAACATTATCAACCTTGCTCCCATTGAAATTATGTCGAAAACCGATGGCGAAGCTTTTCGACATGTCATGGTTTTCCACATTCTTTGTGATGACAAAGAGAGGTGTGGAAAACCAAGAGCCGAGACCTAAGCAATACAGATTGTAAGAAGAAACTTACCATGGCTAGTAGACCTGGTCATCTTCTGCTTCAGTGCCCACAGTACATTGCTGGGTCGATGCGGCATCGTATGCACCTCCTCCGCGTAGCCCTGGTCCCACTCCTTGGCCAGCTTCTTCAATTCTTTCTCAGCTATCAGCTCGGCCTTACTCTGGCGTTTCTGGTACTGCTTGTGGGATTTCTCGTAGTCTTTTTTGGCTTTCTCCTTTAGAGATTTCGCTTTTTTCCTGGAATGGGAAATAGGAATTTATATAATTATCTACTCTTTTACTATTCTAAGGACCACCGCCACTTCTTCGCGCGGTTTTTACCACTTGACAAAACATCGAGATTTCTGTATTAAATGCCGGTGTAATATTACATAAACCTTACGGAATAAATGCTCTAACTATACATCAAAATCCGTTGCGCAGTTTAGAAGAACAACTTGGTCACACAGACAGACACGAAAAGCGACTTGAATTTTGAATATCTATCTATTCTAATCTATACCTACTATAATAAAGATGAAGAGTTTGCTTGTTTGAACGCGCTAACCTCTGAAACTACCAGTCGGATTTGAAAAAATATTTTTGATTTGGTGGCACAATTATTCTTGAGGAAGGCTATAGGTAACTTAACACCACGCTAGGACCCTTTAGATAATAATAATATTCCACAACTTTCACACAACGCCATCTAGTCCTAAACTAAGCAGAGTTTGATGTGCTATGAGTACTAGACAACTGATAAACATACATATATATTTCTAAATACATACATATTACAGAAAAATTACATCCAGACAAAGAAGAACATAAATTACAGCCAGATATAGAAGTAGCATCATTACAGGAACTAATTGATGCTATTGAGTATGTTTCACTCGTAGCTAAGTTCTGGGTTGACCCAATTTAGACTGTTGTCAACAAACAATTTAGGCTGTTGGATCCTACTTGCACACACAATGAGGAATTTGAAAGTCCCGAGATTATTTGGATTACAATTTGGATGTAGTTTTCACGACATTCATAAGACAATGCTTGCTAATAATTTAGATTAATCAAAACCCAGCCACTTATCGTTGCATAACCCCATCTTCTCGTATTATGTCATAGCTATTACTCCACTACCCCCAATTCTAGTAACGATGGGAACTCTTGTGCAACGACAATTATAAAAACTGTAGCACGAACGTCATTTCAACAAGACATTACACGTAAAATACACGCAGTTATGTGGTAAACATTAAGGAAATAATTAACGGTATCATGTTACAACTTAGATGAAAGTTGAGTTACTTTTGTAGCTTTAATACGCAATAGCCCTTTGGAGAGCTGAGCACGCTGCGAGAGAAGATTTTGTTGTAATTTTCTACTTTGATATAAAACTGCATTTGTATTAAATGTGAATTATCTATAGGGCGAGTGCTTGTGGCTAACTAATAACAGCCGCACGGGTCGATTGATCAGGTTAAGCTACGCTTGCCGCGGTTGGTCCGTGGATGGGTGATCATTTTCACATACCAAGACCCCTACGTGCCTCGGAAAGCACGTTAAGCCGTTGGTCCCGGCTGTCATTCGTGGATCTTTGACAGTCGTTACGGGTCGTCAGTAGCCCGACAGTCTACCAACCAGTCTTACCAAGGGGGTATCGTATTATCCAGTAACTGGGTTGTGGAGGTCAGATAGGCAGTCGCTCCATGTAAAATACTGGTATTCAGCTGCATCCGGTTAGACTGGAAGCCAACCCCAACATAGTTGGGAAAAGGCTAGGCAGATGATGTGCTATAGGACGAGTGATAGTACCTACATTTGATGAAGCATAATAAGCAGACAGCCTGAGAGGCTGCACATACATAAACCCATCTTTGAAGAAGCAATACTAAATAAAAGGTGGATTCTCTCTAAAGTACTCTGTAGGATAGTTATCCTCCTCATTCTCTTGCCCTTGTCCCAATTAATTTGGGGTCGGTGCAACGTGTTTTCTTCTACCATACGTCTCTATTAGTCCTCATCTTGGTACCCCTTTCTAGCTATTATAGCGTCCATCCATCGTTTCTTTAGGATAGAGTGCTATTAGATAGAGACCTTCAAGGTAAGTCTGTAGCGTTTCTTAGATCATAGATTCCCAAGCAAAATGTCGGATATAAAACAGAAAATTTAAAGCAATACCAAGCTGCGACCAATTATTTCAAACGCAAATAACTTACTTATCATTATTCTCCAATTTAGCCGTGGCCTGGTCCAGATACCGCAGTATATCGTCCCGGCCATTGATGGCTGCCAGCTCCTGGGCAGTATGGCCATCCACGTCCATCGCGAACACGTTGGCACCGAAGTTGATGAGGAACGTGACGCATTCTCTGTGCCCACGCGCCGCTGAGAGGTGCAGCGCTGTGTTGCCGAAGTAGTCGGCTTTGTCTGGTTCTCCTCTGTAAGAGACAGATGATTGAAGATAAATTGGGAGTTGTGGAGTCAGGTAACCCTCGAAAGCATGAGAAAATGCTGTCCATGCTAATTGTAGCATGGACAGCATTTTCTCATGCTTTTCCAAGACTATTAATGGATAGTCTTGCATACACCGCAGATTGCGATAACGTGGTGTGCCTACATTATCGCCAGGTAGGTATCACCTCCCCATACCAACTCTGTTTGTCTCTATTAGGTCCTGGCTGTCATTTCTGGTTCTTTGACAGTCGTTACGGGTAGGTGATCAGAAGCCCGAAAATCTGAGAGACAGTCTCACTAAGGGGTATCGTATTACCCAGTAATTGGGTTGCTGAGGTCTGATAGGCAGTCGCTCCATATAAAATACTGATATTCAGCTACATCCGGTTAGACTGGAAGCCGACGCCAACATAGTTGGGAAAAGGCTCGGCAGATGATGATGAGTTGCCAGTTGCCTATAGTGTAGGTAGTTGAGCACTAGCACCCCAATTCAATCAATCAACTCAGCCTATCGCAGTCCACTGCTGGACATAGGCCTCTCCCAGACTGCGCCACAACACCCCAATTGCATAACACATATTCAATAACAATCCGAAAGATTTTGAAGAAAATTTCTAATCCATTGCTTCATAATTATGTTTGAAAGATTCGTCTGTTCAACAACTTAAATAAAGCAATGAATGTTGTTAAACTGCCACAATGAAAGGCAATGCCATTGTACAGACGCCAGCACATCAAGCTACCCGAAACTGTCAGATTTTCCCAATCAACTTTGAACCTTATACTTTAGCGATAAAGTTGAAAATCTATTAAAGAAATCTGACAGATTGTAGTAGCTTGATGTGCTGGCGTCTGTACGTGCGTTCATTACCCCGCTGATTTTCAATCTAATTCGATATTACGGAATTCTTTGACTCCAGCCATGGAAAAAAGTGGGGCTAATGACTTTATCCGACTTATTACAAAACGAGATCTGTCGTGCGATTCTGTAACCATCTCACCGTGAAAACTTGGGTGAAGTGAGCGTGGAGTGAGTCGTCAATAGTGTCAATCCCTAGCATCAGCATGACACAGCTCACTCTAAGCTCACTTCACCTTAGTTATCACGGTGAGATTTTTCCAGAATCGACCGGCTGGGTATCTTTAGCCCGAGCTTAGACCTTAGAGCCAGTAGTTGTATTTGATTTGGAACCATATTCCAACTAGGGAAAAACCTTGTTTTGTAATAGAACCGGTGTTTATAAACGAGTCATGATACCTATTTACGCAAAGGAAAATCACATTTCCGGTGTGCCATTGACATTCGTTTGCTAAAAAATATTATTGTAGTTCACCTGAACTACAATAATATAGGTACATTTCCAAATGAAAAAGAAACTTAAAATACCTATTTTCACCTTCAAATTAACCGTGATGATGGCGCACCACACAAATTGTTTAGATAAAGTGAAAGTGTTGAGGAGATGTGGATCACTGTCAGTTATAATGTGTCTGTAGCAATACAATTATTTCGGTTTTTGTAGGATTATAATATGTAAGCCAGGCGCGGTTGCAGCCCAAGGAAGGGGGGGGGGGGGGGGTATCACCACGGGTGCCGAGGAATATTTATGTTTAGGGAGGTATATCTCCTCGTTGGTGGTCGCAAGCGTTACTGCTACGCATGAGTAGGCTCGCCCCTTACGACATGGGACTTAAACGTAACTGTTAAAATGTGGGTGTAATTACTATATGTACTCGTAGGTAAACCTCTGCATAAGCCTTCGGGAATTAAAGGCGTATGTTAATGTACAGACGTAAATGTAATAGATTTCCAACTTTATCACTAAAGCGTAAGGTTCAAAGTTGATTGAGAAAATTTGACAGTTTCGGGTAGCTTGATGTGTTGGCGGCTGTACATGCATCTCCAGCTCCACATTACTTTCTTATGTTTTCTTATGGTTACAGTTGGAGCTGCTGAAGACTGCTGAAGATTGAAAAGACTATCTTTGTATTGTATAAATTGAATCTCCTAATATTGTATAATTGCATAACACGTGTGAGCACTACGTACCTAAACTATAAAGCTACCATTTACTGGGTACGTCTTTCATTGACTTGAATGTGCCATGGCGGCTGAGGCTATGTCATGCTCACTCAAATGTCTCGCTGGTGGTGGCGTGTGTGTTGGATCATTAAGTTCCCTTCAAAATGGTTGAGCTAAATGGTGCTAATCCCTACGTCATGTTCGTGAACGGGCGCCGCCAGTAGGGACTGGTCATCTCTTAGCTGCCACGGCTTATTTTAATTTTAATCTAAGTACCCAGTTATTTTAATTTCTGAATTGTTTTTTTTTGTTATCTTTTTTAGTACGGACGCTTTTAACGTGCACGTCTTTCTACATCGTTCTCACATGTATCATTTCAACTTGAATGATGTAACCAAAATGTTGTAACAAGTTTTATGATTTAAAAGAGTGTCCGTGGAGTTTCTTGCCCGTTCTTCTCCACAGGTACCTACTACGCTTTGGAATGGGCAACTAGCTTCATCTTTCTGACTGACTGACCCCTTGACAATTCAAAAGTGCCTATAATTGGTTTACTTGAAATAAATGCTTTGAGTTTGAGTTTGAGTTATGCTATTCAGGGACGTAGCTTTGACATAGGGGGTACTTAATAATGTTGCTAAATTGGTCGCAGCATTTTTGATGAATATCAGATATTAGAACCGTAGATGATGTAGGGCGAGAAGAGCGAGCGGAGCGAGGTCGAAATTTTTTGACAATTCGGCTTGGTTAGGTTAAGTTTTGTATTATATTTTCAAACAGAAATACTAGTTACATTGTCGACTTATATAGAAAAGCCTAAGCAAGTATGTCCGCCGATTCGAAAGTCTATACAACGTGTAATTTTAAATGCGCAAAACCTGAAAATAGTTTGATCAAAATAACGAGCAGAATTAATTGAAACACTTTTTAATATAGGTCACATTTTTCAAAAAATCTTCATTAAAAACGTTGCCGTGTCTATATATTAATAGGTCAAGCAAGCCAATGTGAGCGCGGCGCAGCGGCCCGGTGACGACTCCTCCCTCGGTAAAGCGTCGTCGCAGACGCAAGAGACGGTCAGAATGGCCAGTAACTCTAAAAAACCACATAAAACCTTTACAATTTTTTTAATGACTTATTTTCTCTCTGAAATAGGTCAATTGAATTATAAATTAGTTGGGGTGTCTGAGGTTTTGCGCATTTAACGTTACACGCTGTATATTATATTGGTTCAATCTCAGATTAATTTGATGCCACCAACTGCATCAGATTGCTTGAATAGTGAGCTAGTTTTGAACTTTTTGGTTGCATTCGGGTTTTAGGATTGTTTTTTATTTTCAATCATAAAGTGGGTTTTGAAATTGTCTCCTCGAGCTTCTTATTTTTATACCCCACATGGTACAATATTATATTTTCAAAGACTGCTGCTGTTGACTATGATGCTTCAAAGGTATAAAGAATCCCAAATACAAAGATACATAGAGATACCTTGATACATAAATGTAGATACGCGTGAAAAACATAACCCTGTCTTTGCAGTAGCGCTGTCGGGTAGTAAAAAGTAGGTTTTCTCTATCTACCTCTTTTATATTTCTGGCCTATTTATTTATTTACTAAAATACTTTTATTGTACAGCACATAAAACAAAAAACTATCTAGGTTCGTGCTTACTTGTTCACGTGACATAGTTCGGAATGGAATTTGCACTCATTTCGAAAGGGAATAATGTGACAAACAGTTATTTAACTGTACCGTCTGTCTGTACGGCGTCACATTAAATATTCGTGTGAACATTGAGGCATATTTATATTGAACGACAACAATATACTTTTGTTATTCAACATTGTTCTTTAAGACAGGTGCAATTAAACTTGCTAAAGTATTTAGCTCTAAAAACTGAGTGGTTGAGCCTGGAGTGATCATGAGGAACAGCGGTACCATTCTGACAAATATTCACCGTGAAAACTCAGGTGAAGTGAGCTGTCAATAGTGTCAATCCCTAGTATCAGGTGAAATGACAGCTCACTTCCTAAAAAACCTCCCAACCTGTACAGGAACTTCTAAATTATTAGCTGCAGTAAAATGACAGATTATGTGTTACCACTTTTTAACGAAATTTAAATAGTGATGTGACAAAAGAATCGATTAATTCAATTATTTTATAAAAGGGCATAGTATATTTTTGGTCAAGTCAGTAGCTTGTGTTTTTCAGGGTGTGACCAGCCTCTGAAAACAGGTTGATAAAAGCATATTCACAAAATTAACAAACTATGAGTATCTACACTAATATTATAAAGAGGAAAGATTTGATTGTTTGTTTGTATAGAATAGGCTCCGAAACTACTGGACCGACTTGAAAATTTTTTTACCATTAGAAGTCAACATTATCCCTGATGAACATAGGCTACTTTTTACCGCGGGAAAATGCTTCATTCCTACGGGAAAACGGGTAATAGGATTTAAACGGCGGGGAATTCCGAATTCTACGCAAACGAAGTTGCGGGCGGATGCTAGTTACAACATATAATCAATTAAATAGGCTTTTTCAAACATTATCTGAACGTACTAAAAAATCCTGGATGTGCAAAAAATCTAATAAATTACGGCTATATAGCCCAATTAATTGACATTGTATAGTTTTAACGATTTCTGTTCAAATTCACTATTCGAACACAATTTTGATGCGAACTAGTACTATTAACAATTATCCTAAATGAAATTATTAGGGGAAAGTAACCAAATATGGAATAGTATCCCTAATGTGGAATACCCGCATTTCTCGAAAACAAATACAGCTAGACGCAGTAGGCAGTGATCAACTATCTCTTTCTAACACTATACACGCGTACAGGTTTCAACTCGACAGTCGAGTGAGTGACATAGCCGCGGTGAGGCTGTTTTGTTTTGTTGCTGTCAGAAACCGATATTCGAGGATAAACCGGGATCAAATGCTTCATGTGCGAACTCTGGGCAAATAATGATTGCGCTGGTGAAGAATTCCACCACTGGATTTGTGATTATTTCAAGTAGTTTAAGTAACATTTTATATTTGACCAAAGTTCCTATAGTATCTCATAGAAATTAAGGTTAATTTTTACTGTTCCATATTTGGGGTACCTATTCCATAAATAGATACCTTTGTGTTTATTTGGTTTTGGAGAAATTATAGTACTTATAATAATAATAATAATAATAATAATAATTTATATCAGATTTCTCCATATAAATTGTTAGTAACACGAAAATACTTAAGAGCTAATGTTAGTAACAAAACAAATACATATAAGATAGCATCAATCTACCGACACCAGAACGCATGTATGCTACTTCACTGCGTGCAGTCGCATCCACCGCTCAAGCATCGGAGAATCCCACCGGTCCGTCAATACGCTCAAGATGCTGTTGGAACTAGCTCGCATGCGAGTTAGGGTCGAGGTGCAACGTTTACGCATGTCGCAAAACTGTCAACGTTGGCCTCGGCAAACATGCCAGAGGCACTGCAATATCGCGGCAACCCCATCAGCATCCTGAACGCATTGTTATACTGCACTCGCAGGTCACTGTATGCCCTCTGCAAATAGCCAACCCACAGACTGCACGTGTAAAAGGATTGACAGTATGCCTGAAAAAGCGTTACCTTTACTTGTGTTGTACAGCGTGCAAACCTGCGAGCCAGCATATTACATCGAACAGACAGCGACCTGCGCTCTCTCTCAATGTCAGTACTGTCCTTTAAATCCTCAGTGACCCAATGACCTAAATACTTAAATTTAGTAACCCTTTTTAAAGGGTTACCATTCAAGACTATATCAGGTACATTTTCATAGTGTTTAGTACCTGATTTAAATACCATAAGCTCAGATTTTGTTGAGTTGTATTTTAGGCCATGAGTGTTCGCGTAAGTCTCACAAATCTTTATGAGCTCCCTCAACGCACAGATCGAGGGGCTCAGAAGCACCATATCGTCAGCATAGCTTATATTGTTGATACAGACACTATCTATATGACAGCCGATTCTGGTGCTTCTGAGCTCCTCGATCAGCTCGTTCACATAGAAGTTAAAAAGAAGAGGGGAGGAGAGTCCCCCTTGCCTCACTCCGCACTCCAGCTTGTACTCATCCGAGAGAGTGCTAGCCCATCTCACATGATTTTTCTGTGTACCATACCAATACCTCAGTACAGAAACGATCTCCCTGGGTACACTGGTATCCTGTAACTTGTCCCATAGCTTGTCGTAACAGACTAGGTCAAAAGCTTTTGACAAGTCTGAAAAGCAGGCATAGACTGGAGTTTTTCTAGCAGTATAGTAGTGGACTGTCTGCTTGAGCGACAAAATAGCACTTTCGGTTGAGAGACCTGATCTGAAGCCAAACTGTGCGTCACTCAACTTTAAGTGTGACTCTAAGTGTCGCTCAATCAGGCCGTCCAGTACCTTAGCTATAGTTGTAGCCAGAGAGATCGGCCTATAATTTGCGACATCTGAAGAGTCACCTGTTTTATTTTTAATAACAGGGACTACGATGGAATCTGCATCATTTTCTCAGGTAAATAAGAATGAGTTAGACACAGATTAAAAAATAAAGCCAGCACCCTCGGAAGGTGACCTCCAGCGTACCTCAGATGCTCAATGCTGAGGCTGTCATGCCCCGGGGACTTTCCGCTCACCATTTTCTTTATCACGGAGGCTACTTCACTTGCGGTAAATGTGATACTCAGCTCTGAGGCATGAGCCCCAGCATCGAGCATCGTCGGTGAGGCTGGCCCCAGTGGTGACTTATACAACGTGTAACGGAAAGGGGGTATCAACCCTGAAGGAGGTGAATGTGCTCATGAAACTCAACAACTTTCCCCAAAGAACATAGGTCGAAATATGAAAAAAAAATTTGGCCCTCCCATGGTAAATCAATCAGCTGGTAGTCAGTTTTGTAAGGGAGGGCCAAATTTTTTTTTCATATTTCGACCTATGTTCTTTGGGGAAAGTTGTTGAGTTTCATGAGCACATTCACCACCTTCAGGGTTGATACCCCCTTTCCGTTACACGTTGTATAATTAATAAAATAATTTACAAGACTGTTACTATCCAAAGCGAAAATGTATGTCAGTTGATAATTACGATTAAAAGTTTTTGATTATTAAAATTTGTTTTTTTTTAAGGGTAAAAAACAAAATGGTATTCCATATTTGGTTACTTTCCTCTATTATTATTACTTATTATTGGGAATTTTTAACGTTACTAAATTTTGTTACGAGTTCGAATAAAAATCAATAAATAAATAAAAAAAAAATAAAAATGAGTCGAGTGGACTTGAACTTTATATTAATTTTACGCAGTTATTAAGGGGAGGCAACCCTACAACATAGGTATACAACGTGGAACGTTAAATGCGCAAAACCTTAGACACCCCAACTGATTTTTAATTCAATTGACCTATTTCAGAGAGAAAATAAGTCATTAAAAAATTGTAAAGGTTTTATATGCTGTTTTAGTTTTACTGGCCATTCTGATCGTTTCTTGCGTCTGCGACGACGCTTTATCGAGGGAGGAGTCGTCACCGGGCCGCTGCGCCGCGCTGACGTTGACTTGCTTGACCTATTAATAAATAGACACGGCAACATTTATAATGAAGATTTTTGAAAAATGTGACCTATATTAAAAAGTGGTTCAATTAATTCTGCTCATTATTCTGATCAAACTATTTTCAGGTTTTGCGCGTTTAACGTTACACGATGTATAAAAATCAGCGGAATCCGTGATTCCCAAGTTTGATACTCCCCTTTTAAGTCTAATGAAGCGATTCTCTTCATATTTTTTATGTAATTTAAACCGTAACATTGTGTAACATTGCGCTGGAAGGTAAACAATGCGTGAAAGTGACAGTGAGTGATACCACATTGTTCTCAGGGCAAGCATTATTCTAATAAACTGTGACGAGGAAAAGAAAATTGTGTTAAAACTAAGAGTGACTGGAACTGTCGATGGAGAAAGTGCAAGATACCGCAGGACATACACTTCATATGAATATCACCGCTACCATCACCTTTGTACGTATTTTTCTGTTCCTTTCTTCCTGTATGTTTATGTGTGTGCATAAATGTTTAAATAAATAATTAAAAAAAACATCCGCAAACCATAGACACTTTCCTATCGACATCATCCTCGTCCAACACTTATCCTAATTTGTATCAGTTAGAATTGGTGCAGCAAATGAACATCCTCAGAAACAGTGTCTACTAAACAAACATGGTCATACAAATATGACGTATTGAGTAAGGGAATCGGACCTTCGATAAGACGCAGCAGCCAATCGTGTAGCCTAGGGACTAGGTCAGAGAATAGTTATGGTCTGTTCCAAAAGTATCTGTTGAAGGTGTAAACAAACCCTATCCAGGTTAAATTCTTACGCAATCACTCACTAAATGGATTTAGTAACAATTTCATCTGTTTTAGAAGATTTCAACTATATTATTTTATCACTTTTTCCAGCAATTATTAATTGAATAACAACAAAAATCATCGACGAAAATCGAGATCATTAAATAAACCTTGATTTTCAAATGATAAACGTGTGAATTAAAATTAGAATTTCAGGTTATGGTATAAAAAATGGCTATTAGTACAGTAGAGCGTCGATTATCCGAACTAATTGGGGACTTGGGTGTTCGGAAAATCGGTATTTTCGTATAATCGAACTACCTATATGTATATTGATTCAGCCATACATATTTACGTACAGGTTAATGAAAACCATATTTACATTTATATAACAAATCGACAAGTCGTGATAAGTGACTGCCGCAAGCACTGTAGAGAGAGGCACGCGTGAGTCGGGCGGGCGTAGTAGTTCGGATAAGCGGTCGTTCGGTTGAGCGACGTTCGGATAATCGACGCTTCACTGTACATTGGTGATAGTGGCAAGGCAAAATATGATAGGGTTGACTAGCCTCTATTTTACAGCAATTGTGACGTCACAACTTCAGTGGGCGTAGTAATAAAACCTTAAGTTAGCCATTTAAATAATCTGCTTAAGGCATATTTAGCTGTTCGATTACGGCGCGTTGTAAATAATGTTTTATTAACACGTAACATTAGATTACCGCGTCTGTAGATTAGTCTAGAAATGTTTTTATTTGGAATCGGCATGTAGCTTTTCTTATCAGCAGATATGGCAGGTTTATACAGGGTGGCTAGGACGTCAACGTGCATCCTGTTACCATGGAGGACATGATTCTGAATCTGCAGCGTTGAAGTATTTCCTCGGTTATAAAAAAAAATAAAAATAAATTGCTCTTCGATACATTTGACTGCGTAGTGCGTAGGTATTGCACTTTTTTGTGAAACAGCTGATTTTATTTATTGATAATAGACGAAAAATTTCGACGCTAGAATAGTGTGCTGAATTCATGGCTAGGTACAGTTTGCGCGTCGATGTATGCGACTCTGTATTGGGAATCGTACAACCAAAACGCTTGTTTGGAGAGAACTGTTAAGCTGCAACAAAGCTATCCTAGAGTCAAAGCTAATGTCTCATGTGTTCACCGGCCAGTATTAGGCTCACCAGGCGGCACGGCGCGGCATGACAGTGAAAAAGATTTTTGTACGCGGAAATGATTTTGAATCTTACTTTCATACCCTTAGCACTCACATTTCATTGATATCGTCACAAAGGTACTTTAAAACTGTGGTATACCGACCATAATGGAAATGACTAGTCAACTTACCCTCTTCCGCATAAAAGGCGGAGTGCCTCTATGTGTCCCTCGAAGGCGGCCCACAGAGTGGGTGTCATGCCCGACTCGTCCTTGTTGTTGCATTCCTTACGGGTTGCCTCTCGTAAAACCTCCAGCAGACCGTCTTTGGCCGCTCTGGAAAAATAAGAAAGGGAATCTTTGGTCAGTGATCAGCATGATGAGTACTTATTAATTCTTCTTTTTTAAATGTGTGCATGGCCTCATGGATGATCCTGTGTATGATGAGGTGTGTGTCAGATGCTTACTGACACAGTCAGACAGAATCATGGGTTATTTCCTTTGATGGTTCTTCATATTCTGTCTGTAGATTAATCTAGATTATATAGTTCAAAACATTTTTTTTAATTTTAACTTAATTTTCGACGAAAGACGTCTAGCCAGATATTAGCCTCCCCCAAGCACCGCCCTGTTCTGTGCATCCCGCATCCAGCGGAATCCTGCGGCCTTTACTAGATCATCGGTCCACCTTGTGGGAGGCCACGCCACGTCTTCCGGTTCTGCGAGCAATGTGCCCTGTCCACTGCCACTTAAGTCTGGAAATTCTTTATGTTACGTTATACTTATACTAAGGTCCTATTGCAGGCTGTAACGTTACTAATTTTTTAATGTTTAGTTTTTTTATCGATCATTGCACTGCACTATCCAGCAGTGACCTGCTTTTGCACACAGCTGATGAAGCTTTGAAATTATTTTGTTTAATTAATTGGATTTTTTTCTGATAATTCTTCATTTCGTCTTGTACAGACGCCAGCACATCAAGCTACCCGAAACTGTCAAATTTTCCCAATCAACTTTGTACCTTATACTTAGGCGATAAAGTTGAAAATCTATTAAAGATATTTGACAGTGCTGGCATGCTGCATGTGCTGGCGTCTGTACATAGGTACAGACACTCTGTACATAGAATGAATAGGCTGTTGAATTAGGCTCAAAGTTGATTGGGAAATTTAACAGGTATTTCTTTGTAGTTCAACACACGATATCATTTCCGTCATTAACATCGAAACATTAAGTATCGATAAAAGTGTTAAGCGACTTATTTAGTTATCTGTTTCTTGTTGTAAATAAAGATAGCGTTTTTTAGATTCTATGAGGAAGACAGAAATAAAATCATAACACCGGTTTTAGTTGTGTTCTCATTGCCCACAACGATAGAAAATTTTTTTTCTCTATTTATTTATTAGTTTTAGCCTATGTTATCCCACTGCAGGGGAAATGCCTCCCTTTCTCCTTTCCACTCCTCTCTGTCTTGAGCTAGAGTGGATTAATCCTGTATGTAGGTGCCAAGCTTGTCCCACAGATTTTTTCTAGTGAGTAGAAAATTGTATTTTGGAATTGAGAAACCTGTGTAGGCACCTACACAAACCATCAAATGTGATTTGATATTTGGTATGATGGAAACAAGAGGGTTTTTTTATTACCTATTGAATTTTGTAACGAACCAGAATTATGGGAATACTTTTATTGACAGGTTTTGAATCTGTTACTGTTGCTGTTAGCCTGCATCACCCCACTGCTGGGCAAAATTCTCTCCCCATGACTTCCGGCTCTTTCGATCCAGGGCTAAAGTGGACCACTGCTCATTTGTTTTCTCCAGCTCCTCCCGACATCTTCTACGAGGTCTGCCGCGAGGCCTTCTAGCTATGTCAGGGCTCCACGTAGTGGTTATTTTGTCCCATTATTTTTTTCAATCTAAGCCTCATCAATCTGTCTCCAATTCTCCATACAAGATAAAGTAAGTACATCTAGGGTCGTTTTTCTGCAATCCCTTGGCTTTCATCAACGAGCATTTTCTGTAAATTGGTATCGTATATTGAGACTGTGCTAATTGGTTTGGCGAGGTTCTGTCTTGGCTGTCGTGTTGAGTTTTTCAATTGGCTTTTGAGTACTTATTACGAATACAGTTCAACTCTAAAGTGCGTTCGTGGTGCGTGTTCCGACACATCATCTCGAGAAGTTCCTCAAAGAAGAGTTCTGGCCGAAGGGTGTTGTGTATCGCCGGTTTCGTGGCCGGCTACATGACGCCAGTCAGCGAAACACGACGCCGACACTTCGTGTGCAGTAGTTATTAGTTTGTTATGTTATATGTATTTATAGTATTTTTAAGTTATATTATTATAGTATTGTATTTGTGATACTTTTGTATGTATTAGTTTATAAGTATGTTTGTAGTAGTATGTATTGTTTTTTCTATGGGCCTTAGATGCCTGAAATAAAGGAATAAATAAATAAATAAATAAAGTAAAAATGAGTCAAACGCATGTCATTGACCCTTTCCTACAGGTACCATAGTGATCAGTCACCAAGCAACCCAACACCTGCATGTCACCCACAATCGATACAATGATAACGGTAACAATACACGGGATTATGACCTTTAGATAGAGCTCATTAAGTGTTACAATAGGCCGTAAGTTTTGGCACAATGTGGCCTACCCTCGCCAGTGGTGTGCAGGCAAGCGTGAAGGTGGTGCACTATGTCATGTCACGTGGAGAATTTATTGTTTTTGGATTCGTGACTATCAATATAAAGACTCGAGGTTGTGGGTTCAAACCCTGGCAAGCATCAATGTGACTTTTCAATTCTTATGTAAGTACTTATCGAGTTTATCCTGGTCACTACCCAGATTACTAACATCGGTGAAGGAAAAACATCATGTGGAAATCTAGCCTTATATTTAGGTAATATTTAGTCTGAAATCGCCATTATAAATACTTTTAAATAAATAATATAAAGACTATAGGTTGCCGTTATCAAGGGCTGATGTTCTAAAAGCATCTTCGGATTTCGTTTTAATAAGTAATACGTTATATAACCTCTCACATAAAGCTTAAAGAACAGCTTCTACCATTATTCTTAGTAGTTTCAGAGGTTTACCCCAGGAATGCAAGCTGAAGCTAAATCTAAAGCTCATTGAAAGAGTATGACATTGATGAGACTGTCTGTAAATACTGATAGCATCCACAAATAGCAATAGGTAAGACAGCACAGCAGTACAATCACTATCGATCTCAATTTGCACCCTAATTGCGTAACACAATATTACTCTCAATTTGAATCATTTTGAAGCATATTGCTAATCCATTGCTCCATATGGTCGAAAAATGTTCGGCTCAACAACGTAAATAACGCAATGAATGTTGTTCAACTGTCAAAATGAAACCCATTGGCTACTGATAGTGTGTTACGCGATTACCCTGCTGAATTTATTTGCTTCATATGTTCCAAAAATTCGTCTGCATTTATTGCGTTATTTACGTTTTTAAGCACATGAATTTTTCGTAATACCATTGGTGCTTACTAATGTCGTTTTACGTCTTTCAAATTTGATCGTGAATGTTAAGAATATCTACCTACCTACGTATTTAAATAAAACGCACTCAAAACAGAGACTGCTCAAAACATTTGTCATAATATGTATTATTATCAGCGAATAACTATCAGGTATGTTGTAAAAAGCAGGGCGGCCCAGCTGGTAGTGGTCGGATAGGTACACCAAACCAAAGGCATCGCAGAAGCGTTGCCATTCTACAGACAAAGCTGCACCCTAATTGCGTAACACACAATTACTCTCAATTTGAATCAGTTTGAAGCATATTGCTAATTCATTGCTCCACATGTTCGAAAAATGCGTCTGCTCAAGAACGTAAATAACGCAATGAATGTTGTTGAACTGTCAAAATGAAACCCATTGCTACTGATAGTGTGTTACGCAATTACCCTGCTTCACTGTCAACTGTTTCATGTGTCTGTAATTAAACCGGAATCCATACTAGTCAGCAGCGGTTCTTCGCGGCAGCAGGTAGGTAAAAATAACGGTTAATACTCCTGCTACGTAAAGTTTTTTCTCAGTCTTGGCATTACTTACAAAGCTGCTCTCAAAACGGTGAAGGAAAACATCGTGAGGAAACCGGCATGTCCTACACTCAAAAATTCGAAGACATAAATTGTGACATCTACCAACCCGCACTGGGCCCGCGTGGTGAATTACCGCCCACTCCCTCTTACCGAGAGGAGTGGGGACATTATAGGCTGATTGTACAGACGCCAGCACATCAAGCTACCCGAAACTGTCAAATTTTCCCAAACAACTTTGAACCTTATGCTTTGGCGATTAAGTTGAAAATCTATTAAAGAATTTTGACCGATTGTAGTAGCTTGATGTGCTGGCGTCTGTACAGTACTTACATCCTTACTGTTTACTAACTTACGTGTGAGTTTCTACATATGATTATTTTTAGTTCCTGCCGGTCGATTCTGTAAAAATCTCACCGTGAAAACTTGCGTGGAGTGAGCTGGGATTGACCAAGCAAACATTTACAGTCATAATCTATATTTTAGTAATTTTTTTTTTTGTGCTAATTCTATTGACCATTTTATATAAGTACATAATTTCCAAGCTAGTATTTTAGTTGCTAAAACATCGCTATACAGCGTGTAACGGAAGGGGGGTATCAACTCTGAAGGAGGTGAATGTGCTCATGAAACTCAACAACTTTCCCCAAAGAACATAGGTAGAAATATGAAAAAAAAATTTGGCCCTCCCATAGTAAATCAATCAGCTGGTAGTCAGTTTTGTAAGGGAGGGCCAAATTTTTTTTTCATATTTCGACCTATGTTCTTTGGGGAAAGTTGTTGAGTTTCATGAGCACATTCACCTCCTTCAGGGTTGATACCCCCCTTCCGTTACACGCTGTATAAGGACTAGTCTAGCCTCTAGGAAAAAAAAGAAAAGAAAAACAACATTGAGATTCTAAGTTTCTGTTTTGCTATTTTATTTTAAAACCCCACAAAATAGTAATGTTTTGGCAACAAAAATACTAGCTATGAAATTATATAAAATGATCAACAGAATTATCAAAAAAAAAAAAAAATATTAAAATCTCGAATATGATTGTAAATGTATGCTTGGTCAATCCCTAGTATCAGGTGGGATGACACTGACAGCTCACTCCACGCTCACTTCACCTAAGTTTTCACGGTGAGAAGGTTACAGAATCGCAATGCTGGACGAGCTTTTCAAAAAAGAAATTCATTTTTATGCAGCATACGCATTTTTATTGAGAGATTTTCAATGTACGAGTAGTCAGTGGCGCAATTCTCGTAATTTTAAGAACGTTCACAGTCTGATATCAGTCTTAATCTGTCAAAAATACCTCTAATTTCCCAACATTTTTGACAAGTTTTGGACATTGATTGTCGCTGAGATTGCAACTAGATTTTTAACGTTAGTTGGCCGTCTGTTATCATTACCATTGTCAATGTTGAGTGGCACTTCCCCATTCCGTGTCGGAATACGTGGAAGTCAGTGACAGAGGAGACACGCTTGGCTTGTCACTACAATGTAGTTCAATGTCCCACCGAATTCACTTGTTTTACAATGACGAACATGGTGTGGACATGGTGGAAGGTGGAAGCGTTATGCGGGTTGTTTTTGTGTGGCTGCGTGTACTGTGTACCTATTTCATCATGTTTTATTACAATGATTCAGGATGAAAAGTATCTATGTCGTTCTCCAGGTTCTTAGGCTACCCAAGTATCTGTCCAATTTCATAACAGAACAGAAGGTAACGGACAGACAGAGTTACTTCGTATTTAATGGATGCATTGATGTGGTGCGTGCGAAAAGTTGGGTATGCCTATAGGCTTGGTAGATCTGCGGGGTAATCGCGTAATACACTAACAGTAGCAATGCCTTTCATTTTGACAGTTCAACAACATCCATTGCATTATCTACGTTTTTTAGCAGGCAATTTTTTTAAACATATGAAGCAATTCATGGTTTAGCAATATCATTTAAAATGATTTGGGTTGCAGTTCATTATGATCATAAAATAGTGTCAGGGAGCACTAATAAGGATCATTGTGACTTAATAGCGGGTCAACTGGGGCAACATTATTACACATCCATTGGGTTGGAAGTTGCAACAAAAAGGGTACCTAACAGCAGTTGGTAATAGGGTGGAAATAAGCCTATCACCTGTATTTAAACTTCTTCTTGTTTTCGAGTCGATGGGAAATGAAAAAATATTTTAATCTTTTAGATGAGTTGGTTCCAGTCGGTGGCCACACTGAGTGTGTTTTAACTATACGCAAACAGGTATAGGCGATTTGTGCCTATAAACAACACATTTCCTGTATTGTTGCATTGATAAAACAAGATAGGTTAAGTGATTAATTGATTACGATTTTATGTATTTTTTTGTTGTCTCCTTTACTCTTTCACACGCTGTCTGCATCTTTATCTAATGTCCTATCGCAGGTATGCTGGAAGAGATTTATTATGGAATAAGCATCATCTTTGTACCTATTTTTCTGTGCTATTTTGTCTTGTCTGTTTATATACAACCTGAAAATAGTTTGATCAGAATAACAAGCAGAATTAATTGAACCACTTTTTAATATAGGTCACATTTTTCAAAAAATCTTCATTAAAAACGTTGCCGTGTCTATTTATTAATAGGTCAAGCAAGCCAAGGTCAGCGCGGCGCATCGGCCCGGTGACGACTCCTACCTCGGTAAAGCGTCGTCACAGACGCAAGAAACGATCAGAATGGCCAGTAAAACTAAAACAGCACATAAAACCTTTACAATTTTTTTAATGACTTATTTTCTTTCTGAAATAGGTCAATTGAATTAAAAATCAGTTGGGGTGTCTAAAGTTTTGCGTATTTAACGTTAGACGTTGTATATTTATGTGCGTACATAAATGGTAAAAAATAAATAGGTACAGATAGTGCCATCCGCGAAGACGCACCCTACTCTCTTCCTAATCGTTATTGGTTATCGCTAGCCAATTCCGCAAATGTTTTAGTTTTGACGATATTCACTAATTATACCTACTAATAAGTAATTACTGTGTATCCACAAAACTAAAATACTAGCGGAATGTTGCACACTTGTACTGTACCTGTACCTAAGTATAAAAGAGAAGAGTGCGGCGCGTCTTCGTGGATGGCACTATCTGGAAGCCCTGTTATGAGATTATCGTGAGCTTGCAATACATATTAATCACGCCGACAAAGTGGTAAAATAAAATCAGGAAAAAAAAAATATGGTACATGCACGTAGTGGAGATGTTTTTTGTTTTCGTCCACCCCATGGTGTGGGGTATCGTTGGATAAGTCTTTCAAAAATATTGCGTGTTTCTGTAAACCATTTTTCGATTCAGTCGGTCGATTCTGTTAGAATCTCACCGTGAGAAGTTAGGTGAAGTGAGCTGTCCTTCCATCTGATGCTAGGGATCGAAACTAACGACTGCTCACTTTAAGCTCACTTCACCCGAGTTATCACGGTGAGATTTTTACAGAATATAACTACTGCCGTGCGATTCTGTAACCATCTCACCGTGAGTAAATAGGTAGTTAATCGCTAGCAAATAGTTTTGTAGATATTTTATTCAATTCCCTAATTGGGTAGACGTTTAAATCAATTACTTCGCAATTTGCTTAGTTATGTAACGTCAAATCAGAATTTCTAAAATTTTTAGAAAAGCTATAATTAATTTTTGAACACTATATAATTTTAATTAAGTATCATTATTATCTTAATTAGTGGTGTTTCTATATCATAATAAGATCGTAAATTCGCTTTCAAATGCGTTAACATTTAAATTACTTTATGTTGAAATAAAAATTTATATCTAACGTATGAAACAATTCATGTTGGTACCTATCTAGGTATAATAGGTACCTACGTTTTTAATATAAAGCCTATCGCATCAGGTAATTTCTAATTATCGAATTACACTGAATGTTATCGGAAATACCACAACATACAGATATCTTATCGAGCACCAGAGACTAGATTGTCCTGTTTTTACTTACTTATGAAACCTGTCCGTGGTCATTTTTACACTTTTTCACAGCACTGGTAGCACAAACACTTCACCACAAGCGTACGAAAGTTTGTTCAACTCATTTTGAACAGATCGCCACAGTTTAGAACCGCGAAATTGATAAGCTGGGAAAGTTTGCCGTTTTGTCACACTTCACACTTTTGCAAATTAGAATTGTAACTATTTTTTACATAAGTAATTTAATATAATTTACAGTGTTATTGAAGTTTGATAAAGTATTCGTAAATAAATTAATGTTGGCTGGTCGCTACGTGTAATAAAATAATAACAGAAACACCTGTTTCACTCAGGTGAAACACGGACTGTTGTCACAGATGCAATACAAACTTACGCGTCGTCAAAGTTTGAATGAATGATGAGAATGATCGTAGGTAGCAATGAATGAATGCTGTTTTCGCGACAGACGTTCAATGACCTTTTATAGTCAGTAGTTATTAGCGACATCTAGGGACACAAGCGGAAACGTTTAGCACTACGCCATCTATTGTGGAGTAGGAATACTACGGCGATTGTAAGTATTACTATTTCACAATAGATGGCAGTTCTTACAACCGTTTGAGGGAATGGTGCCAAAAACATATGGGATAAAACGTTGTTAGTCTAAAATATTCTGTGGACATAGATGTGCATGTACTCATTTCATGATTGAATAATTCATCCATATTTTTATTCCAATTTACTTAAATCCTTCGCTGTCTCATGTAGGTAAAAAGCGTCTTTCCAGTTTTCAATCTATTAAAATGCAAACTTTTGTTGATTTGTAAGAGAACAGTGGAAAGAATGCACATTCATGACCTCACATTTTGATGAAATGGGTCCTTTCATTAAAATTATGTTATAAAGACAAATTGTTCTGCCAGGACTCCAGGAGTTCTGTACAGTGTACTTCAAGCGAATTCTTCTGACAGTCGTAAATCTATAAGTAGCTGGTACCTAATGTTCTGAAAGCTAGAACGGAAGAAACATAAAAAGGAACGAAACTGGCTGCACCCATGAGGATTTAATATCCCTTTCCTGTTTAAAACGAGGCGGCAGCAAGGTTATTAAGACTAGGTATTAACGCAGCTGTTGTTCAAGATAACCAAATATTTTGGCAATGATATAAAAGGATAAGTAGAAGCTGCTTCTCAGGACCATAACATTAAATGTTTATCCCAAAACCGAGAGGAAGAAACAAAGCTATTATCAGAACAAAAACACAACCCACAGACTTACATTAAAAGCATTGTTTGATAAATAATAATAGGCGAGTGATAGGCTAGAGTAGATTTTCCATCATTATCATTAAAAGCGCCGCAAAAAGCTCACCCAAAAGTGAATTATTGTGTGTTTATCTCGAGTGTTGGATAAATTATCGAGCGCACGATAAAACAACCGCTCCGGCCACTTATCTAGGCGTTTAACTATATTTTTAGAGGGTTTATAGATACTATAGATTAGTAAAAATGTTGGGGGAAAATGGTTTTCCTGTCCCTAATAATTGAACACTTAGGTATGATATAAAATTAATAATTTTTAAGGCAAGCTACCACCGTCGTTAAGGTACCAAACGTTGAGATAGTCGTTAAAGGGTATTATTTAAAATTATTATACCTTTAAATTTAATTATTATATTTTTGCCTATGTGAAGGTAGAACATGGAGGACTCTTATAATAAAACATCTTATTATCTATCTACTGAATACCCATGTTTGCAAACCAATAAATGATTTAGTTTGAAAACGCGCGTATATAATCGGTTTAAACGAAGTTTATAAATGTACTAGCTGCGGTTTCAGCCGCTTAAGTCTCGATCCCGTAGGAATATCGGGATAAAAAGTACTAGTACTGGTTATAAACTATCTGTGTGCCAAATTTCATCAAAATTGATCCAGCCGTTTGAGCGTGAAGAAGTAACAAACACACACACACTCACAAACGCCTTTATAATATTAGTGTGACGCTTAGGACTTGAACCTCCGAGAATTTCAATAATAACTTATTAGGAGTGGAGTAGTGCCGCTAGATAAAACGAACGTTTGGTAATAAACATAATGGAAGAGACTCCACGACCTCTCTAACCGGCTCTTCATCATTAGTAATGTCACCGACTCCACCGTAACAGTACACAGTTTCGTCACTTTCTTTGGATGTCGGATGGACACTGTTGTCACCCGAACAACGCGCGACCACTTTTCTAGGAGCGAATATCTGAGGAATAGTTCGAAGTATCAATATCTTGAAAACTGAGCATTTACCTGCAGAGCACCATGCATATTATTATCAAAATGACGGATACTGGCAACGGTAAACAAGAGCTTTATATCTACTAGCCACCCGAATTGATTCAACCTGAACTTCAATGCAATAAGACTTATAATTTTGTTGTATTGTGCTTGCAGCTTTCTTTCACTTGATTTAATTATTTGCGGAAATGGGCAAAGTGTAGGTAATATAGGAACACTTCTGCCTAACTCTTTGGGGAGAATACAGGCGAGATGTTATGTTAATTATATGGTTAATTATTTCAGCAGGTTTGCAGTGTTGAAGTCATAATCAGTGGCGTAATCATAGGGTAGCAGGAGGGCAAAATTACCTCCCCGGGAGGGCCCCAGGAGGATCCTAGCATAACTATACAAATGCACACTTTTTTCGACCACTAGACTCAGGCCCCTCTTTCCCATTGAGCACTCTGGGCAAGTGCCCAGGGCCCCGCGATCGACGGGGGCCCCGGCCTGCCCTAATAAAAATCATTCTTTGCAGCCGCCGTTCCATTCTACGCAATATTAGTACCCGATTCAATAACAAAATAATTGATTTGCAGTGCGAATTTTAAGCGCCAACCTGTGAATACTATTCATATTACAATTATCTATTTATTTCTTGTGATTGTAAAGAAATATAAATAATTATTCAATAATTTTAGAATTTTGCTTATCTACTCTTATCTACACAGGGCCCCCGTGATCCTTATGTGCCCAGGGCCTCCAATAAGTTAAAAACGGCCCTGACTACACCAACGAAGCAGTCAGATATTCAATTTTGTAGGTGAAATTACGAAATCTACGCGGACGACGTCGCAGATGAAGTGCCAGTAAAAAAAAAAAAAAAACTATAACGTTGGTTGAGCTTCTTTACATTGAGGGAGGGCCCCATCCGATGAATTTGCCACGGGCTTCAAACGGTATAGTTACGCCACTGGTCATAATGGTAACTGTTACAGTAGATTTACGTTCATCTAGTAATTTTTCAAAAAACCAAGTCTGTATAAAGTGGAGTCTCTGCTAGTAAGAAATGCCGTATGTTACCTCAAACATACGGCACTTACTAAAAACTTATAAATTAAAACCTAGCCGCAAAGTGAGTACGCTATGAATAAAAAAAAAAAACCTGCGAATCGGACCCCATAATTATAGTTCCCGAATAAGTACTGCTCGGGAGTTTAACCCTTAAATGCATGATTTATTTTATCGTATTGTAAAAAATGCTACTGTATAGGTATTTATCTATAGAATTTAGATACTCGTAATAAATATATAATAATTATACAATAATATTAATATTCATAGAGTATATACAGCGTGTAACGGAAGGGGGGTATCAACCCTGAAGGAGGTGAATGTGCTCATGAAACTCAACAACTTTCCCCAAAGAACATAGGTCGAAATATGAAAAAAAAATTTGGCCCTCCCTTACAAAACTGACTACCAGCTGATTGATTTACTATGAGAGGGCCAAATTTTTTTTTCATATTTCGACCTATGTTCTTTGGGGAAAGTTGTTGAGTTTCATGAGCACATTCACCTCCTTCAGGGTTGATACCCCCCTTCCGTTACACGCTGTATATTGTTTTGACAAAAAGAGGTGCGTTCAGAAACTCACAGCTATCACATTCTTAAAAAAATTAAATGACGTACTTTGTTGCCATATGGCAACATTATGCATTTAAGGGTTATTGCGCCACTTTTGTTCCCAGCAAAAGCACTAGGAAGTGGTGAAGGGTTGGCGTATTGGACGACTGTCTTGTCTAATTTTGAGGTTCGAAAAGTGCCGATTCTCAGCCTAATTTGAATAGATGATTTCTGATATTGATTTTATTTTTAGTGTAATCTCTACACTACAGCATGAAGCTCTTGTTCCTGTTACAAAACAGCGTGTGGAAACACGACAAGAACAAGTGTACTAATGAACAGACCGGGCAGACAAACGGAGAGACAATGCATTCTAGAAGGACAAGGACACATAAATGATAAATAAAATAAACTTTAAAACTAATTTCACAGCTCAATACAAAGCTATCAAAGGTTTATAAGCGCACAAGTGCGTGGCAATCAGTGCGATATGATAATGAGGCTCCAAGTGCGATAAATTGAGATACCAAGTGCGTAAGCGCACGAGTACTACACGCGAAATACATTAATGATAACACCTAATGGACGACAAATATTTGTCCAACGTGCAATTAGCTGGTAATATAATATTTTGGTAAAATATATATTGGGATAGATTGTGACTGATAGATAATTGTTAGTGGAGCCGCCAAGCTTTGTAATTAAACTATAAAGCTTTTTAGATAAGGTGTGCTTTAATCACGTTGTTCACCAATAAATATTGCCTATCTGGTCAGGTTGTCGCGAATAACTGCTGGACGTCTCCCTCTAAAATGGTAGATTGGTACCTGCGTAAGTATTTTGGAGAAAATTGTAAGTGAACCCAGTTCGCCTATTAGATAGATCTGTGGCGGCATCTACACAGCCACATGCGAACTACGCTCACAATGACCTCACTCAAAATCCTGCATCGCGCAAGCAAAATTTACCGCTCAACCAGAATTTATACAACGTCCCGACATCAACCATCGGACAGTTGTCCAGCAGACACGACACCCGTCTGGAGGATCCTCCCTTTTCTATGGAGGATGAGTGAACTTTACACCCTGTTCCTTATGCCTCTATACTCTTTATAGTTATTATATAACACACAGTACTAACTAGGCATAATGGGAGTGCCCGTCATGATGGGGGGACCAAGTATTTATGCAATAATTTTAGCTACCTAGATGTATACGTACTTACTATTGCGTAGATAGCAAATAGTAGAGATATATAGTATTAAACTTTTATGTAGGTAGATTGTAACTGGGTTGCGGAGGTCAGATAGGCAGTAACTCCATGTAAAATACTGGTATTCAGCTGCATCCGGTTAGACTGGAAGCCAACCCTAGCATAGTTGGGAAAAGGTTAGGCAGATGATGAGCTGGTAAGTCCGAGTTATTTAGGGTAACCCATGAACGCGCAAGTGGGCCTTATTATGATAGCTTCCGTAGTTAGAGCTAAACTGTAAACCGTGAGGACTAAAGACAAAGGAAGTAATAAACCGTCTGTTTGTGGCAGTGTGGTCCCCGCCAGGAACGGTGTCCAATTGTTGCGCAGATGCAGGATACACACGTCTTTCAAGCACAAGCAGAATACTAACCGATCCGCGGTGCTATTTTGTAAAAATCTCACCGTGAAAACATATGTGAAGTGAGCTGTCAACAGTGTCAATCCTCAACGTCAGGTGGAATGACAGCTAGCTTCACCTATTGTAGTGTATTTATTAAATAGATTGTTTAAACACTATCTCATTCACACAAGCGGGGTAGCTGCTGTCAATAATGTCAACTGCCAGTCACGAGGAATGGCGGGAAACAGACAAAGTTAAGCAGAAAAAATACGATGGCGCTTGGTGTGTTAGTGAGCCAGTGAAGTGATATTTCAACATAAATACGGAATGAAAACGATTTTACACCTACCTTTATGCGGTGAAATTTTTACGGAATAAACCGTCAACTCACTTTAAGCTCACTTCACGTAAGTTTTAAGAGGAAAAAAAGGTTTTAGATTTTTAGAGATAAGCAACATTTGAAAAGTTGCGCGGGAAATTAAAAAGTTCGGGAAAAATGTAATGTGCTTTTTTCTGTGGGGTTTTGGTATGAATTATTGTCTGGACAGGACAACGTCTGTCGGGCGAGCTAGAGAAGAATAAATATGGCAGTTCGACAGAATTATTTCTGCATAAAAACTGTCAAGCAGCGAGTTTTATTCCTCAGATAAAAGTTATCTGAGGATTGAAAAATCGGCCCAACACATTGAACTGTAGTTTCGAAATTAGTGATATCAGGTATGTACGGACGCCAGCACATCAAGCTACCCAAAACTTTCACATTTTCCCAATCAACTTTGAACCTTATACTTTAGCGATAAAGTTGGAAATCGATTAAAGAAATCTGACAGATTGTAGTAGCTTGATGTGCTGGCGTCTGTACCTAAGGCCTATTCAAATTTATGTTTCCAATTGATGTTATTTTAAGTTAAACAAAATATATCAACTTTATTTTAGTACCTAGTAATTAAATTAATTTCAGAGTGACTAGCAGTATTGAAAAAGTTAGTAAAATGTTTGAGGTTGTAGCGTAAACTCAACTTTATTATGTACCTACCTAGGATTTAAAGTTATTTTTCCAAAAACTCATGTTTGTTTACATGTTTGGCAACTAAATCGCGAACATAGATTACACGTACCACGGAGAATTACTGTGGCCTACGTATACCTAGGTATATTATTTCGCAATAACTGTAAGTATTACTTGTGACCGTTTTAACACAAGGCGACACCTAAATGAATGTCTAAATAAAAACCCCAAAATGTAGGTGTCATATTAGGTACCTACCTACTTTCGATGTTTCAGGTAAGTATATGAAAGTAGAAATGTAATATTTATTTCCATTATTCGTGTTAATACTAGATGAAAATGAAAAATATACATAAATAAATTATACACCCACACTTTAAGTTTTTGTAGTTCATATATTTCCCCTGAAAAGTATTAGACACCTACAATGGTATGTATTATTTAAATTATTTTCGATGTATCTAGAAGTATTTTTTTTTCTTATTACAAAGTAGAAAATATTATTACTTATGTTATTAAGATGGCTTCGGTAACATATTCGTAAGTTTTTATTTTGTCTTTTAAGGCAAAGTCGTTAGTTTGTTGCTCTTTTAAATACTTTAGTGATTTGTGGTGCAACGGCACCACAAATCACTAAAGTACTTAACACTAATCATGTTCAAAATATCGTTCTGTCTCAGTCATCTTAAAACGATTGACAGGAACAGAACGATGTTTAAAATATGTGCAAAATTGTGTGATAACTATTAATTGAATCGGGTATTTTTTAAACATAGAATTAGATACCTACTTAATTAGAAATAACAGGCGTAGGTAATTCTGTTTGAAAATTAAAAAAAAAAAAAACAACTAATTGTCTACGAGTTCACGACACCCAAATTATACGTTAACTACACCATCGTTCGCTGAATCTATGCGACATTTTTCAGCGCCAATACTCGCGCCCTTTACCGCCGACTTTCCTCCTAAATCACGAGCATACAGCAAAAAAATAAAGATGTCTGCCACGAGCGAGACGCAATCACCCAATGGATCGGCTAGACATGCGCAGAATTTTAAACAACGAACCGTGTGTTTTTATTATGTTATCTATGCAAGTGTGCAGTGTAAGTTCTATTTTCGAAAGGCTTGGAAATTGTCAATCTGGAGGATAGAATATAAATATTATTTTAATATCATTCTTATCTTTATTTCGCGGATATTGGTGTGGGTTACACGTTTATTTAGTTTTAAACTTACTCTGTCTTACTGTCATTGTAATGTGTAACTGTTAAATGTCACAATAAAGTAAAATAAAAATCAATAAAATAAGATACTCCATAGACAAGTTTAGACGTGATTAAAAAGTTGGCTACTAAAAATATTATGTCAATTTACGTCAGGCGCTGACTAATTTGACAGGACTAAACTAATATTTATCGTCTGTCCTTTTCTTAATGAAATAAAATGAAAAAGATGCACTGAACTTAAATTTAGTTTAGTTTGTGAACAAGAGAATCGGCGCCAATGTACGGGTAAACAGTCGCAAATCATTACTTAACTTTTAGCAACGTTTCTGAATAGAATTTTGTGGAATTGTTTTGTGAAATGTATTGATAAACATGATGGCGGCGGCGGCGTTAGTTCCAATTTTGGCTACGCGCCAAAATATTCTTGTACCGTTGTATTTTCAAAAGACATGAGAGAAAAGGCTTGATTTTAAAACCATTAACTACTAACTAGATAATAATTCCTATATAATTAGATTATCCTTGATATTCATCGTTAATCATTACTTTTCAAGTGTTAGGTACTTTCAAACCAACAAGTGATAGGTAGTAATTATTGACATGTTATTTTTTTTTTAACAGTCTCTGCAAAATGTGCAACCACAGACGATTAATTTACATTTTCCAGAATTTCAAACACTACCTACCTTGCTTAATGGATGAATGGTTTTTGTTAGCGTTAATACTAGCCGAAAGTGCCTAAATTAGCTTATTGACAGGTGAACATTGACGTCGCAATCCTTACCGAATCAAAAGTAATAGAGCTAATACTTATACAGCGTGTAACGGAAGGGGGGTATCAACCCTGAAGGAGGTGAATGTGCTCTTGAAACTCAACAACTTTCCCCAAAGAACATAGGTCGAAATATGAAAAAAAAATTTGGCCCTCCCTTACAAAACTGACTACCAGCTGATTGATTTACTATGGGAGGGCCAAATTTTTTTTTCATATTTCGACCTATGTTCTTTGGGGAAAGTTGTTGAGTTTCATGAGCACATTCCATTGAGATGGGATATAACAGGAGATGCCCTGTTATTCTATACACGGTTGTAGGTAGGTGCCAGAGCAGCCATCTTTGTCGCCAAGTTTCGTGGTAGTTCAGCTGTCAAATGGTTGTTTATTTTTTGTATTATTGAGATTTGCGAGAAAATTACGAGGACTTTACCTTTAAAACTGCATGTAAATGTTGAAAAACAGCAATTCAACATGCCTGTGTGTTGTATTGTGAAGTGTGGTGCAAGGAAGAATGAAAATCAACCTCAACTTTCTTTGCACAGGTTAGTAGCCGGTTTTCATGCAATAACACATACAATAATAGACATTCGATGATATAATTGTAACGCGATCATGAATTTATGGCTAAAGTATTGATATTTGGGTGAATTTCCGTATAACAGACCTTTTTATTATTTTGTTAATTCATTCGTTTGTTTACAATAATATGTCATAATAGAATAGTGTTGTACCGTTGCCTAATAGTTTCCGGAACTAGTTCCTCCGCTAGAACGATATCGGTATATTCTGCTATGTTAACATAAATAGTCCTGCGTCTTATTAGCTCCGATTGACCTTGCTAGGTCCGGCCCGTGGTTCACAACACCAAAATCAAAATATTTTCTTTCACATAAACCTACATGGGCACTTATGAAACGTCAGAAGCTAGATGCACGGTTCCAAATGGTGGTTTCCTATGCAGAAGAACCAGCGAGAAACTCCACGGTTACTCTTTTAAAAACAATTGGCTTTTACAATGTCTTCTATTTTTTTAAGTACCTGGTACTTGTTGACAGGCCTACACTGTCCTCCCCTACCTATTAACATTGTAAAAGCCAATTATTTTGAGTAACCGTGGAGTTTCTTGCCGACTCTTCTCCATAGAAACCACCAATTGGAACCGTGCACATAGCTTCTGACGTTTCCTATTGATTTTAGTTTCATATGCTAATATAATATAAGTAGCTGTAACCAAAATTATTTATTGATAAAAATATTTGCACTTTTTATAGGTTTCCTAAAAAGGAAGGACTAAAGAAAAAGTGGTTAGAGGCTATTGGTGAAGAAAATATTAATCCCCGACATAAAGAATGGTACCTCTGTTCACTTCACTTTGAAGAAAGCTGTTTCAATAGAACACTTGATGTAATGAGATTACATGATAACTCTGTTCCACAGCATTTTTGGTAAATGTGTATTAAAATGATTGATTAAAAATAGCCTGGCCGTTTGGCCTGAAATAAGTAAATAGATATATATTAATTACATATATAAAAATAATAATAAATAAATAAATCATATTCCACAACTTTCACACAACGCCATCTAGTCCCAAACTAAGCAGAGCTTGTGCTATGAGTACTAATTATAAAGTATCTTTATCGAAAATAAACTAGGATACGTTACTATAAAGTAGGCAACCTTAGTTAGAACGGACTATAAGTTAGTATACTATATTATGATCCAAACGTGATAACTAGTACGGCTCGTATTTATTATCGATACTCGTTATAGTAACACCAATGTTCCTTGATTGATACAACCCTAGCAATGGCAGCCATTTTTTGAGACAATATGAGTTGTAGGTAGGCACCCTTTTTTCGTAGGTATTTCCAGTCCATATACAATGTGTCCGGACATGGACTAGCGATATTCTAAATACTTAAATATAAGCTATTTTAAAGTACAATTACACTATAGGCTTAGGTCCAATATACTTCCCCGCTATGTGGCAGCCATTTTGTTTTTTTTGTTGAAGTATGCTCTATGCGAGTACAAAAAAAATCATATATCTCAAAGTTTTAGTCATACTGAGATAAAAATAGGCTTATTCGAAAGGCAATAATATTGTCTACCGTCTGCACTACAAAGCAATATGTTCACAATTCCATAACTTTTGAAAAAAAATGTGAAAGTCGAAAAAAAAAACAAAAAATTATGCAATTCAACCAATAATTGTTAATTACTACAAAAACAACCCCGAGAGCTTTTTTATTTTTTATACTAGATCGACAGTTTTTGAGCTAAGCTACAATACAACATAAAATTCACAACTGTATGTCTAATACTTTAAGAGTTATTGTTGTATGAACATAGCGTATGCGCAAGCACAAAAGGCCTTTGTCGGAACCCTAAACAGGAAATCATTAAAAAAACATAACATTCATATTGAATTTTATTTAATGTTTTTTCCAATATTAAATGAAGATTAAAATATCTAAAGCAGTTGCTCAAAGTGGCCACCTCCAGCTTGTAGACACACTACGGCTCTCTGTGCCACCTGGGTTGATGAGCGCCTAATTAAATCCAAATCGGATCTAATTTCTTCGGCGGCTGCCATAATTTTTGCGACGAGTTCTTCCCTGGTATTTGGAACTGTAGCGTATACTTTTTGTTTCATATGACCCCACAAAAAATAATCCAAGGGTGTCAAATCGGGTGAGCGAGGCGGCCACGCTACTACACCACCACGACCGATCCACGGCTGTAGATTATTATTTAAATATTCTCTCACTGCTCGAGAAAAATGCGCGGGTGCACCATCGAGCTGGAACCACATACGCCGACGGTATGATAGAGGGAGGTCCATGAGGCTGTCCGCAAACTGTGTCTGTAAGAATTCTAAAAATCTAGCGCCGTTTAATGTAGGTGGCAATTCCAATGGCCCTATCAGCCTATCGTTGATTATGCCGGCCCACACATTTACTGAGAATTCATGTTGAAATGAGCTTGGGCGCACCGCCCTTGGATTTGCGGAGCACCAGAGATGGTCGTTTCTGTGGTTTGTAATCCCAGCTCTTGTAAATTTGGCTTCATCAGTCCACAGTATTCTTTGTAAAAAATTACGGTTCTGTCTCAAATTTCTATTTATCCACGAACAAAACACAGATCTCGCAGCAAAATCTGGTTCGATCACGTCTTGAACCCGTCGAAAATGATAAGGGTGTAACCCTTCTCTTTTCAAAATTCTCCATACATGCCACTTAGACATTCGAAGTTGCACTGAAATCCGTCTAACGCTTAGTCTAGGATCATTGGTTATTAGTCTAAGCACTTCTTCTTCATCTTCGGGCGATACCAAGCGATTGCGTTCATTAACAGCTCTTTGAATACCTCTTTCCGCTAATCTTGAATGCACGTCGATAAAAGTTTGGCGACTCGGTGTAGGCCTGTTAGGGTACCTTCGTCGATATTCTTGTACAGCCAAATTTGCACTTCCATTGCAAAAGCCATACACAAAGTGTATGTCAGCAATATGTTGCGATGAATATTGACGCTGTGCCATACTTTATCACACTTTTAAATACAAAACACTAACGCAGCACGTAAACAGCACGGACGGTAAGTGAAAGTAGCGATAGCGATCACAACGCAGGGCGAGGGACAACTAAACTAACCCAACTAATAATTTGTCCTTAAAACTGATTTTGTTTCAGGTAGTGGACTAATACGTTCTATCTCGCTTACTCACGGTAGTAACGAACAGTATTTCTCGCCTGCTCTCAGATGGAATACAGTGAATGCCATAAATGACACTCTGGCGGTTAACAAAGACGTTTTGTGCTTGCGCATACGCTATGTTCAAACAACAATAACTCTTAAAGTATTAAACATACAGTTGTGAATTTTATGTTGCATTGTAGCGTAGCTCAAAAACTGTCGATCTAGTATAAAAAATAAAAAAGTTCTCGGGGTTGTTTTTGTAGTAATTAACCATTATTGGTTGAATTGCATAATTTTTTGATTTTTTTTTCGACTTTCACATTTTTTTTCAAAAGTTATGGAATTGTGAACACATTGCTTTGTAATGCAGACGGTAGACAATATTATTGCCTTCCGAATAAGCCTATTTTTATCTCAGTATGACTAAAACTTTGAGATATATGATTTTTTTTGTACTCGCATAGAGCATATTTCAACAAAAAAAACAAAATGGCTGCCACATAGCGGGGAAGTGTATTGGACCCAAGCCTATAGTGTAATAGTACTTTAAAATAGCTTATATTTAAGTATTTAGAATATCGCTAGTCCATGTCCGGACACACTGTATATATGTCTATGGCACATTCACCTCCTTCAGGGTTGATACCCCCTTTCCGTTACACGCTGTATATGTATTTTCAATCAAAATATTTCTTATGGACCGTACCAGCTGAACAGTAGTGAAAACGGCCAGAATGAATCAACTGACACAAGCAATACAAAACAACCAGTATGGCACAGGTACCCGATGTAACGACAGTATTCATTAGCGTAAGTGCGCACTACAACTGTTGAATCATGCTCAACGACGCTAAATGAGCAAAACCACAAAATGCGAAAATGGCGATGGCCGCTTCACCATTATATTGATTTCGACGCCATTAAAACGAACCGGAAATTAAAAAGAAATAAAAACATATTGCTTTCCCGCGCGTACCGAACTTCACCCAATTTGTACACATTCTGTTTTCGAACAAGCGATTTTTTGAATGTGTCACAATGGCGTAACCGTCTACGGGGTGCAGTCAATTTTAGATTTTAAAATGCAGCAATAAAAGAGAAAAATTGTATGACAAAAAATCACCCAGCGTCATTATAAAATTGCGCCTGATAGGTGTAATATAGGGTAGGTAGATTTTATTTGGCATGCCATTATTGTCAGCGTGATATGATTATTATATTATCGGGCGATAAACGGGCATAAAAAAGATATATCGTGGTGAGGCAATCATCTCGAGCGAGGATTACGACGTTATTACAGTGTATCATGTGGATTTATTGAGAATGTTCCCGCTAATTAGATTTGTGAGAGGGAATATGAGTTACGTTTTCAGTAAATCACGGGATTTGCAGAGCAACTCCAGAAATGTTTTAGTAGATGTAGGTACATATTGTTGCTAGTGTTTAGGGTTAGAAAATTAACAGACTTCGGAAAAGGAGATGAGTATAGTTTTGAAAACGAATAATTTTCCAACATAGCCAACGAGAAGTGACTTGGTCGGTAGGTTTGTGATTGTTACCTATAATATTTTCACTATATTATAATACGGCTCGCATCGTGAGGAGGTTCCTGTCTCTGGAGCCCTAGCCACCGGTAGCTCGAACCCTGCTCCCGATAATGGCGGACTGCTATTGTTTTTTTATGTTTTTTATTTTCTGTATTTATTCTAGTACAAAGTCCTCCATATTAAACCAAACCAAAATCCGAAGAAGCAGAACTAGGTACAGCGCAGACCAACGGCAGGTACTGACAGAATGGTGGCAGAATTCTAATTGAAACAAACGAGTAAATTGGAGTTCCTTCAAAAGCAGAGGGCATAATCACATTTTTAAAATACGGTAATTTTTACATTATTCTTTGTAACTTTACGCCCGCAAGACGATTTTTTATTTCAAGCTTCTAAAGCATCGACAGTTTTCGGTGTTCGCATGTACCTGCCTACCCCAGCTCTTTAACAAGGGTGTGTTTCCGCCACTTAACTGTTAGTGTGGCAACACCATTAATTTTATCATTCGATTCCCTAAAAGGAGGTGACATGACTAAAAATGTCTTGCGGAAAAAGAAGCGATATTGTTGATGTTTAAAAATATATCGTTTCGCGCTGTGGGACATTTAGCTAGTTAGACCTTCTGATCAGGAGGGATTATTTTCATGTTTTCTTAGATTATTACCCACCTACATTGTTATCTTTTGGTGAATGCTAGGTATTCCTGTAAGTACCTAATAGGCATACCTACTACTTACATGACAGCACTTTTATTTTATTATTGTTTTCAATATCTTTTTTATATGAGTACCTAGGTCAGCAGGTACCTACTGCTGTAGGTACCTACCAATCAAATTAACCCATTCCCTGCCCCATGAATGACTTAAGATTCTTGTTGATTGAATTATTCTGTCTACTTTGTGAACAGTTAAAAATTACTACTAATTTTTTTAATATTTTTCTTTTTTGTATCAAGACCTAAAATTTACATGTTTCTGAAACAGTTAGTCTGTGTATGGTACCTATTTGGTAATTTGTAACTCCCTCCGCAACTTTGCAATGTTTTTATTTTAAGTTCACAAATGAATTTCAGGAAGGTTGAGTTGCCTGAGCTGAATGTCTGTTTTTCCATTATTGGTTAAGACGTCCAAAAATACCTGAACAACCATCCTAAGTTCCGATACGGTAACATAATGTAATAAACGCTAACGGTAACGTAATAGCGCTTAAAAGTTATTTTGGCGCGTGATCAAAATCCGAACTAATGCCACCATCTTGATTTTAAAATACATTTCACAAAACAGTTGCACTAATGTTTACCAACAGCGCCCCCCGTCATTGTCATTGGAGGGCTAAATTCAGTGTCATTTCTTAACAACACAATCACCAAAAAACATTCCTTTCAAATCCTATTTAAAATCTTAGCAGCCAGTCCGTATCAATTTGAGTTCGCATTACAAGCGTTCTGCCTATAAAAGCGATAACATCGCCATTACGTTCCGAATTCGAATGAAATTGTAAAGTAACCATTTAACGCCCTTAGCGATTGTTAGGAGCCACAACTAGGTGGCGCTGCTGGTCCGGAAGTTGGCAGGAAATGGCCACTAATGGCGGCCCACCGGAAGCGTCGCCATTACGCCGCTAGTGCTGCTCAAATAATTACATAGACAATGTTTATTTTGCAATATAGGTAAGTTTTGGATAAATAGAGGGAAGTAAATGGACACTTAAATATTGAAGGAAGATCAGTTACTGACAAGGAAGATTAAGTAGTTTGTATTCAGGATCACAATGAATGATGATGAATCTGCATGACGTGTCCATACAAATAATTATCGTAAGGTACTCAAGATGCTAAATTATAAATACATAATTACTTAAAAATAATTGAAGTAAAAAAAAGACGTTTCTAAATGGCGTTTTAAATTGTAACGTCACTGCGCCCCGCGGTTTCACTTGCATAAGTCTCGCTCCCATGGGAATTTCTGGAAAAAAAGTATCCTATGTTCTAATCCAGGTCACGGTCTACCCATGTGCCAAATCAGTTCCCATTAAATCATATAACTAAAATAAAATCATAGAACATAATGGAATATGACGTCAGCGGACAAAATAAGTCAAATTTTTCTCAATGACGTCATGTTTCATAGAGCAAATAGGAACTATCGTGCCAAATTCCATCCAAATCTGAACAGCTGTTTAAGCTTGAAAGCGAAAAACAAAACATTTTCTTCATAATATTAGTTTAGATTATAACCTACAACATCCTGTCTGTTTTCCCTGAGTTTTTAACCAGAAGGTTTACTAAAACCTAGTGCACCGACATTTCACCTGAAATTTTAACCAGAAGGCTTACTAAAACCTAGCGCACCGACATTTCCCAAGTCATGTTCAAGTACCATGCAGGTAATAGGGGGGCAAGTCTATTGGCATCAACCGGGCACAAATCCACACTCCAAACTGCAACTGAGAAGTTCCTCATGGAAAAACTGCTCCTCGTGGGAGTCAAACACAGGACCGCATGCTTAGCTGTAGGCGCTGTAGCTTTTGCGACCGCTTGACGAACGAAGTACCTAGTATTTTAAATTAAAACAGTTGAAACTGCACAAAAGCCTGAACCGTGAGGCTTTTAAAACATTGCTTCCTTTGTCTGCATCACGTGCCATATTAATGAATCATCACCGTCAGTCTCCTGCCCTTAATAATAATAATATTCCACAACTTTCACAGAACGCCATCTAGTCCCAAACTAAGCAGAGCATGTGCTATGAGTACTAGACAACTGATAAACATACATATATATTTCTAAATACATACATATTATAGATAAATTACACCCAGACAAAGAAATCATAAAACCTTAATGCATATAGTCACTATGTACAGATGCCAGCATATCAAGCTACCCGAAACTGTCAAATTTTCCTAATCAACTTTGAACCCGATAAAGTTGAAAATCTATTTAAGTTTGACAGATTGTAGTAGCTTGTTGTGCTGGCTGTCTGTAAGTACCTACTAGCTAAACACAAGTCACCTCTCACAGAATACCAGCGCTGCGACATTTTTTTTTTTTAATGTCGCAGCAGCAGCATGCATCCTTTTGGTTTCGTATAGGACTTTCTGTCTAATTTATCTTTTTGTTACTTTTTTTAAATGGTTCTTTGTTTATGACAGCGTTTAGTTTAGATTGTGATCTTCCTGTACGAGTCACAATAAATACGTTTTCTTTCTTTCTTTTAGAAAGCACAAGTTATAAATAACCAACGCTGACAATTTTCATCCTCGCCAAAGTTCTCGTGGTCCGAAGAAGTTGGACAATAAATCTTCAGCAGTCCAAGTGAAAAAGAGTCGCAACTTTGGCTGTAACGAGTTTCAAATTGGAAAATCTACTTAGAGTCCGAACTTCGAAGTTTGCAGTCCCGGTGTCCGAAATCCACTGTGTTTTCTTAATTTTATCTTAGAACTAAGTAAGCTGGGTTTGTAAAAGCAGTGCTTCTGTAGGGAACTTTTAAAGATTATAAGTAGGTAGTTTGACACTGTGATTTTTGCAAATTAGGTGTTAGGACCTCTGTACACACACGTGTTTCTTGCCGTGTAAAACTACGGTTTGTTCGCCGTGTAGTTTCAGTTTTGTATGGATTACTATGAAAGCTTGTGCACAGAGACGTTTTTTTTTTCCACGAAGCGGTTCGTACACCGTACCGTAAAAATACCGTGCCATGTACAGACGCCAGCACATCAAGCTACTACAATCTGTCAAATTTCTTTAATAGGTTTCAACTTTATCGCTGAAGTATAAGGTTCAAAGTTGATTGGGAAAATTTGACAGTTTCGGGTAGTTTGATGTGCTGGCGTCTGTACAACGGGGCCTAATTGTACCTGTACCTCATATGAGCTCTAGAATGTTAACGCAATTGGAAATCAATTTAAAACTCGGCAGCACCAGGAATTTTCTATCTGAAAATCGTTGTGCCAATATATGACAACTGTCGCTGAAATGACAAGCATACCTAAATTCCGTCGCTAAACTAAATTGACTAAGGGCGAATTTCGCCAATAAAAACTGCAGGTCTATTCTTCCAAATGTTCACGGTAAGATTTTTACAGAATTTTATAGCACTGCTGAACGCGGTATAGATAAGAAAAAATCTGGAAACACGATAATCCTTCTCTAAGCGAAACATTATTGATACCCGACATCCACGCAAATGTTGTCGTGGGCGCATCTCGTGAATAAATAAACCATTAAGCATAAGCCTTTTCTTTTGCCAATAAAGTTCTTTTTTGTATTTTTTAACTAGAAATTTAACATATTATGCAGAGTCCTACAACGACGGATGACAATAATTAAAAGACTATCAGCTCCTAAAGTCCAATGTATTACTTAGTAAACTCCGAGCGAAGGCAGTTAATCACCGAGCGCATTAAGCGTCTGTCATCACAGCGACGACGCCATTGTTCACAGAACCTTGCAATTTCCCCACAACACACTAACAATACGCTAATGCGAAACCACCAAGTAGGTGCACAGATTAAAAAATCATCCAGGATAATAGAGAACTTATCGGCTGTGAGATCTGACGCCGGTGCCTAGCGAATGGAAAAAAAAGTAAAAAGGCGGGAATTTGATTCATAATGACATCAACATGGCGGCACTGATGGCGATCTGAAAGGGAGATAAGAATGGGGTGGCTTTGTCTTGCGTTTGATTACTGTTATAGTGCCTATATCAGCAGTGGAAGTCTGTATAGGTATTACGGGCGGTGGCGTTAGTATGAATCATTTATTTTAATCCCCTAGAAAATCAGAACAGTAATAGTTTGCCCTTAAAGCGTCAGCTGCTCCAGTAGTGGGGGACTCCAAAGTTAGAGCTTGCGAAATTTGTAAAAAACACTTTTTAATGAAATACCAGTCTTTAATTAAGCCGCAGAGATGTTAACAATCCAATTGTTTTCTTAATTAGGTAGGTACCTAATTTTTTTAATTAACGCCATAACTTAGGGGTTTATTTATAAACGTTGCTTTAAGTTAAGACATGTTTAAACTTCAAAATGTTTGGTTAACAAGTTCCTTATCATTACTAACGTTTACAAACAAGGGCGTATCCAGGATTAATGGGGGGAGGGGGGGGGGGGCATTGGCCAGACAGTTATGAAGTGTCTCCCGCATCTAGTATAGCACTATGATCTTTTGGGGATTCATTATTTTTCAATGATATTTATAATAGCTTGTCCGGAGCAAACTCCCCACTCTTTAATAACAAGTTTAAACATGTTTGTAATTTTTTTTGCGTGCAACACTAGTGCGTGGTAGAGTGTAGTTCATTTGTTACTACGCGCTGCACGCATCGGTCCGTAATGTTTCAGTGTGAAGATCTAGAATTAAAAAAATCTTTCGACCTGTATGACCAACTGGTCATCATCAAGTTTTTGTTTGCTCAGGGACATTCTGCAGCTGAAGCCCATCGACAACTACACAGAGTGATAGGAAAGAATTCGCTTGATGATTCTACGGTTCGCATGTGGTATCGAAAATTCAAAGAAAATAACTATGACGTTCGAGATGTGGTGGGGCCCACAGTTCTGGCCTTCAAATGTAACAACGAGTTGAAGCAGTGAGGCAAGCATTCAAGCAAACAATATGTTGGAGCTTGAGGTCCCTGTCGGCCAATCTAGGAATTCCTAAAACAACTTGTCACGAAATAGTTACTGAAAAACTGGAAATGCGAAAAATCAACGCAAAATGGGTTCCTCATGAACTTACTCCATTCCAATTGGAAATGCGTGTGTAGTACTCCAGAATCAATTTGCGGTACTACAAGCAGCAGACCAGCCGTCTTTCACATACTGTTGCCGTAGATGAGACTTGGGTCTCTCTCAACCGTCCGCCTGAAAAAGACCAGGCTAAACAATGGGTTGAGAAAGGAAAGAAGCCAGGCCCAGTAGCACAGGCAAAAAGGTATGCACCAAAAGTGATGATGATATTAGCAATGGATTTTGAAGAGGTTTGTTATTACGAAATTCTGGCTGAAAATGAAACCATGAATCAGGAGAGATATCTTCATTTCCTCAAAAACCTCATGAAACATTGGCATGGTGGTCGCAAGCACACAGTTTGGCTGCTTGATGACAATGCTAAATCTCATCGCAGCACCTCTATAATGGCCTGGATCGAGGAAAATTATATTGAACGTTGGCTCCAACGTGCCTATTCTCCAGACTTGAGTCCTTGCGACTACGGTTGCTTCCACGCGGTCAAAAGAGCAATTGGTGGCGTGGCCTACAATGATGTGACTTCCCTTCGAAATGCCATAGATTTTGAAATAAAGCAAGGAAATAAAAGTAATAAGTATCTTGCCGTTAGCAAACTGCCAGAGCGTTGGCAGCGATGTATTGATTCAGAAGGCGAATACCTATAATTTATGCCTAGTACTCAATAAAGTACTTATCTTTATATCTTCACTATTTTTTAAATTATTTTTTATCGGGGGATTTGCTCCGGACATGCTAATATTTAAGAATTATTACAAAAACACACTCGTACGAGTATAAATAAAACTAACGGCCCGCCCCAGCTTCACACGGGTGCAATGTTTTTTTTGTCGAATTTTCGAATTATTGTGAAATCCTGCCGTGCGATTCTGTAACCATCTCACCGTAAAAGCTTGGGTGAAGTGAGCGTGGAGTGAGCTGTCATTCGCTAGAGATTAATTCTTCACGGTGAGATTTTTACAGAATCGACCAGCTGGTATGCAACACAGAGTGAAACGAGCTCAATAAATTTAGCACCCCACCTCAAATTGTTTTGGATAGATTTTCTTTTGACCATTCATCCATTATTAGCTCATTTTTTTTTTCTTTATTTGAGGATTTTTTTATAAACTTTGAACGCGCGGGGGCCCCTCAGACCGCGCTATCTTTTTAGCATTCTATGTTATCCTGAAATCCTTTCGCCGATTCTAGGCCGGTGCATTGTTTACATAGCATACCTCTGTGCCCGAGTACGAACTGACTTCACCAATTTGAACCATATTGTAGGTAGGACATAGTTAATCAACTCAGCCAATCGCAGTCCACTGCTGGACATAGGCCTCTCCCAGACTGCGCCACAACACCCTGTCCTCCGCCTTCCGCATCCAGTCATAGTGGCGAAAGGCATTGTACTTAATAAATTCAGGCGTACGGTGTACGTGTACTTAGGTACATTATTCTATTATTTTTGTCTTGATTCAACATAACTAAATATATTTTTCAAAACACTTTATCGAAAAGTTGTTCTTGTTACCGCTTTTATGTTCAAAATGCAGTGAACACGCATGTTTTTAACTATGCGTTTCCACACTAGTGCGGGAATTAAAATTTTGGATATGGGGGAGGAAAATGAGAAAAAAAAGTTTGCAAATTGAACCGTATGATATAATATATATATGTATCAAATGAAAGGGTTTCAAATATATAATTTTGAAATAAATACTTTTGAAAGCTATTTAAGAAAATAGATGAAAAGGGGGTCGAAGATCCGTGGCATACTTACCTGATCAACATTACAATTTTTTTCAAAATTGCGGCCACGCATGAAACTTATGTATAAATCTTGTTGCATAGATGTTTGAAATAATTCAAATAGTTTCGGAGAAGAGGGGGGCTATTCTCCGAAATTACGAAGCCTTAAATAAAAAAAAAAAATACAGAAAGTAGTTCTATACTTATAGATTATAGGTAGACCTATAAGTAATCTATGGATTTAAAATATCATGGTAAATCTCTCAATATTATGCGTACAACCTTACATTCGTAGTTGTACTTAATACCTATATAGGGTGATTGGAAGCTGAGTGCAAAGTTTTAAGGGAGTGATAGTTGATACCATTTACAGCATTTTGAGCCATACATGTCTTAGAGGAAATATATATTTTTTTATTTTTAACTGCAAAGTTTTAGTAAAAAATAACATACCAACATACTTCGTCTAAGACACGTATGGCTCAAAATGCTCTAAATGGTGTCAACTATCACCCCCTTAAGGCTCTGCATCCAACAACCTCTATAACTACAATATTATGTAACCGTTCATTGTGCGTGGTCCGACACGCACTTATAGTTTCTATTGCAATGACAAAGTTTGCACACTTACATCAAAGTCTAATATTCTAATTCTTTTAGAAATTTATTCCCGCAACGCCTTCCAGTCCGCCTGAAACCTATTCGGCAATAAACTGAAAAACACAATTTATACCGAAACGCGCTCAACGAAATGTAAATAGACGAATCGTAACCGAATTGGTCAAAGGGTAAACGGGAAATCACTGTCCATTTGCCGAATTCGACATTTTTTGTGACAAGTTCGGACATAGAGGTACATACACAATTTTCGGCTTCGAATACTTGAAAAGTTTCTATTCTTTAAGACCACGTCATAAAGGTTATTTTTGCGGCAAAAACTATTTTTGTGACCGCAATCCCCTACGTAGGTATTCGAACACAATATAAACTGTAATAAAATAAACCGGCCGCAATAATTTTTATTGTAAGAAGGGACCTCGAATTATCATTTAGATGGGGTGGTTGGCAATATGGCGCAAATTCTGGTGCCGAGAAAAAATAGATTGGCCAAACAGCCGACGTGACAATTGAGTTACTGCAAGGGACGATCTTGTAAAGCGATTTTTTTTTGTTTTGGGGATTTTTTTTGTAATTGCACCTATTTTATTGGCGAGGGTCTTTTGTTTATGCAGTATTGTGTTGTGGTAAAGACTTTCTTGTGTAGGTATTTTCTAGCTATGTAACTTTCGTTTTCTTTTTATATACATAACTAGCCGTGCCCGCGGCTTCGTTCGTAGTGCATGTAGGAAAACAAATTGGATTTCATGGGTTTTAATTTTTTTAGCGACAAACCCTATACATTTTTCTAAAATAAAAGCCTAAGTTACTCCTTATAACATCAGCTATCTGCCAGCGAGAGTCCCGTCAAAACGGGTCCAGTTGTTTCAGAGATTAGTCGAAACAAACAGACAGACAAAAATAAAGTTAAACTTTTTTCGTTAAAAGTACCGTATAATATACTTTCATATGTATTTAGTAAAAAGTTGTTATTTTGACATTACGACACTTCAATTTTATTTAATTGTATAGATGTTAAAGTTTACCTAACATAAATATAACATCTGCCGAACTGGGAAGCAATTTGCAGTAGGTTTTCGTAGATTTTACATGGATCTTTGCTTAACTTGTGTAGGTATTTTCTTGCACTAACTTGGGTAGGTGGTTTTCTCGTAGCCAGTGACAGAGGCTATCAGCACGATATGCGACAGGCGATTTGTTTTTCATTCCTGACCTAATTAAAAGGTTGGTGAAAACCTGCCGGTCGATTCTGTAAAAATCTCACCGTGAAGTCATAAGTGAAGTGAGCACTTAATAGTAATCCCTAGCGAATGACAGCTCACTCCACGCTCACTTCACCCAAGCTTTCACGGTGAGATGGTTACAGAATCGCACGGCAGATTAAAATCTGTTTTCAAATGATTTTTTAAGCAATTCGCATTCGCCTAAATCTATCAGTTCATCGAATATTTAAGTATTCATAACAAAGATAGACAGTTAATACAAATATTAAATTTTAATCTAAACGTCGTCGCCAACACGTATTAATGACTTACTCCCCACAAACATGTTATTCCCCTGAAACACATTAGTCTGAGCACGTTATGGATTCGATTGTGGCTACACTCATAAACGGTAGCGAACCTCATAAGCGGTAGCGAACCCCATAAGCGGTAGCGCACCTCATAAGCGGTAGCGCACCTCATAAGTGGTTTTAAGCGCATCTCATAAGCGGTAGCGATCCTCATAAGTGGTAGTGCACCTCATAAGCGGTAGCGAACCTCATAAGTGGTAGTGCATCTCACAACCGGTAGCACACCTCATAAGAGGTAGCGCACCTCATAAGTGGTTTTAAGCGCATCTCATAAGCGGTAGCGAACCTCATAAGTGGTAGTGCACCTCACAAGCGGTAGCGAACCTCACAAGTGGTAGTGCACCTCATAAGTAATTATAAGCGCATCTTATAAGCGGTAACGAACCTCATAAGCGGTAGCGAACCTGCGTCGCCTGACGTGTAAAGGAGCAGTCACGATATATTTTTTAATTTAAATTACGTAACGCCCGCCATTAGTTAGTCATTGCAATGTAACTCTTCCCTGATTGTAATAAAGTATAAATTAGCCAGTTTCTAATTTTTACTTATTATTACAATTCCATGCAGTAAGAGTTACATTGCAATCACTTAGCTACTAACGACTTTACATTCTAATTTATACTTTATTACAATGAGGTAAAAGTTACGTTGCAATGACTTTTGTACAGACGCCAGCACATCAAGCCACTACAATCTGTCAAACTTCCTTAATAGATTTTCAACTTTATTGCTGAAGTATTAGGCTCAAAGTTGATTGTGAAAATTTGATAGTTTCGGGTAGCTTGATGTGCTGGTGTCTGTACTAACGACTTTATGTGATCATCATGCTTGGTAAGATAAAGTTTACATAAAGAATGTAACTACACTATGTGTTTTCACAGAAAATTTCAGCCTAGCCTCTCTTGTTTGGTTTTAAATTATTTTAATGAAAATAAGTATTTACCTACACTTATCTTCGTTGTCCACTATTTATAATATAAAAAAAAAATACTTTCATTAAGTGGCAGCTACAGTATTACCTAGTGTCATTGGATATTATTTTATGATGTGGATGCAAATCAAGGATGCGAGTGACACCGCAGGAAACGGTGAGTATGTAACACATCTTCTTCAACAAAAACTTCTCAAAAACTAAGATTTAGTGTGAGAGACAAATATATCTTTCTTCTTCCTCTTATAACAAAATGTGCCTAAAAATGACGCATCCTTAAAATTTCACTCTCAATTCACGTCCAATCATCAATACGCCACATAAAAACACTAAAAATTGATACGACAAATCGCTATAAGTGTCCACCGTGTCCTCGGGCTGTAATGACACTGCGAAGCGGCGGCGTGGGCCGGGGGCCGGGGGCCGCCAAATGGAAAGAGAATCAGCGCTGATAAATGATTTCGGTACAAATGTTATTTTGATCTTTCGCGATACCCACAGATTTGTTTTGGGGGCGTATGCTATTACAATTCGTTTGGTGTTTCCACTTTTTGATTGCGTTTTGTTTTGGTGTTTTTGGTGTAGGCAGCGTAGGTATGTAGGGAAGGCCAGGGTTCAAAGTGTCAATTTTCGAATAACACGTAAAGAAATCGTTAAAACAAGGTCTGATCTCATAGACTTTTGGATATGTACCTCGAGGTTTAAATCAAATGGTAATATTTATTAAGTTCTTGGCCAGAAAGATTTTTTTGCGAAACTTCGACAAGGAATGGGGTTGGTTGTTCCATCGTCGTTGAGGTAAGATGTTCAGGTAGCAATTGTGATAATTAGGTAACTAAAAATGGATTCACATAAATTAAAGCAAAACTATCTACAGTGGTCGAAGACCGGTACCTAGTGCCAAAAGCGATAAACCTGAACTTGCCTAAGGCTACGGTCTCTTTAAAATGTCACAGGCTTTCGACAGCTTGCGGTGACGTCACGACGGATGAAAGACACGCGGCCTGTTGCCAAAATGTTCTTTACTGCCGTCGCAACTGGCGGTCGCGGGTGGCGTGCGAGCGAGATCGCGGCCGTGTATTTACGAACACAGCATTCGGACGGCTAAACGTCGTCGGTTGCGGTCGGCGTGTGCTCAGATAGGCCGCAGCCTAGTCTACGGTCTCTTTAAAACGTCACACGCTATCAACAGCGTGCGGTGACGTCACGACGGATGACCGACACGCCGCCGGTTGCCAAATCGTTCGTTACCGCCGGTGCCGTCGCACATGGCGGTCGCGGGTGGCGTGCGAGCGAGACGGTAAAAGTTTAGTATGGTTTGGCAGGAGGTAGGGAGTTGGAGGGGGAAGGTGAGTGAGGGGGATACCCCCTCTCCCCTGGCACCACTTCCATGAAAAGGTAACTTATAGTAAACTAACCTCAAAATACTTTAAAGTTACTTAAAAGGCGTAATCGGGCTAACTGGCTTAAAAAAAAACCACGAAATTGATGGCGGGGTCTGAGTTCGCTCGCTATGGTCGCCCACTAGACCCCAACATCCCCTTCGAACCTAACCTGTCTGAGTCGGGGTGCCCCAAGTCCCGAGCTCGCTTCGCTCGCTCTTGCATCCTAAGTTCTTCTAATAACAGTAGTAACATTACCTTTTGTACACACATACGTTCAGTGGGGGTACAATAACACCCGGGTGGACGTGGAAATAATTAAAAAAAAACGGAATAAACGCAATCACTTATATTATGCGACTGCCTTTTTTTTTTTTTTTTTTTTTTTTTTTCGCTGAGAAATGACATTACGCATCTCCGCTCGTCGGGGGACGGAACGGAGTATGTGGGACTCCCTGCCAGTGGCAGTATACCCACTAAAACTCAGTGGTGTTCCCTCATCGCCTTGATGGGGGGGTCATGGGAATCCGGCTCAGCCTTTGCGTCCACAATCCCCCCGGCGCATGCCCGCCTAGTTGGCGGGCCCTGCATGTCCCCCCGGGTGGGGGGATTATGCGACTGCCTATCTGACCTCCACAACCCAGTTACTGGGCAATACGATACCCCTAGGTAAGACTGGGTGTCAGACTTTCGGGCTACAGCCGACCCGTAACGACTGTCAAAGATACACAAATGACAGCCGGGACCAACGGCATAACGTGCTTTCCGAGGCACGGAGGAGTCTCGGTATATAAAGATGGCCACCCATCCACAGACCAACCGCGGCAAGCTGTGTGTTCGATCGACCTGTGCGGCTGTTATTATTAGCCACTGGCCCCTTGATGGATTCTTATTCCTACGGAACAAGAATAAAATAGCCAATTAAAAAATACTTATCTATTACATAAAATAAAGCGAATAGCAGCAAACTAAATTGAATACTTAATTTAACAAACGAATGAACTATAGAGCGCCACATTCGAAGACATGTGACATCTACCAACCCGCACTGGGCCTGCGTGGTGGATTACGGCCCACTTCCTCTCACAGAGAGGTCTGTGTGCAGTGGGAACGTTATATTAGGGTGTCATTACCCCCCTTAGGAGTAGTTGTACTTGTTTTATTCGTCAAGACAGCTGCGTCGTGTCCCTGAAACATATCAAAGTTATTATTTCTTTAACCGACCTGACACTGCGAAGTCAAATTAAGGGACGGTTTCAATCACCTTCCTTTTTAACAGACTTCCAAAAAGGAGGAGGTTACTTATGTTCGACTTATGTACTTGTGTTTTTTTTTTTAATGTAATATGTTCACCGAATTCTATTCTTGACACTTTTGATGCACACATCAAAAGTGTCAAGAATAGAATTCGGTGAAGAAGATATTATAGTTATACATACTAATAATAAAGCTGAAGAGTTTGTTTGTTTGAATGCGCTAATCTCTGGAACTACCAGACTCTTTTTGCATTAGGCTTTTAACATCACGCTAGGAGTCTAAGGACCCGACCTAAAAGAAAAAAGTCAGAAATAACGCTAAAACGAAGTGATAGCGCAGGCAGGCGATGCATTGGGGGGGGGGGGGGGGGGCGTTCGGGGACCAAGAAAGGAGATCGCCCACTTTTGGGCCCAGCTTGTTACACAAAAAAGGAAATGTGGGAAAAATGCTTTATTTTATGGTAAACCAAAATCATAAAAAATAATTTTAATTTACAGTTGAAAAATATAGAAAAACATTTTTTGTAATGTTTGTGTATTTTTGTTGAGATCATGCATTCCACCGTGAAATGGCTACAAAGGCAATGAGTCAAGTCTTTAAATAAATGTCAGTGTCAAAATAAAAATGACAATAAGAAAAAGACATTCTTTCATTCGCTCTGTTTACGCGCAAGTGAATGTGTTGTGTTGCGATATTCGTGTTTTCGGTGATTTAGCCAACGACTTTGGCTGCTTCACGGAATCTGACGAATCTTGCTTTCACGAACTACCTCAGCGCGAAAACGGACTTTTTATCTGCTACTTTGACTACGGCTTGTTATTTTGGACTTCGGTACCACCTATCGTGACGGACCACTGTACTAATTCGGTATTGCAATTTCTCGCTATAATTTATCGGGAAGTCGAGCTTTAAATGAAGAATCCTTCTGATCTATTGTACTATGATATATTTCAATTGAAAACACATTTGTAAAAAAATGTTGTTCTATTTCTTTCTATAAGTAGGTACTAATGCATTATCCAATGTATATCAAAGTCGGTTTATTTTATGCAATGGAAACCTATCTCAAGAGTTTACTATTAGTCATCTGAACATTAACAGATTGATAATTTCAAAATATATTGTTAAATAACAAAATCTCTAATATAACTTCACCTTAGATTCGATCCCATATATCTTGATAATGCAATATTCAATGAAACTGAAACTAAGGCAGCTTAAACTTGATATTTAAATCGAACAATTGACACTGATTTGGTACTTGTAGCGGTTTATCAAATTGTGGGCCCAACGATGTATGGGAGATGGGCGTTCATGCGGATGAAGTCGAAGGCAGAAGATAGTAATAGTAATAAATAATTGAAGTGGTTTGTTAACTCTTTATGTAAAATAAATATGTACAGACATCAAGCTTCTACAATCTGTCAAATTTCTTATCGGACATAACGAATAAATATTTTTTTATTTTTGTTATCACGCATTTTTGTTATTCTAAACATTGCAAACAAAAAACTGACAAGAAACCGCGCTGCGCTAGTATTAAAGAGATCGGAACCTTAGGGCAGCTGCTTCACAGTCCAACCCTCAATGCCTACTGGTATCAACACATTGTATTACGTTCGAAATTGAGCAATGCCATAAACTGGCCAAGACCACGTTCCTGATGCGTGTGACCGTATCTAACAAAAACGACGGAAAAATACAGCAAATTTTTATTTACCGTCTCCAAATTTTTACAGGATGTCCATGAATATGACCAACTTTCACTATGGGACCAACTCTGAGATCACGAAAATAAAATCAGCTGTTTCATGCATTTTGGTCAAGTAGGTATTGAAATTTTGTATTAAACAGATGATTTTGTTTTCGTGATTTCAGAGTTAGTGAAAGTTGTTCATAGTCACGAGTAGAACACCCTGAAAAAATTTGGAGCCTGTAAAAAAAAAAAACATCCAGTATTTTTTGTTTCGTGTAATGCGACTCGAGTACGCTGACTCGCGGCTATACGATAGTGTGAGAAGTGCAAAATTGCGTCTCTGTGGTGTGTGTACCGCGTTGTTTACCGATACCAATAATAAAACTAAAGAGTTTTTTTGTTTGCTTGAACGCGCTAATCTCTGGAACTACCAAACGGATTTGAAAAATTATTTTGGCCTTTGATGGTCCAGCCGTGCGATTCTTTAACCATCTCACCGTGAAAACTTGGGTGAAGTGAGCGAGGAGTGAGACGTCGATAGTGTCAATCTCTAGCATCAGCACGACCCACAGCTCACTCTAAGCTCACTTCACCTTAGTTATCACGGTGACATTTTTCCAGAATCGACCGGCAGTGCTTGAGGAAGGTTTTAGGTTAATTAACATACTTTTAGGTGACGAGCAAAAAGAAAAAAAAGCCAGAGAGGTATGGAATGGTTAAATAAATAAAGAACGCCAAGTGCCAACTAAGTAATAGCGAGAGCAGGCGATGTTCGGAGGTACAAGAAATTTTACGCCGACGAAGTTCCGGGCAGAAGCTAGTACAGACGCCAACACATCAAGCTACCAGAAACTTTCAAATTTTCCCAATCAACCTTGAACCTTATGCTTTAGTGATAAAGTTGAAAATCTATTAAATAAATTTGACTGATTGTAGTAGCTTGGTACCCCACTTGGCCACATTGTTTCCACAGCGGCCAACGTGGGCGCCCAATCCGTTAAGGGATTTCCAGATTGGCCTGGGTAGTTCGTGTCCAGGTGGTTGGGTTGTCATCTAAAAAAAATATTAATTACAAATTAAAATATTTACCCATTTATGTCCAATCCAAGCTAAGGAATGGTTGCTTAGACGCGGGCCGAGCAGAGGGTTCATCTGCACTATATACGTAGTTGTCCAACTGAAATGTTAAGGAGAGTACACACTAGAGCATCTTCATGTATTTATTTATTTCTCATTAACATAACACCTCCGGAGGCCAATTACATTAGTTAAAGACTTGCTTAAAACGTAAGATAAAAAAATATACCACTACTCGACACATTTTTTTTTTTTGTGGGAAATATATCAAATAACTTCTCCCGCTCTGGGCGGACCGGGAGGGCGTGTCAGACTTTTACTGACTAAAACCCACCCGTGTTCCTTCAGTTGCCTGTGCCAAGGGCCACTGTAATTCTTTCGAACAACCCGCGACCCTGGCAAGCATCGGCCCCAGCGGACCCCGTCAATTATTGCTGACAACTCTTTGAGGCGCGCGTGAAACACAACGCGCCGTCGACCCGGGCCTGGTCCTTACCGAACGGCAAACTGCCCATTGCTCGCCGTCCGCAAGCCCGCGCCTACGGTGCCTGGGAGTCGGCTCTTGACTCCCGACGCCCAGGGCGTCTCCTGCGGCGACTAGGGGCGTGAGGGCGCAAAGATTGCCTCTCCCTCACGCGTTCCTCCTCCTCCTTCGCAAGCATTACTGCTTCGCAGGAGGTGACGGCTTCCCATGCACTCTCGCTCCGTATCATGGCCAGGACCAGGGCCGGACGCGAGAGATCGCCGCCGCCGATCGCCGCCGTGAGGAAGCGGCGGTGCTCCACCCAAGCCGGGCAGACCTCCACCGTATGCTCCACGCTCCACCGTGTCCTCCAGGCGATCCACACAATTATGACACCCGGGCGTTTCCTGCCTTATGCGGAACAGGAACTCCCGAAGCAACCGTGTCCGGTGAGGACCTGCGTCAGGCAGAAGGTGAGGACGCCGTGGCGCCTCTCTAGCCACTCCTCAAAGAGGGGACTTATCGCCGCAGTTGTGGCATCAGGGCTCAATTCGAAACTACGGGTAATAGGATGAAAGTGGTCAAAAGAACCATGACCTCCATTTTGAAGGAAAATAAAACTGCAAGAAGCTGCTTAGATGTTTGAAATAATCACTCTGAAAGTTTAAAGTAATCAAACATCGTCTATGAAACAAGATGTAATTTAACATGTGCAAATATGGATGTCATGTGATCAACTTGGAACAATTAAATCTTGTTTGCATTGATTTCAGCTATCGATTTATACAGCGTGTAACGGAAGGGGGGTATCAACCCTGAAGGAGGTGAATGTGCTCAAGAAACTCAAGAACTTTCCCCAAAGAACATAGGTCGAAATATGAAAAAAAAAATTTGGCCCTTCCTTACAAAACTGACTACCAGCTGATTGATTTACTATGGGAGGGCAAATTTTTTTTTTTCATATTTCGACCTATGTTCTTTGGGGAAAGTTGTTGAGTTTCATGAGCACATTCACCTCCTTCAGGGTTGATACCCCCTTCTGTTACACGCTGTATAGGTTTCATGTGTCGGTCGCAATTAATAAAAAAAAACGCTTTTTGACACGTTCTAACTTTGGTGTGCAGCGACTGACTCTAATATTCGTGATTACTGAGTGTTAAACAACTAGTAGAAATAGTTTTTTTCGGTATTTTTTTTTTCTAATCTTTATTTTTTTTTAATTTATAAAAGATTGGACAAAAACCCTTGTCCAATAAGGATATGTCAACCCCCGGTATTTAATTAGTCGCAAAAATCGAGCAGTACAACGCCTATTAAAAGAAAATTGTATAAAATGTGATTTTGCTACTTACAATATCCAGCAGCAGACTGTAGATAACATTATACAGACTCGAATTATGCTGAAAACAAATGAAAGAGTTGTTGCAGTCATTCTAATGTATGGAATGGAATGGAATCTGTGTAAGTATCATTCTAATGACATGGACAAACTTGTCTTACCTCCTATTAGGTCCTCGCCTCACAAATAACGGTGCTATGATAAATATTAAACCAAAAATAGCAGTGAAAACGAAAACGGGTATAATGTGCGTGGATTTTTCTGGTATCCTAGGCGGCACCGTATCGTTTAGTCTGATAAGGTCGTCAGCCCATTGGTCGAAGCTAAAAACGACTGAGTCAGCGTCGTTTGAGTCCTCGTTCATTTTGGTCTAGATATACGCAAAACTTGTACTGAAATGGTACTAAAAAGCCCAATTGAGATTTTCAATAATAAATGATGGATAGGTTGAATTATGAATTATGTCAGATAATGGAAATGGAAGGTCGTTGACAGCGTGACTTACTGGCCGGTAATAGCTGTTCAGTTCGGCTTTAATAAGGTCGGTATCAGAGGGAAAATGTCTACTGTCTCTGTTTAAAACTTTAAGCGGGCTGTACACTCGCGGCGCAAAAGCCTACGAAATCCGTGAAACGCGAGTGGAGATGGTTTTGCACCATCGCGCTCGCGCTTCACGGCATTTCCCGATCGGTGTCGGAATTTTGTCCCACGAAAAGGGGTTCAAACTTGATTCGCGCCGCGCGAATCCGAACCTATCTACACTCGTACTATTTTCGCAGTAACGAGTGAGACGTAGTGACGGGCTGATATTTTCAAAATGAATGTTTCGTAGAATAACGACCATAAACTAGCACTGCACTTTGGCAGTTTAAAGGATCTCCTTTTTAACATTTCTTCTTAATTTGCTTTTTATTTTTTGTACGCACATAATTGTAGCACGCTAAGGCGCACAGAGTCTCGGCAGCAGCTATTTCGATGTCCATTTCTGTCAAACGCGCGCACGGAACTGCGAACAAAACCGTGAACGTTGCGAGTATAAAGGGCATATTTTTCGTTTAAGAGTTCACGCGCGAACCGCGGCCAAACTTCGCAGCTGCGATTTGCTGCCGAGTGTACAACCCTTTTTTTTTGTTTTTGGCGTGACAGAGGGCGGACTTTTACCGGCGAAAACAATAAACAATATTTATTTGTTCTAGACTTAAACCTATTACATGTTTTGAACCTTATTAAATTAAGCTATTGTAGTTCTATGGCAAGATACAAGACAAAATGCAACTGGGCTTAAACTAGGAGGACTCCTGAAAATCACCGGGGTGTTCTACCTCTGCCTATGGCCGGGGGCGCGTCCTCCCATTTCTCTTTCCTACTCCATCATCAGCACCTGGTCACTATCTATTTATAAACTATTCATTGAGACCATTCCAAGGAGCCCTAACACGACACCTCTGCTGTAAGTTAAGTAAGTAAGTAAGTAAGTTTTATTTGTTTAAACATGGTGTACACACATTGCATGCAGGATAATAGTGGTATACAGAAATGTTCTAACATGTTCAGCCGCATATAGTGGCGTACAAATTGGTAGGAAGAGATGGTACATAAACCGTGATAATATTCATCAAAATTACATTTCATCATTATTCATTAAATATTAGTTCTAAGTACAATTCAATAAGCATATTTTTAGATGCAATCCAACGCAAAGTAGTCATTAAATAAAATGGTCAATAATAATATGAATTACTTACTGTCAATGAAAATTTCAATTAAAATTACATTTATTCCAAAAAAAAAAAAACTTTGTACATTACAATAACGTGTCAAAAATACAACATTGTCATCTCAAAAACGAAGAAAATTGTCCTCTTTCATAAACTCTGCTATACTGTAATATGCTCTTTCAGTTAGTAAACTCTTCAATTTACTTTTAAGAGCCGATATATTTAATGTTTTCCATGATTTGGGCAATTTATTAAAAACGGTCGGAGCCATGCAAAAGTTGCTCTTAACTAACTCTTAAGGGAGTTGGATATCTTGCAAATCTCAGGTGATGCTACAGCAGCAGTTCAAGGTTACTATGGTGATTGTTACACTTTACTCCGATTTGTTGATTTTGTTCAAATAGCTTATGATAGTGTATACAATTGTTGGTGAACCAAATAAAAAGCTGTGTTGCTGTGGTCCGGGCACATCTAATAAGTATGGATGCTGAAGAAGGGGGATGTTTTGTCTGCTGACATAATATTTCATGTTTCTCTCTAGGATGGCAATTGCAACTCACCTGAGATGCATTTGGTAAATATTCATTGTTATAGTTGTGAATAGAGGTCAAACAAAGTTAATTTCTAAGTGTCGCCTACAACAGGGGAAGAGCGCTGATGTCTGAAATACAGATATTTTATATCTAGTTCAGACACAGATGTTTCAATATCTGAACATAGAATTAAAGTGTATTATAGTGTATCACCATATTATTTAATGTGTGTATATTATTGAACAAATAAATTATTATCTCCTTTATTTAATTAAGATTTATTATGAAAGACGGCACGGTTGACATCTGTCGGGCATGCCACCGGCCGGGGGAATCAATCAGGCATATTATCTCCGGGTGTTCTCGTCTGGCTAACGGAGAATACTTGCATAGACATAACCTTGTAGCCAGGATTATCCATCAGCAACTTGCTGTAAAATACAACCTTGTGTAATCTGAGGTGCCGTACTACAGGTATGTGCCCGACCCAGTTCTCGAAAATGGAAATATCACATTGTACTGGGATCGATCCATCATCACTGACAGGACTATTGTTGCCAATAAAGTGTATTAATAGTGTATCACCATATTATTTAATGTGTGTATATTATTGAACAAATAAATTATTATTATTATTCTATCAACTACGTGATAGAATTAAGATGTCAAATGGCGGTATTGTCCACTTTGGTAGATGCCATCTGGTTGGCGCCATGCTCGTTTACCAACCACTAACACTAAAAGCCTAGCGTCCCGCTGCAAGGCACACGCTTCTCTTCATTGCGGTTAAGAGGTGGTTATTGCAATTAGATTACTTAGAAACAGAAAATCTCATTACCTTTATTACATAACCTTAACTAACATAGTCACTTACAAACTCTACATACATGTGCACACAAACATACACTATACACGTACAATACGTACATACATTTATCCCCCACATATCTACACACATACACACCCTTCAAAATACACTTACACCACATACTTACTGTACACTTACACGCCACACTATACAGCATACACCTACATGGTACACCTCCCTCGCATACCTACTTTCACACACCACTTTAATAGATCAAATAAACAAACATTTTCAATTCCGAATCTCTAAATAATAGTAGTGGCACTCGGTAAAATTTGCATAACCCATGGCTGAACACTACCCCCTGAGATACAGGTTCCCACCTAGTTCAGGGGATAGGGTCAAAACATCAAGGCAACCATCATAGCCACCACGTTATTTTATTGTATACTTATACAAATATTGTTTGATTTTGTAAAGGTATTTCAAAATTATATTTCTAGAAATTGTAAAATGTATTGTGGTGAGAAATAAACTATTTGGTTTTTTTTTTTTTTTCTTTCTTTCCTCTTTTCTTTATCTAAACCAGCTCATCTTTGTCTGGACTCGCCCCGATATCGCTAGACATACTATAAGTCCCTCCTGAATTCGAACCAAAAAATATATCTTATTACTTACAAAACTCACAAAGATATAGACACAAGCTAGAAACATGTTAAGGAACGTTAACGAACGTCACGGCGGCGGCGCGGCGCGGCGGTACCCGGGGCCGGATCGGAATCGGCGCTATCGGCCGATCGCAGATAGCACGAGAGCGGCGTATGCGCTCGCGCAACTATAATGACTCAATTATCCGCTTAGCGAGGGCGTGGCTCAGTACAGTATGTCTTCATTACAACGGAGCCGCGAACAAGTGAGGAGAAGGATTTTCTTGTGAGAAAATGAAATATACTTACTGATAATATAATATTATTAGTTCTCGTGTCTAGAAAAGATACTTCCTTATAATTAATTTTAAGCTACGCTTTCCACGCTCGGTTCTTGGATGGGTGACCATCCATTACATATCGGCTCTCCGCCGTGACTCGGAAAGCACGTTAAGCTGTTGTTCCCGGCTGTCATTCGTAGATCTTAGACAGTCGTTACGCGTAGCCAGAAGCCAGTGTTACCAAAGCATATCGTGTTACCCAGTAACTGAGTTGTGGAGGTCAGATAGGCAGTCGTTCAATGTAAAACTCTGGTATCCCAATTGCCAACATACTTGAGTAAACGCTAGGCAGATTGATTTGATTCAATGATTTCAGATTTTGTATTTGTCTTTGAAAGTGCACCTTTCCAAGTAGGCAATAAAAATTAAAAAAAACAAAAGCGTCCGCGCCAATAATGCAATACATGGAGTTGGAAATAACGATTAACCGTTAGCATGGGCGCTGCAATAAAAAAAATATTTATACAGTATGGAAACCACATTATATGCAATAAATTATACCACATAATGTACTTGTTATCGACTTTTCTGACGATATACAAAAAAATGAACGAAATCAGTCGCGAAAAAAATCAGCTCTTCTCTACATTTATGTTCGCATAACTCGTGAAAATGTAGGGAACAGCTGATTTTTTTCGCGACCGATTTCTTTCATTTTTTGTATATCGTCAGAAAAGGCGATAACAAGTATGTATGTGGTATAATTTATTGCATATGCGGTTTCCATACTGTATATATTTTCATGCTTCGAGTGCCCATAGCATGCTAGTATTACAAATTACATAAATCTTTGTTACTCGTAGCAGAAAAATTAAGCACACACGCACAATAATACAAAATTACAAAAATATCACCATCGCAGGAAGACCCATGTCTGACAAGTAGCTTGATAAATCTGAACCGCAGTGTGTTTTACAAAATTGAAAGCCTTTTCCACCCAAACCGAGCATTAGGAAAAGTCGTGTGCGCAGAGCACATCATAGAGCCTTATCTATTGGTACGGGGTAGTACAGCAAAGAATTTATTGGTAATATCGATGCGCACTCTGATGCTTGATGGCCATTTATGGTGCATTTCCCCGTTCCTCAGCTCTATCGCTTCATCTCTCCCAGTTGACCCCAAGGGTCATGAATTGATTTTTAAGTTTCTATTTTATGTGGAGCCTTATACAGTTATCTGTGAGATTTAAGACAGATTGAACTAATAGCAAAAGAGGTTTTATGTAAGTTGTTTTTTTTTTTTTTAATAATGTATGTGGTAACTGAGATTAGATCAAACTGTGTTGGTTTCTTGTATATAATATTTACAAACAGTCTTTTGTAGCAGTCTGTAAGCATTTAAAACTGCCTTTTCTGTCAAAAAAAAAAAAACTTTTACTAAATAGACAACATTGACTTGATTATGAATTGTATGATACCTCTTCAATAACACCAAAGTCCTATTCAATTATTATTTAACTTAGAAAACTTAGGGAAGTATTTAGCTAGTAAGATATAATAGATTTATACTATGTATCTACGTGGATTAAATGTGGGCCCCGAGACCTTTGAACACAAAATTCTCATTTCATATTAATTTCCATTTTATCGGAAATCTTTACGGTCAGAGGACGACAACGACGACGCCTTTGCCTCCAGATATTACAGGCTGCCGTTTTGACAGCTGTCAGTTTGACGGAGCGGGTCAAGTGACGTCGCTTGCTTCAATTTCCGGAGGGTGTGACGATGTTGCATGATTTGAATTTAATTTTGGAATAGCTCCGTCATCCATCGTTAAGGTAGGCAGAAGCAATTTTCACCATAAAATAGAATATTTCTTGGAAGTTTTGCGTTTATTTATTTTTTAAGGTTATATCTTAAGGAATAAGTAATGTGAAAAACTTGTACAACTTGTACACCTATACTTTGTCCACTAGGTTATTGGTTTTTTTGAGAGATGGAACTAGTGATTGCAGCAACATAATATTTAAATTTTTACACTTTAATTTGTATGTAGTATCAATTTTATAGCTTTTTTGCTGTCGAATAAAAAATGACGCGGCTTCTATGACTGTGCTTATTATTTAATAAATACAATATTTATTTGGTTGTTTAATTTTCGACGTAAAAAACCCGCAATAGATTGCATCGCATTGGATTCTTTTCAAAATATATATTTATTTAAGATTGTTTTATTTATAGAATTTATTGATATTTGAGTAGGTAGTTGCAAAGTTTTTCTATACTGGTTTACCAATAATATAAGATGATTGTCTTCGATTTATTTATTTGAAGCGAATACATTCAATCCCGTCCGTTAGTATGATAGAATGTAATAAATAAGGTAATTCTATAAGACAAGGCAATTTATACATTTATTTTATTAAGAATTTTAAATTTAACTTCTACGTAATCTGGAATAGTAACGTTCTAAGTCAGCTGTCAAAAACTAATAACCTAGTGGACAGAGCGTAATGATAACACGAATTTAACAATGATATACTTCTGAATAGAGTTAAATATGCGGAGTAGGTATCGTTGCCTCGCAAACTTCACGAAAATAAATAAAACAAAAGTCACCAGAACTATGCCAGAACGTATCCTAGAATACAAAATTCTATGCAGTAACATATGCAAGGGACTTGTCATACATACCGTAGCTGCAGCGACCCGGAACATAGCATGTGACTTCGCAGCTAAAATAAATCACGTGTGATTTATTTTTGGCAACACTGAGCGGCGCATACATTCCCGCCCTGCAATGCCGTTACCATTCTTTATTTAAATTATTTTCGCGGGTATTTTGCCAGGACATGCCTAGAGTATTTTTTATCAGTATCAACTCGGCTGACCGTTTATGAATGGAATTTATTTAAATTGTTTTATTTATTCCCGTTTTTATTGGATTTTGTTGCTGCTAAAGGACAGAACTTATGTGATCAGTGAAAATGTATATTTTTTTAGTTAGCTGTTGTTACATTCTGGACCTACCAGATAGGGACCTTTTTTATACAGGAGAGTTGCATCGTTCGCCTTGAAACTAAGCAAGAGACGCTCTACTCATATGATCCACGAAGACGCAACCCACTCTTTTCCTAATCGTTAGTGGTTATCGCTTGTTAATTCTGCACGTGTTTTAGTTTTGACGATACTCACTAATTACCTACTAATAAGTAATTACTGTGTATCCACAAAACTAAAATACTAGCGGAATGTTGCACACTTGTACAAAAGAAGAGAGAGGTGCGTCTTCTTGGATGGCACTATCTGTACAAGCAGGCCTCGTATTCTATTGACCACTGTAACCAAGCGAGCTTTACGTTTTATTAGTACCTAGTCCTTAAAAAACCGTCGGTAAAAAAAAAAAAAAACTAAACACAAATCCAGCCCAACACTATTAACTTTACAAAAGAGGACATTAAAGTAGCAAACAAATGACGGACAAGCAGATATTAAGCAACGTTGTAACGCTCGGTAGTGGCACAATAGTTACACAATGGAACAACACTGGCCACAAATCATCTCGCGGACAGGGAACACATCATATTTAGGATTTCACGGGTGAACACAGCTCGTGGAGATAGCACCGTACGGGTGCGTCTGAAGAAAGAAAAGTATTCAGGAAATACAAACTGTAAAAAAGGATCATACTTACATACATTTCAACTGCGGTGGGAGTGCATGCAGATCAGCATTTCGATTCTGTAAAAATGTCACCGTGAAAACTTGCGTGGAGTGAGCTGTGAGTGTCATTGGGATTTTAAAATAAAATAGCAAAACAGAAACTTAGTCAGAATATCAACTTAGTTTTATTTTTTCTTTTTTTTTCCTTGATTAAAGCCCCACAAAATAGTAATGTTTTGACAATTAAAATACTAGCTTTGAAATTACTTCAAATTAACAATAGAATTAGCATAAAAACTATTATTAAAATCTCGATTATGATTGTAAATGTTTGCTTGGTCAATCCCTAGTATCAGGCGGGATGACACTGACACTCCACGCTCACTTCACCCAAGTTTTCACGGTAAAATGGTTACAGAATCGCACTCCTGAAGGCGTCTCGTAATTAAAAGCGTTCAAAGTCCAGTCGCAATCTCATCTCAGCGACAGTCAATGTCAAAAACTTGTCAAAAATGTAGGGATATTAGAGGTATCTTTGACAGATTGAGACTGAGATCTGACTGTGAACGTTCTTAAAATTACGAGAATTGCCCCTCTGTCTGCTATTTTTTCCGCTCCGCTACACCGCGCCGCTCCGCACTCGTTCGCTCGCCTCCGCCCACCCGCTCTGCGCCATTGGACAGGCAGCCTTAAGTTGATACTTCGCAGATAGTTTTGTTGGAGAAAGTTTGGACCTGTGCTGCGTTCAAAATTAGGCTGTGGTTAGGTACTTATTTTTCCTACCTGTAGTTCATCGATGTTTGTCCATGGGAGTATGGTAAAAGGATTAGGATAAGCACGGAAAGTACACACTTCTTGTCCCAGTTAAGTTTACTTATCATTATAAAACCTATGTGTAGACTAACACCTATATTCACAAACAATACTTGTCTAAGTAAAATAGCAATACTATGCGAAGTAAGGAATTTCTCAATGCATTCCATATGACAAGCCTTTAAATTCATAAACATTAAGGGGCGCATAGTGCCGATCGCCACTCAAGTATTGTATATGAATAGGTTTTTGGAACTCTGTGCGTCCGCGCGCACTGTGAGACCTCATAGTAATGTTTGTGAATATGGGTATAAGACGTGGGAAGAAAACAGTACCTACAGAGAACAAGTCAGAGAACGCCCGAGCATAAAGTATATTATCAACACGCTTGCACTTACCGTGCGTGATTTCAGACTTATTTCGATGTCAGAGCAACTTATTTGCTTGTAAAAAAATAAAATGGTTTCATTACTTCGACATGAAATCACTTATCATGCCAAAAGTGAAGGCAATAACTCAATCATAATATATGATTTCCCCGACATTAGATTAGAACTAAGCCAACGTTCGCACGGACGTAAAAATATTGCGGCATGGTTTTTCACGCATTGGATTTTCAACGCATTGGTTAGTGCCGAGAGTTGAAAATCCAACAATGTGGTTTATTGACGTGCGCTGGGATGCGCCCTGTTGGATTCTCAATGTTTGGCTCAACACCGAGTGTTGAAAATCCAGTGCGTGTTAAAATCCCGCCGCGATATTTTTACGTCGACTAAGGCCCTTTCCCACGGCAAGATCCACACAAGTATCCTGTTTGCCGAATACTACAAACAGGATTATTGTGTGAATGTGTATATTTAAACTAAACGGGATCCTGCAAAAAAAGGTACCTGAAAAAAACGGGATCTTGCCGTGGGAAAGAGCCCTAACTCCGCATTCGACTGACCCATAATCGATCTAAAAAACTGTCCAACTCGTGTTTTAATTGCGTCGGAAGCGTTAATATTCAATAAACATGTTATCAATGGCGGTTACTTGAAAAAAGACAACTCAATTATTTATTAGAGTGTGATAACCTTCGTATCGTACGGAGCGGCGACACAAAGATGTGAGGCCACTGGTGGAGGGCTATTGAGAGCGATGGAACTTAAAGAGGTACGGTTAACCCGTATATGGAGAAAGAAAACCGAACTTTTGATTTCATCATCTTCACCATCCACAGCCCGACTTCACCCACTGCCGAGCACAGGCTTCTCCTGTGCCAGCCTAATCTAGCCGTGCGATTCTGTAACCATCTCACCGTGAAAACTTGGGTGAAGTGAGCGTGGAGTGAGTCGTCAATAGTGTCAATCTCTAGCATCCGCGTGACTCACAGCTCGCTCTAAGCTCACTTCACCTTAGTTATCACGGTGAGATGGTTACAGAATCGACCGGCAGGTTTCACCTGCGATGGCAGCAATATCGTCTGCCTATCTCGCCACCAGATGACCGATACTTTGCCTTCCAGTCCTTGGACGCTATTCGGTCCCGGCGTGAAAATTAAGCAAGAAGCAGTGATGACAGATGGTGTCACCTGTCATAATGGCTTCTTGCTTAATTTTCAAGCAGAAGTGGATTTGGGCGGGCCATATTAGCCGTAAAACCGTTGAGGCTGTCATCATCTTGAGTAGAGACCGTGATTCGGCAAGCGTAGGGTAGGACCACTACGTCGACACTGAGTTTCGAAGATTTTTGCAGGAGGATGGTTGCAGCTGGATGAGCAACCGATGGTCGAGTTAAACTTTGTGTGAATGATGACGATTTGTCAAACATAGGACTGCTATTAAGGGTACTCGATGATAATGGCACCTATAGTGTCCCTCTCCCTTCATAACATGGCAGAATTCAGCAAGTGCGTGAGTTAGTGAGTCACTGAGGATACCCATCGTCACCGAGGCAGGCCTAACAACGTCGGCGTGACGATTTGGACCCGTTCCTGACCGACTGAGCTGAAAAGACAAAACACAAAGAAAATTTGAAAATTATAGGGGGACCTTTGCCCCGTAGTAGGACAACTTACGTTAATTTAACCAATTGAAACACAAACAGCCAGTCGATTCTGTAAAAATCTCACCGTGAAATCATAAGTGAAGTTAGCACTTAATAGTGTTAATCCCTAGCGAATGACAGCTCACTCCACGCTCACTTCACCCAAACTTTCACGGTGAGATGGTTACAGAATCGCACGGTAGGTTTACTTTACAAACTTGCAATCAGCCGGTCGATTCTGTAAAGATCTCACCGTGAAATCATAAGTGAAGTGAGCACTTAATAGTGTCAACACCTACCATTACGGAATGACAGAGCGCACTTCACCTAAGTTCGCACGGTGAGATGTTTGCAGAATAGCCCTGCTGTTTTGAGTGTGAGTAATACTGTCACAGCTAACAGCAAATTAATACAAGACTTTTATCACGGAACCCCTGACCTCGGCTTGTTGTGTTCAGCATTAGTGGAACACGATTGCACGACGTTATCGTTACTGTGTCGCCAGTTGCCTAATTATTATATTGAATTAACTGAACTATTATGTTGTTATTGATTTCGTCCGTAAATAGGGATGTGCAATGGCATTATATAATGATGGACCATGGCACGATGGCTTAGGTGCAGGGCCGGTCATTGCAGCGACTCTTGGCAGGCCTGTTGGTATAGTGGTCAGTGGCCCTGACTACTATACACAAGGTCGTGGGTTCGATTCCCACCCAGGACAAATGTTTGTGTGATGAGCACGATCATTTGTTCTTTGTCTGGGTGTAATTTATCTACAACGTGTAACGTTAAATGCGCAAAACCTCAGACACCCCAACTGACTTTTAATTCAATTGACCTATTTCAGAGAGAAAATAAGTCATTAAAAAAATTGTAAAGGTTTTATGTGCCGTTTTAGTTTTACTGGCCATTCTGATCGTTTCTTGCGTCTGCGACGACGCTTTACCGAGTGAGGAGTCGACACCGGGCCGCTGCGCCGCGCTGACATTGGCTTGCTTGACCTATTAATAAATAGAAACGGCAACGTTTTTAATGAAGATTTTTTGAAAAGATTTTTTGACCTATATTAAAAAGTGGTTCATTTAATTCAGCTCGTTATTCTGATCAAACTATTTTCAGGTTTTGCGCATTTAACGTTACACTTTGTATAATATGTATGTATTTAGAAATATATATGTATGTTTATCAGTTCTCTAGTACTCATAGCACAAGCTCTGCTTAGTTTGGGACTAGATGGCGTTGTGTGAAAATTGTGGAATATTATTATTATTATTATTTCCAGCAGTAACAGTCTTCTGTCTGGTAGTTATGATGATGAGGATGAAAGGGTTGTGGAGGTCAGATAGGCAGTCGTGCCATGTAAAATGCTGTTATTAGAATGGCTGTTAGAATGGAAGTCGATCTCAACATAATTAGGAAAAGACTAGGAGGATTTATTTTTGATAGTAAGAATGAGCATGAAAGTGCATTTCACTTGTAAACTACTGTAGAGAGGATTTTTTTAACATCTTGAGAAAAACCTTGTCTACCCACACGTTGTTGAGAAATCGTCAGAAAAAAATATGTACAATATAATCTTTCGTCTTTATTTCCACTATCCGGTTTTCGAAAGTACGTATTTGTTTACACCAAAGAATCAAAGAACATAAATAAAAAATCTAAAAAAGTAACTACCGAATAAGCTACCGAAATATGTTTATTGTCAAATCGAATTAATGTCACATCCCTAATTGTTATAATTTATCAACTTTGCGATATTTATTTGTCATTGTCGGGGACATTGGGAGTTTTATAAATATATTTTAAGAGGAAAACAAATAAATTAGGTACCAATATGTCGTTTACAAAGAAATATCGGATTGTACCACTTTTTAGGGTTAACGTTGTTTTTTTTCACAAAAATTCATTACATTTGACATTTTTCGTAAGCAAAATATCGTGAAAAGACTTTCAATATGTTTTTCCCGAATCTCATGAACGTTTCCCTACTGCCTAGGTATATGTATGTATGTATGATACATAGAAGTAGGTACAGACGCCAGCACATCAAGCTACCCGAAACTGTCAAATTTTCCCAATCAACTTTGAACCTTATCACTTAGCAATAAAGTTGAATATCTACTAAAGAAATTTGACAGATTGTGGTAGCTTGATGTGCTGGCGTCTGTACATTATCTAATGTTACAACTATGTAAATGTGGATTCTTAGGTTCTTTCTTCACGTCACCGTCAAGTTTATTATCATTTAACAGTTTATGTACACATAAAAACAGGCAAGAAGAAAGCAACAGATAAAACCGTATGTACGTTTTAAGAAGTAGATATTTAATGGCATTTTTAAAAGAACTTTGACAAAATTACCTTCAACATGTTTAAGAACAGAGGAATAGGTACCTATTTATGAAAAGTAACAAGCATACATCAGACGAGAAGCAATAGAACCACAGTTCGGCACAACGGTGTACAATAATTCAGGAAATTGCCGAAATGTACCGGCGGAATGGCCCATAAAGATGATATATGGCCAAGAAATATACCAATAGTTTTATCGTATAATCGTATTATGGCACCGTTTCTACTTTATTCGTAACACAACTAAATCATATAAACTGCTATAGGTTTGTTGCTTTCTTTCATGTTTCTCACAAACTATTACTGTGATTGTCGAATTTGTTACCATTTTTCCGGATTTGGTTCCAGTGATTTTATAGTTGTTTATTTAGGAGTTTAATGGTAGATAGATAGATAGAAGATAGAATACTCTTTATTATGTACACCATATAAATTACAGCCGTGCGATTCTGTAACCATATCACCGTGAAAGCTTGGGTGAAGTGAGCGTGGAGTGAGCTGTCATTCGCTAGGGATTAACACTAAGTGCTCACTTCACTTATGATTTCACGGTGAGATTTTTACAGAATCGACCGGCTGATATAATTGTAGAAATTTTACAAAGGACAGTCTTACCGCAAAGAGCTATCTTTTAAAGACAACCTTTGGATGTATTCAAATTAATGATGTGGTAGAAAAGTTTGCGTGAATTCAACTTTTATCGCTGTTTAGAAGATATCGATTGATCTTCGAAGAGGTTCACTACATACAGTGTTGGGCTCAATGATAAAATGTTAATGGTCAAACTCGGCATAAATCACGATTGAAAATTTAAGTTTTAACTAAATATTTAGTCTCCAATTTCAGTTTTTTGTTAAACTAAAACTGAAATGGATGGCTAAATATTTATGTTATTTATAGACGATAGATTTTATAGCTATTTATTTAGGAGTGAAATGGTGTTGGTGAAAAGTTTGCGTAAATGCAACGAATATAACATAGTTCCATATATGCAATGGAGTGATAACGCTCTATGTGTATAAAAGTATCTATCATCAAGGAGCCAGTAATCAGCCATATTCCCTCCTTCTTTAACTTTATTAGTTTCAAGAAGAATTGTAGAAAATGGTGCAGGAACAGGATGAACAGTATATCCCCCACTTTCATCTAATATTGCTCACGGAGGAATCTCCGTAGATTTAGCTATTTTTCCCTTCATTTAGCTGGTATTTCTTCTGTTCTAGGTTGATGTCACGTCTCGAATCAGAGAACTCAGAAAATAACCAAAGTAGACTTAATTAGACTTAAAATTGTTAACTTTTTCCACTAATAGCTATTTGTAGATTGCTCTGAAAACCTTCGTGATACTTGCGTGAATGAGGTCATCTGTGATAGAAGATAGAAGACGCAATTTTTTCGCCCTGCACCATCTAACCAAAATACCCACACAATAATAATTGCCCCACTTCATATTAATAAAGAAAGAAAGAAAAATGCGTTTATTGGCTTACAGCAAAAAAATACACCTTAAAACTATAAAAAACAGAAAACAAAGTTTATAATGCCAAAAGAGCTTCAGCCGTGCGATTCTGTAACCATCTCACCGTGAAAGCTTGGGTGAAGTGAGCATGGAGTGAGCTGTCATTCGCTAGGGATTAACACTATTAAGTGCTCACTTCACTTATGATTTCACGGTGAGATTTTTACAGAATCAACCGGCAGCTCAGTATGATATCAGTGACAAAACAAGGTGTACCTGACGCGGATTTTCAGCTACAATCCGAGTGTCGTACGCTAGAATAACAAGCACATAGGGAAGTATGTGTCCGTTATAATAAATTAAGAGATTAATATATCGCCGGATTTTGTTTCACGGTGTAGCATCCAAGCATTCCAAAATATACACACAATCAAAATTGGAACCTTGCCTTTACCAACCGTGCGATTCTGTAACCATCTCACCGTGAAAACTTGGGTGAAGTGAGCGTGGAGTGAGCTGACATTAGGGATTAAAACTATTGACACTGCTCACTTCAAGCTAACCTCACTTATGATTTCACGGTGAGATTTTTACAGAATGGACCGGCAGCCCACAGTTTCTCCTGTTATCACTTCACGTCTCCAGCTGAAACAAACAAAAGAACATTAATAAACAACCGATCTTTACACACATAACAATTTAATTTCCATGTTTACACGCTAACATGAACACACACGCACAGAACGCATGTATCATGGGCAACAAGCCCGTTCACTGGGGACACATAACTTAAAGCGAACGTACCGGATCAAAAAGCCCGCGGGCCGATGTACATGCTGTTCGATTTATACTGCTGTTGGGCTGGAGAGTCAGCGGGAAACTGACCAGTCAAAACTGCATAGCAACTGGTTTTGGCTGCATGCTATAATAATGATAGCAGTTTGTAACTGAACCACTGCAAGGTAAACGCCTCTTCTCACAGAAAGAAGGCACAAAATTAATCATCACGCTTGCTTAAGGCGGAGTGGCGATTTCAGACTTATATTGATCACAAGTCCTGCCGTGCGATTCTGTAACTATCTCACCGTGAAAACTTGGGTGAAGTGAGCGTGGCGTGAGTCGTCATTAGTGTCAATCCCCAGTATCAGCATGACTCACAGCCCACTCTAAGCTCACTTCACCTTAGTTATCACGTTGAGATTTACACAGAATCGACCGGTTGGTGTCCTCACGATGTTTTCTTTCACCAATGTCAGTGATGTGAGTTATGTATTTGCTCGGATTTAAACCCACAACGTCGTGCATGAGAGGCGAGGCGTTAACCACTGTGCCATCACAAAACATGTCTGATGATAAATGGAAATTTCCCATAACAGAGAAAAAACTGCATCGTCTCATAATATGAAATTCTATTGGGCGACGGTCGCGTGTCTGTCGCGCGAGTCACGAGTGTCGCCCTGCTAAAGTCGCCTAAATGTCAAAGTGGTCTAAAGAAGAATAGTCGTACTCGATAGGCAAAGTGTAGTGGCAGCGGATGGGTGGCGCATTGTTCGTGTAATGACAGATGGAACCGAATTGTTTAGGAGTTTATATTGGCCACCATGTCATGATGGCCTCTCATGCACGAGGTCGTGGATTCAAAAACGGGCAAGTACCATTGTGCCTTTTCCATTTCTTATGTCCTCACTGAGTTTATCTTGGACATTACTGACATTGGTGAAGGAAAACATCGTGAGGAAACCTGGACTTGTGATCAATATAAGTCTGAAATCGCCAAACCGTCTTGTGAAAGCGTGGTGATCAATGCTCGTGCCTTCTGTATATGAGAAGAGGGCTTTGCCCTGCAGTGAGACAGTAATAGGTGGATTTTATTGACCACCGACCAGGTTTCTTCGGAACCAACAACGTACAAGTTGGTAAATAAGTCCAGCTGTGGACTTCTGTTGGAGAGATGATAATGGAATGCGCTAAAGAAGTTATTTTTTAGGGCATTACTCAGATCTCTTTCTAGAAGACTAGCTGGCCGGTTTGCGTTTACGTTTTATTTGATCCTTCTTTCGTAGCGTGGTCTAGATTCTGTATGAATGGTGAATTAAGTCGAAATCAACCCTATTTGGAAGTGTTAAGGGCCTTAGCATACCTCCGTCACGAAAATAGTTATTGGGAAACCGCGCCAAAGAACATTATACATTATGTCTCGATTCGAGTAGCGGAACATTATGAGAGTCATTTGAACTGTAGCAATTGGAGCAAAATGTTGTCGCTTTCGACTTAGTAAATTCAGTATATGTTTACTTCGGACCTCTTAGATTATTTTTTTCCTTAAAATCAACATCCATTTTACAAAAAAAAAAAAAAAATGTTTCGTTTTATAAACTTGTCGACTGCCCCAGATACGTGCGAAACAAACGTGTCACAGTACTGACTTCCGAGCAGATCGGCAAAATCACGCGGGAAAGAGACAGAATTACAATCAAATATGTGCGTTAGAACAGGCAGTTTAAGCAAAACTGCCTTTTTCGCTTGTCTTACAACGGACAAGTCATAGCGAAACTACTGCGGTTTCGCTCCTACGGTTTCGCGGCGGAGATAATATGATACCCGCCTAATTGGTCAAGAATCGCGTTGTCAGTTAGTTTTCTCTGAGATTGACTTTCATAATAACATTTATATATTTCGGCTTCGGCTTTCAGAACTAGTTTAACTGCCATCGCCATTACCAGACTAGCAATAAGGATATTAAAATTAAAATCAGGAAACTGTTCTAGTCCTTTGTGGTCATGAAAATGCCGAACATAAAGCTGGAAAATGACACCTTTCAGAAATATTATGTTAAAAGATTCTCTGCGGCAGGGCGTCAAAAACAGCGGTTCACATTTAAGACAGTTCTAAGGCACAAGGCAGATGTCGTTAACCCCTTGACGACTTATTAAGATGTAACTTAAGAGTTTTGTCGTAAAATGGCCGTCTTTTGTAGGACAAGAGTAATTTTCTGGTTACTCGAGCCGCCACTATTGACTGTCGGATTAATGAACTCGTTAACATTGAAATGGTGGAGTAGAATGGACCTATTCAAGTATGTGCGTTTATAATTATTACCTGGGTGACGTGACTTTTTACTCACGGCTAAACACGAATAATGTTTCTTATTTATACTGGACAGGTCCTCTCAAATCTTTTCTCAAAAGACCTTCTCAGACATTAGTCTACCTACATTGTCTTCATAGGGCCATGACGCCTCACTGCCCAAGATTATGTCTTGACTGTAAAAGAGCCCTCTGAGACCACTGATTTTTGTTTCGGCCTTTCGTTTCAGTCGGATAGGAACACCGAAATCGTATAGTTTTATAAGTGACGAGTAATTTTTTGCCCGCGATTTCGTCCGCGTGAAATTTCTTGTGTTTTCGTTTAGCGATCTTTTTCACTTTTTTTTCTTTTTGCTCTGCGTCTAAGTGTCATAGCGTGAAGTTTAATATGACCTATACTACAGCATTCTTGAAGAATTGGAATCATTTTTCAACTTCGCCTGGCAGTTCCGGAGATTAGCGCGATCAAACAAACTCTTCAGCTTTATTATTAGAATAAATACAACGTGTAACGTTAAATGCGCAAAACCTGAAAATAGTTTGATCAGAATAACGAGCAGAATCAATTCAACCACTTTTCGCAAACGCAAGAAACGATCAGAATGGCCAGTAAAACTAAAACAGCACATAAAACCTTTACAATTTTTTTAATGACTTATTTTCTCTTTGAAATAGGTCAATTGAATTAAAAATCAGTTGGGGTGCCTGAGGTTTTGCGCATTTAACGTTACACGTTATATAGATAAGAAGAAAAAAAACAACTGCTTCAGCAACTGCATTGATATCGTTACATTTAGACAAAAATATACCTAAAATAGTCAACGATTGACAATTAAATACATGTCACCATGTTCATCATTCAGCCGACAGATCCCACTGATGGACAAGGTATCTCCCAAGCATCGCCGCATTGACCACGTACCGGAAGGGGCAGCGTAGTTAGGCCCCCCCAAAAGATGAACCGAAGACACAAACTGCATAACACAATTTTAATCACAATCCGAAAGCTTTGAAAGATATTGCTAATGCATTACTTCATAAATTTGAAAAATTATTTTGCTCACCAACATAAATAACGCAATGAATGTCGTTGAACTGTCAAAGTAAAAGATATTGCCACTATAACTATGGCTGAAGGTCGCGGGAGCCTGCTGGATGGAAGAACCACACTCAGATACCTCAGTCAGAAACTGCACCCCCTTGAAAATTAACTTAAAGGAGGATGGCGGGTTTGGACCCACATTATTTATAAATTAACCAAGTGACGTTCACTTGCAAGTTCATATTTACTATAATTAAGAGTTTATAAGAGGATTATATAAAAAATATTGAGTCACTAGATGATGGGAATTAAAAGTTAGAAAAGAATTTTATTTACATAAAAATAAGTCATCATGCAGTAATTAAACGCACCGTGTTTCGTATTAGGAGTAGAAGTCGGTGATTATGATTATACGAGTAGTTTCATCCTATATCAATCCAGTCTATGCTTACAGTATTAATTTCATTTTCATATCTCGTTTTGACCATGTCACTATTTTCTAGTTCCTAGCTTCCAGACGTATTTTTTATTTTGAGTAGGTATGTAAGTACCTACCTATATTTTGCCAGAGAGACTGATACAGAAACACGATGGTAGTGTTGGTAAATATTTCTATTCTGTTTGATCACCTTTTTGAAACTACATAATATATAAACAAGATATTGTATTATATTATTAAATAAGCACTATTAGATTCGTTTTAGGTTATAATCTTTTACATTGCATATCTTTTTTCTCCCAGCCTCTACGACTTACTGCCCATTTGCTTTTTTGCTAGTTTTATATAGTTCTACAACTAGGTATAAGTTTCCGTACTGCACGATACTCCTAACAGTGGGTCCCATTGTACATGCAACCTCGCCATCCTCCTTTCGCTTAGCACATAATTATTGCGTAGACAAACGAAAATCTTGTACAAACTTGTACCTAATACCTCTAGAAGTTGCGTTTATAGTAGATAGCATTATCATAAGGAACGGATGCAGCGGTCCGAATGGATCTGTGCTCTGATAACCTCTTGCGAGATGTCGAATACGAAATTATGATAACTTGGCAGTAACCAACAGCTCCTTTGACATCACTGCGCCCGCGCATGGCTGCGCTATGCACGCGTGTACCAAGAAGTTTTAACATTTTGGTGTCTACTTATATTTCAGTTATTCGTTGCTTACGTATGTAAATAACATGCACGGAATGATTATTTATTTATACAACGTGTAACGTTTAATGGGCAAAACCTGAAAATAGTATGATCAGAATAACGAGCAGAATTAATTGAACGACTTTTTAATATATTAGGTCACCTTTTTCAAAAAATCTTTATTAAAAACGTTGACGTGTCTATTTGTTAATAGGTCAAGCACGCCAATGTCAGCGCGGCGCAGTGCCTGGTGACGACTCCTCCCTCGATAAAGCGTCATCGCAGACTCAAGAAACGATCAGAATGGCCAGTAAAACTAAAACAGCACATAAAACCTTTACAATTTTTTTAATGACTTATTTTCTCTCTGGAATAGTTCAATTGAATTAAAAATCAGTTGGGGTGTCTGAGGTTTTGCGCATTTAACGTTACACGTTGTATAGGTACTTTTTGTACACCAGAAAATACATAACAAAAAAAAAAAACAACCGACTTCTAAAAAAACACTACAAAGTGAAAAATAATGTTAATTTTGGAAGTCGGTGTCTTTGGTTCTGCATTTTGGTTTTTTGACACCGACTTCCGAAATTAACATTATTTTTCACTTTGTAGTGTTTTTTTAGAAGTCGGTTGTTTTTTTTTATATAATTTTTTTTATTTTTTACTTTTTAGTTATATCTACCCCAATCAAATTCATATAAACACTAATTGTTATGTAAATATCAGTGACAGGAAGCTGCATCTGTGTTTATAGGGAACAGACGTGATGTTATGTTGTGCGATTGCGTAAACAATGCATACATATGCGATAGCAGCAATCGCGGTTGTTTTACTGGTATTAATTATTATTATAATAAAAAAAAATTATAACCTTTGTAGTGAGTACAGGCGTGATATTATGTTGTGTGATGGTGTAAACAATGCTTAGATATGCTATAGCAACAATCGCGGTTAATCTGCTGTTATTTATCGAAGAGTTCCCCCGATTTCTACAAGATCCCATCATCAGATATTGAAATGGTGACAATGGGACCACACGGGAAGCACCAGCTTTCAAATAAAAAAAGAATCATGAAAATCGGTTCACCCAGTCGGTTATTATGAGGTAACAAACATAAAAAAATACAGTCGAATTGATAACCTCCTCCTTTTTTTGAAGTCGGTTAAAAATACAATTGCTACTACAAAACATACAATGGGCGGCCTTATCGCTTGCTGCGATCTCTTCTAGATTATTTAAGTAAGGTCTGATGCCACGTTGGTCTCGTCGTTGCAAGCGCGACTGCTGAGCGTAGGGTCCTGGGTTCAATTCCTGGGTCGTACAAAGTGTTATTGGGTTTTCCATTAAGAATTTCTTAGAAACAGTCCGGAGTTTAGAAGTTGGTGTTGCGATACCCACGGCCCTCGGAAAGCCCGTAAAGCCGTTGGTCCTGTGCCTGATCTCTCCCCGGTCCAGTCAGATTGCCGTCACCGATCGGACTATGAGAGTAAAGGAACAGAGAGTGCATCTGTGTTTACGCACACACTTGTGCACTATAATATCTCCTGCGAACCTGGCTAATCTCCGTTGAGATCACCGTGACCGAAATTTGTCGGGAAGCTATTATTAAGGGCTGGAAGATTTTTCATTAGTCAGATAATTTTTATCTGAGTAATAAATATTGCGGTTTGACAGCTTTTGTATAGAAAATATTTCAAACTGTAATATTTATACCTCGGTTATGTATAAGTTATCTGAGTAATGAAAAATCAGACCAATTCATGTTAAAACTATCCACCAACCCACACTGGGTCAATGTGGTGGATTATGGCCCGCTCTCTCTCTCTCACGAAAGAGGAGGCCTCTGTCCCAGCTGTGGGTTATTTGTTAAAAAAAAAAAAAAAAACAAAATAAGTTACTTTGCGGGAAAAGGAACCTTGAATGGAAAAAAAAAAGAAAAACGAAACGCTTTGGAATGGGCAACTCGCTAATCTCCGGAACCTACTAGTCCGATTTGAAAATGTATTATTGCAAAGTTATTTTTTTTTAACATTTTTCATAAATTTAAGAACAAAAATTAAAAAAAATTAACTTTAGTGCTTACCTGCTTCGTTCTCTCACAAAGCCATCCCGACAAATTTAATTGGACAATAAAACAGAGCTGGTAATGATTTGTGCATCGAATCGATAACACTGCGTTAATTATTATTCATGTTCATTGAATCACAGCTGTGTCTTATCAGCTCCATTCATTGTCCATTCACTGGTACTGCGACCTAAATAATGTGTGATCGAGTAAACAATCTGTTGAGATTAGATATTGTGTGATGAATGGGACTTTGCCGAGCTTCATCTGTCTAGCCTTTTCCCAACTATGTTGGGTTCGGCTTCCAGTCTAACCGAATGCAGCTGGATACCAGTATTTTTCAGGAAGCGACTACCTATCTGATCTCCACAAGCCAGTTACTGGGTAATACGATACCCCTAGGTAAGACTGGTTGTCAGACTTTCGGGCTTCTGACTACCCGTAACGACTGTCAAAGATCTAGGAAGACAGCCGGGACCAACGGCTTAACGTGCTTTCCGAGGCACGGAGGGGTCTCGGTATGTAAATATGGTCACCCATCCACAGACCAACCGCGGCAAGCGTAGCTTAACCTGATCGATCGACCTGTGCGGCTGTTATTATTTAGCCCGGGCCCCTCATTAGGACTTTGCCGAGGTTAAAAACCTGAAAATGAGAAGTCCAAAGTTCATATCGGTCAGGTACGGCTTTCGACTAACCAGCGGGGCAATTGCATAACTACACTAGTAGCAATGGCTGAGAATGAACACTCTGTGAACGTCAAAATAACATAAGACAGACTCCCAGAAGAAGTGGCGCAACAAACTCCCCAGCAGCACAACTGTCTGTACAGTTAGAATAACTTGTTTCTATAAAATTATATACAATTTATAATTAACAATACGAAAACGTACTGTTTCGAATGTGATACACCTGCAATCCGTTCTGCTGCGTACCAAAACCATTTCGCCGCTTTGTTTTTTGATCAGCGTCTGCCGCTGATCAGATTAGTAAAATTTCCAATAAGTATGACGAGACAGCAAGTGGCACCGTCTAGTTTGGTTACGAAGTCACTGGAATCGCCAAACATGTCGGATACTGGTTGGTGACAGTCACTCCAGCAGAGCGTCGGGTCTATGGTTGCGTGGCGTCTGTCTTCTGATGAGGTAAGGAGACTCGCTGTCGTACGACGTCCACGAGGAACTGCTTTATTCCGGCACAATCCTAATGATATTGTAGATGCTTTTTTTTGTTTTTTTTTTTAAACCGTTGCCCCACACTAGGAATGTCTTCTGTATTGTGGGTGCGTTTACTAACATTTAGACTCACATTCACTAACAGCCAGACCCGGAACAACTACTTGTAAGTAGGTCAATATTTGTTCCGCGCGGGAATCGAACCCGCGACACGCTGCGCAGCACCACTAATACGATGACAACTTCTGTTAAAAAACTATCCTGCGCTGTAATGTTAATTATATCAGACATCGCACACAATTAGCATTGCGTGCCAATTAGCCCTTCAAGCAACAAAACAGTTTCTCAACAACAGAAAAGTTGATTAGCAAACAAAAAAAAGAAACCTTTATATTTTCATTAACAGCCGCTCAATGAAATAATTACATTCTATAAGGCAGTTAACAACGCGTTGTCCTTTACGAGAAAAAAGTCATCAACACGATTAATAAACGCCGAAATATGACTTCATTGCGTTCTCGAATAAATGTAAAGAGACGATTTCTTATTTATCGAGCGTCGTTTGTTATTGATAAAAGAGAGAGAGAATATCGAAAGGTCTATGCGAATGAAAGAGATGGGAGAAACGTGTTAAAAATTATCAGGAACGACTGAAAACGATCAAGGAGCGGTGTCAAACATTTGTAATGGAAAAAGATGGGGATATACAATAAGCTGCTGTAAGAAAGGGATGGGTGGAGTGAAAGATGCGTGTGGAGGTGAAAAATTTGCATTTTATCTTTATAGATCTTGGTGTTAATTGAGAGGAGTGTGAATGTTGTGCGTACACGCGTTAATTAACGATTGATTAATGAGTGCCTGCTACTGTCCATTTTATTTTATCGATAAAATCTTATAAAATATCGATGGACAAATAAAAAACCAAGCTGAAAATATGTTATATATTGAGCAATAACAATGCGATTAAAATCTACATTAGTTATTGTCTAGACATATTTTAAAAAAATGGCGCATTTTAAATGTCACCGTAAGGTCGACTTAATCTTTTAATATCCAACATACACAAACCAAATTATTTTTCGATAGTTTTCATTATTGCCTTTTTTCTTTAGAGCATACTAGCTGCGCCCCGCGGCATCATCCGCTTAAGTTTCGTTCCCGTAGGAATATCGGGACAAAAAGTATTTTGTGTGTTAATCCTGGTTATAAAACTATCTGTGTGCCAAATTTCATCCAAATCCGTTCAGTAGTTTTTGCGTGAAAGAGTAACAAACATCCATCCATCCATCCATCCATCCATCCATCCATCCATCCATCCATCCTTACAAATCTTCGCGTTTATAATACTAGTAGGATTAATATCAGTATGTTCATTTCTGGACATTTTCATATTTCATATTTCATAATTTACAGTTTTTTCAGAGAGACTCTTTATTTTTTATCGGAGAGATTTTATTTTTTGAAACCGTTCTGGTCAAAAGATAATATGAGATGATGTTGAAAAGTAAAACAAATATTAAGTACGCTCATACCGTCATACTAACTGTTGGTTTTACGAGAATAAGTCTCGACCCCGTAGGAATATCGGGATAAAAGTATTATATGTTCTAATCCAGGTTATGGTCTACCCATTTGCCAAATTTCATCCGATTCCATCCAGTAGTTTCAGCGTGAAAGCGTAGCAAACAAACACAAGAAATCAAATCTTTTCTCTTTATTTATAATATTACTCTTATTTTGTTTTATACAGGGTGAAATTGAAAACATGCGACAAATCGAAATGGGAGATTGTACTCATCATTATGAACAACTTTTACCATGGGACCAAACCTGAAATTGCAAAAAAAAAAATCAGCTGTTCCCTACATTTTGACGAGTTATGCGAACATAAATGTAGGGAACAGCTGATTTTTTTTTCGCGATTTCAGGTTTTATCTCATAGTAAAAGTTGTTCACAATGATGAGTACAATCTCTCATTTCGATTTGTCGAATGTTTTAAATTTCAACATGTATATAATGACTTTGTCTAATAAAAATGAATAAATAACATTAAATAAGGTCCATTTGAGAGAAGTGGTGGCCCAGTCGTAACGGGCGCAACTTACAAGTAGTACATACCTACGTCGTAGGTTCGAACTCAGACAGGCGGTTTATTTTGTGTTAATTTATGTCATCATTACTGCTCTCAAAACGGTGAAGAAAAACATCGTAAGGAAACCGGCATGCCCTAGAACCGAAAATTCGAAGACATGTGACATCTACCAACCCGCACTGGGCCCGCGTGGTGGATTATGGCCCATGCTCTCTTACCGAGAGGAGGCTTGTGTCCAAGCATTGGGAACATTATAGACTGATAAATATGCTAAAAGCCATATAAGCCGGTCGATTCTGTAAAAAATCTCACCGTGAAATCATAAATGAAGTGAGCTTGAAGTGAACAGTGTCAATAGTGTTAATCCCTAATGACAGCTCACTTCCCGCTCACTTTACCTAAGTTCTCACGGTGAGATTTTTATAGAATAGCACTGGAGATTAAAATTTAAACACTGCACTTATTTAGTTTACCCTGAAAGTTTCCTGTACCTACCAATTACTAACTCAAAAATAAATAAAAACCCTAACTAATATTATAAATGCGAAAGTAAGTTTGTTTGTATGTTTGTTACCTTTTCACGCCTAAACCACTAAACCGATCATCCTGAAATTTTGCATATAATATGTGGTCAGGTGTATAAAAACGTTACACATAACAAAATAACGTTATTATGATAATAGATGACGCCACGTGTCTTTCGAATCATGATTGAATTATATTAGAAATTTTAGGTTTTTTTTATATTTTAATTTAAGCCTAATACATTTTGTGATTCCAGAGTGTAAAATATTTTAATAATTTAATTTAACTAACTTTTTTCAATAATTTCTGAACTCCACGCGGGCGAAGCCGCGGGCAAAAGCTAGTTGATAACATTATCAAGTTACACAACTCCAATTTGAACATAATAACTACCATAAATCACATTCAAACACGTTTAATTAAAAACTCTTATCATTACAACGATCCGCTGATAGACAAAACTTCCGATGCACCAATACTTGCGTCCTCAAAACACCTCTATGCTAAATTCAACCATAATTTTTAGAAATCAGGGTGTAATTTCCTTTGTAGCCGGTGTTGCACTATCGGGGCCTTTTTTAAACTCTGTCATGAAATACTCAACCATAAATTGTACCTGACAGAGTTTAATTTCCTTTGAAGCCGGTTGCACTATCGGGGCCTATTTAAGAAGTTTGCAGCTTCCGTTCCAATGACTTAGGGACCCTTTGCAGTATGTTTAACTAATTTAAGAGTGATAAAGGAACGGTTTGTTTTGATCAGTTATCATTATCACACCTACATTTAGTTTTATTTATTGGTCGCAAAATTATTGCTTCAATATCTGTTGATGCAAGTGGAATGTTATCTCGGAAATTGACGTTGTTGAGTACAGATGCTAGGATATTAGATGAATTTTGTTTATGAATGAATTGTATAGACAAATGTATTAAATAGGTGAGTAGAGATTATGTCTAGTTCATTAATCGTCATCTGCCTAGCCTTTTCCCAACTATGTTGGGGTCGGCTTCCAGACTAACCGGATCCAGCTGGATACCAGTATTTTACGTGGAGCGACTGTCTATCTGACCTCCACAACCCAGTTATTGGGTAATACGATACCCCTTGGTGAGACTGGTTGTCAGACTTTCGGGCTACTGACGACCCGTAACGACTGTCAAAGATCCACGAATGACAGCCGGGACCAACGGCTTAACGTGCTTTCGGAGGCACGGAGGGGTTTGGTATGTGAAGATGGTCACTCATCCATGGATCAACTGCGCCAAGCGTAGCTTAACCTGATCGATGGACCCGTGCGGCTGTTATTACTTAGCCACAAGCCCCTCACGCTCGCTTTCAGTTAGGACACTGCCTAAGAATTTTTACAATACAATGTAATACCAGTCTATCCATAACAAATTAATTCTTAAAACTTCTCAGCTTATACCACACATCATTGTACATTAATTTACTCACCACACATCAGTTTTTATTTCCTATTCCTTACAGCCTCCAACTTGATCTTTCTACTCTGGAATGACAAAGGTATGCCAGCGTTCATTCTAACAGAACGCCTCATTAGATACGGACCAAATAAGTTCTGAATCAATTTGTGGAATTGGGAGAAGACACGTCTTATTGTGATGACTGATAGTAGGGTTACCATGCCTCTATGTTTATGGTAGATAGTACTGTAAAGGTTGTCCGCTAAAGTCGACCTTATGCAGTGCAATAATGTAGCTCTGGTCGCATTCGAACAGTCAAGCAAGTTTAGAACGGAAACAAATATTTTGCACTAGCAGTGCCCCGCGGTTTCAACCGCATAAGTGTCGATCCCGTGGGAATATCAGGATAAAAAATAGTCTATATGTTAATCCCAGCTATAAACTATCTGTGTACCAAATTTTATCCAAATCCGTTCAGCCGTTTGAGCGTGAAGAAGTAACAAACATACAAACACACGCACTCACAAACTTTCGCTTTTATGATATTAGTGTGATTAGGTTGTTTTGTTTAGAAAAAACAGTGACAATTTAACCGTCGAATTGTAAATACGTTCACTCAAAATAAACGTACAGAAATCGTAAAGTTGTTTGATTTCTTAAAAGTGCTTATTAGCACTTAATTCATATCTAAGCATTAATAAACACTTCACAGTACTATCCTAGGTGTGAGAGTGGATTTGGGACACTGCCAAAAAGGAGAAACTGAAGAATTTTTGCAAAGCTTTTTTGAAAAGCTTGTAAATAATTTACAGACAAGTCTAACCTAGATAGAGCTTTACTTTCGTCCAGTCGAATAGTAACTTTATTTCCAATTTTCTAATAGGACAAGCCTTGTGCCCGATGGGATTTCCCATCGGCAAAATGACGAACTAGAATAGGAATTAGGGGATGAATTTTCTAAGTGATCACCTTCGTTATGAAAGGAACCTCAGTGCAAAATTTCATGCTTCTTAGGAATGAAATTGAGATTTTTTATTAAGTAGATATTTCCAAAATAATAATCATGCATAATTTTCTAACTTAAATATTTAATCTTGTTCCCAAGCTGACACCAAAAAATAACCGAACCTTGTTATCCAATAAAAATTTAAAAAAAAAAACACAAATTATTGTCCCAACTATAAATCGACCTATTAATCAAAAAAGTCCTGTGCAGGTGTGAAGTTCATTTAAAGCCATGCATACATGGTGTTCCTACAATCAAGGACGTTGGCTACCCCATGCGGTGCGCAGGATCAGTCGCGACGGGGCATCGAATCTTGCGCACATTAATTAATAGTTTTCAACACAACAGCCGACACCGCCGCGCTAAATACATGGAATTGATATACCCCTCGGGGAGTCTGTAACTGCCTTAATTGTACACCAATGATTATATATTTTTTACATTAATTTGATTTTTTTGTGATTGACATTTTTGTACAGTTGAATAAAGTTGTTTGTTGTTGGGCTGAGAATTTAGTGCTACTGTTAATATCTAGTTTAAGAAAATGTCTTTCAAGACAGAAACACGAGATAAATAATTTCAAGATGTTCTACTTAATATCACTAGCTTCTACTCGCGTATCCGCCCGTGTGAAAGTCGGAAGTTATCACACGAAAACGTGCTAAGTACCGGATCAAAGAGTAGCCCATCTCTATGTCCTTGCCAAATTTTATCGAAATCGGTTCAGTGGTTTATGCGTGAAAAGGTTGCATACAGACAAAGTTACTTTCGAATTTATAATTATAATGTTATTATCGTCATCATTTGCTTAGCGTTTTCCCAGCTACGTTGGGGTCGGCTTCCAGTCTATCCGGATGCAGCTGAATACCAATATTTTACATTCAGCGACTGCCTATCTGACCTCCACAACCCAGTTACTGGGTAAGACTGGTTGTCAGACTTTCGGGCTTCTGACTACCCGTAACGACTATCACAGATCCACGAATGAGAGCCGGGACCATCGGTTTAACGCGCTTTCCGAGGCATGGGTCTTGGTATGTAAAGATGGTCACCCATCCACAGAACAACCGCGGCAAGCATATCTTAACCTGATCGATCGACCTTTGCGGCTGTTATTATGTAGCCACGGGCCCCTCTATAGTAAAATAATATGGATTTCAATTGACTCTCTTTAGGAAGTTCAGGATATACCTTAACGCAACCACCCCAGGAATCCCCGAAGGGTTAGCAAGAAGAGGTACACCTATAGCACACCCACACTTCGTTACAAAGAAATAAATAAATGTTTTATTCAGTATTAAAATTGGTAAAATTATTACATAAATCCGTCCAAGTAGGCAGGTTTACGCATATGTAGGATTCCGTAACTTTAACATATTCATGTATATTTATTTGTGCTTATATTTATAGGTAATTAGGTATATATATTATATTTATATTTAAAATATTTGTTATTAAATTTTCATGATTGCACCTACCACTTTTTGTCTCTGCATCACCCAAAGGTTGACTGGTAGAGAATGCCTATGGCATTAAGTCCGCCTCTGTACATTATCACATTACCAATAAAGAGGAAAAAAATGCTTTTTTGTAAGTTTGTTACGCTTTCACGCTAAAACGGCTGAACAGAATCAATTTTGACACATGGGTAGACCATGATTTAGACTAGGACATAGAATATTTGTTATCCCGATATTGCCACGGGATCGAGACTTATGCGGGTGAAACCACAGGGCACACCACGCTTATATATCTCACTGATATAAAGATCATCTTCCCACAACATCGATACCTATCTACGAGTATGTAAAAATCATCATCATCTGCCTAGCCTTTTCCCAACTATGTTGGGGTCGGCTTCCAGTCTAACCGGATGCAGCTGAATACCATTATTTTACATGGAGCGACTGCCTATCTGACCTCCACAACCCAGTTACTGCGTTAAGACTGATTGTCAGACTTTCGGGCTTCTGAGTACCCGTAACGACTGTCATAGATCTACGAATGACAGCCGGGACCAACGGCTTAACATGTTTTCCGAGGCACGGGTATGTAAAAACGAGTATGTAAAAATATGTATGAAAAAAAAAACAATCCATAAAAAAAAAATACAGATGTGAAAAGATTAAAACCATCATCAAATATACTGAAAACCTTATCTCAGGTGCCAACTTGAAAATAATACTTCAACCGTCAGCTGCTACTAACAGTACCTACCCACCTAATAACAACACCTAAGTAGCACAAATTTCAATACTACCCACATTCAAGTACCAATATCGTGAGTATTCGTGAGCTCGCGATGCACCTGACCCCTCAGTAAGAAAATTCTATCAGCGACTTCTTCAAATCGAAGGAATGCGCGTGACCAATCGGACGATGCTTCTATCGACATCGATACCATAAAAAATCGACGGAAATGATCGAACCACGACAAATGCGAATGCCCCTCGAAATTGAATAAGTCGATACGATATCACCAAAGTTAGAATTGAAAGACGATTGACTGAAAAAAATACGATCGATTTACTGCTTCGGTTGGCTGTGGAAAATTGTAGAGTTGGGACGGTTTGTCGATAGTCGATACAAAATAAATAAACCTATCGTTTTCTAGATATTACGTAGGTAAGTAGTTTCATTCGAACGAATAAGATAAGTCTTTTTTTTTTTAATTCTACTACTCTTTTCACAGTTTTCACCTTCTCGAGTCACAACATTTTGTAGCCTCTACGGAAGTACACGACGCACGTGCCATTTTGACTATGATTTCATTTGATTGGGTGGCTCGTACATACGTTGTATTCCTGTCAGTGTTCTGTTCCTGTTTATTACTTGCGTACTGTGATAAATCATAGTTTAACTGTTTAGTATAACAGTGCTGCTGGGGAATCTGTTTGAGCCACTTCTTCTTCCGAGCGAAAACACTAGCAAGTGATGAAGGACGGGCGTTTTGGGGGACTGTCTTATGTAATTTAAACGTTCGAAAAGTGCTGATTGAGAATCAGCACTTTTCGAACGTTTAACTAATTTAAATAAATGACTTTTAATTTGGATTGACTAGTCGATAGTTTTACACATCGATATCGATTACTGCTGTTGATCCAACGTTCAGCATTCGGATCGGTTGAGAATGACATTTGGAAACGGTAGCCACCGACGCAGCGGGGGGCGGTGCCTCGTTCGCCATCTTTATTTTTATTATTTTTTAGCCCTTGTTTATCCAGTCCGGGGCGTCGCGGCTCACTGGCCGGAGCAATCAATAAAATGCTGTGACCGTAAAACCACGCCGGAATTAAATACAACGCTTCGGCCATTGGAGCCAGGTATCACCCGTCACGCCACGGCGCACCACTGATGTAATTAAAAAAAATTAAATAAAAACATCTACTATTAACTCGAAAGTCCAAACAGTTGCAGTCACCTTAATTTACGAACGATAATTTGCTTGATTATTACGAATGAATGACTTTCCGCCAACGTAAGGGGGACTGAGGTTCTGTAAATACGCCTAATCCGCAAAAGAACAATCCAATTCGGCTTATTTCAAGTCGTTTCCGAGGGGCGAGGCTCAAAAAACGACTAATAGAGAATTATAACAAACACCGGCCGCCGGTGGCAATTTCACACTTTATTAATGCAAGTATTACGGCTAATTCCATCGGTTGACACGTGCCGAATTTGCTGTTCCCATACAACCTCGGCCTCCCCTCACTCTACAGCCAAAAGAACAACAAACCATTCAACTTTCTGTCTTGCGTCTATACAAGTAAATATTATATTCGCGTACCCAAAATAAAGAAAAAAATCATAACTCTCGAAACCAAAAATGCATTTTAATTCTAAGTATTAAGGAACAAAGTGCCCTGCAGATTAACGATGTACACTTTTGCACAAAACCGATTTCGGTTCCCTCCAATTTTTGACAGCTCGGCGATGGCGATTCATAGATAAAGTAGCGCGCACAGATTCCGCGGACCATAGATCACAGAGTAATGCGGTCACGCTCTATGGTATTAAGTGTCAGTTATCGTCTCCACGGGGCTTAGTGTGCACGAGTATAATACATTTTTATGTCTGTACGCTCCCCTTGTTGTAATAACAACATGAAGTGAGGTTTACTCGGATTGAATACGGCATTATAATGAAATGATTCATATTTAAGTGAGTCCTCCCCTTCGTCTGTTGTAATTTGATGGTGTCGGGGATCGGAAGCAATGTTTCTTATTAAAGTGGTGTTATGACTGTCGTTTTTATTGTGTGGTATGGCCTCTTTTTGCTGTTATATTATGTTTAATACATTTTGTAATAATGTACACTTAATCATGTAACACACTGTCAGTAGCAATGGCTTTCATTTTCACAGTTCAATAACATCCATTGGGTTATTTACGTTGTTGAGCAGACAATTTTTTTCGAACATATGAATCAATGGACTAGCAATATCCTTCAAAATTATTCAGATTGTAATTTAAAGTGTGATACGCAATAAGGTGCTAACCCTACGAAAACGTGTATTTACATAGCGTAACATTTTCTGTTCAGTGATTTGCATAAATTCTCAGCACTTTTTGTTGCAGTCTCACAACTGAAATAGTTGAATAGCCTTGCAGTAAATGAATAGCGATACAAAAAGCACAACCTGATTGAATTTCTTTTGCTATATTTTATTAGTTTGTGCTACTATTCCTTTAGAACCAACAGTAACTTGAAGCCACGCATTGGTTGTATAAGTTTCCCAGACTCCGCATAATCCAGGATGATCCGATGGCGAAGATAACGCGATAACCGTCCGGTAATAGTCCAAATATCTCCGTAATGTGTATGTAATGGGACGGCACGTGCCGGTCGCGTGTTGTTTGCGCTGAGGGACGAACCAGGCTTAGCACTTTCGTCGGCGACTGTACAGACAGCTCCCTTTTAATTACTGATTGATCCAAGAGATACGTTTGTTGGTATCAGAAAGTCGTAAATTAGACAAAAGGATTAGTGGCGCAGCTTGCATATTGGTGTAAAATCACTATTATTGGCAGTGATTTGTTAAGGAACTAAGAACTTACTGAATGATTTGTTTATTTCTAGAGTTGGTGGTAGTGACGATTGCATTTGGGTTTTACAAATAATATCCAGCAGTCTTATTCTGTAAAAATCTCACCGTGAGAACTTAGGTGAAGTGAGCTGTCGTTAGGGATTAACACTATTGACACTGCTCACTTCAAGCTCACTTCACTTATGATTTCACGGTGAGATATTTACAGAATCGACCGGCAGTTCAAGAACCATCTGCTCATCATCAGCATCTCATCTCGTTTTTATTGTTTCCAGTGCGTATGTAAATAATGACTAAAATGTAAACTCAAATGTTTCTTTCACGTCTTTGCAAACTTATTTAATTTATCTAAGCATTTATATACACATATATGGAAACCACATACATATATGCAATGAATTATACGACATACTTGTTAACGCCTTTTTTGACGATATACAAAAAATGAACGAAATCGGTCGCGAAAAAGAATCAGCTGTTCCCTACATTTATGTTCGCATAACTCGTCAAAATGTAGGGAACAGTAAATTTTTTTTCGCGAGCGATTTCGTTAATTTTTTGTATATCGTCAGAAAAGAATTTATTGCATATACATTATGTGGTTTCCATACTGCATGCAGGATAAGTTTTTAACCAGTGCGCAAACTGAAACCATTAATTCAGTAAATGACTCTGAATTCCCCTGCGTTGAAATTATTCAAAGGTTCTTAAAAAAAAAAATGTTGCACTTTTCTATGAAACAGCATTTTTTTTTTATAATCGACGTAACATTTCTATTCTAGGGGTTTTAGAATCATGTGCTGAATTCATGTTTACAGTTTACGCACTGGTTAATAACTTATGCTGTATATAAACAGACAACAAGAGAAGAAAAGCAAAATACGTACAAAAGTGACGCTTATTTCTATAGAAATTTCTTCCAGCACACCTGCAAAAAAAGGACATAAAAAGAGGTCTAGACACCGTGTGTGTCCTACTGAAATTAAAATTAAATTACTTTTTCTAGTCCAGTCTTAGAAAATGACTACGATCAACAAAAAAACACTTAACAACTTTTAAACAGCGTATTATTCAAACTGTTATTCAATCAAATGGAATCAAGAAAAAACACTTACTTACCTACCTATCTATGCATATATGTAAAGTCACACATACTAAGTTGTACGTAGCTGTATATATAGTAAGTAAAGTGTTAGTAGCTCACAGGATGGCGTTGTATCAAACGGAGACAGATTGGGCGCGATGTTGATGGTCCATGACTAGACGAAATAGGGGGACGATATGTGTGACAGTGTAACAAGAACTTTAAACAGTTGGCCTATTCTGTAAAAATCTCACCGTGAAAACTTAGGTGAAGTGAGCTGTCAATAGTGTCAATCCCTAGCATCAGGTGGAAGGACAGCTCACTTCAAACTCATTTAATTTTCAACTAAGTTTTCCGAGTGAGATTATTACCTACATTAGAATAATGCACACTTCCTTTTCCAATTCACTGGCAGAATAGTCGACATCAGCTTTACTTGCCATTATTAAAAACTAGAATAGAATAGAGATTTTTACAGAATACTTAGACGGCGAGTCTTGTTTTTTTTACTGGGAGGTTAACAAACAAGTCTGTAGCCCACTTATGATAAAAGATCATCGATGCCATCGCAATTATTTCAATTATTATTTGACAGGCCTGTTGGTCTAGTAGTCAGTGGCCCTGACTGCTATGCGCAAGGTCGTGGGTTCGATTCCCACCTAGAGCAAATGTTTGTGTGATGAGCACGATCATTTGTTCTTTGTATGGATGTAATTTATCTATAATATGTATGTATATAGAAATATATATGTATGTTTATCAGTTGTCTAGTGCTCATAGCACAAGCTCTGCTTAGTTTGGGACTAGATGGCGTTGTGTAAAAGTTGTGGAATATTATTATTATTAATTATCGAGATACCTAGCTGAAATATTTCTTGTGCATAAAATTACTCCGGCTCGCTTACTCTTAAACGGTTGAATGCCGTAATTATAGAAACAATTGAAAAGCCATTGTGGCTCGCGTGTGTCCACATTCATACGAAAGGCTAAACATGGAAGATAGCAATACTGCTTGACGCCATAAATAGACAGGTGCACTTCCTATTAAAAACTACAAGGGGCATCGTATTACTGAGTTGTGGAGGTCAGATATGCAGTCACAACATCTAAAATATTGGTATTTAGCTGCACCCGGTCAGACTGGAAGCCGACCCCAACATAATTGGGGAAAAGAGCTAGGCAGATTATGAAGATGACTTCCTACTAAAAACGTAAATCTGCGTTATGTGTATATTTTGTATGTGCAAAAAGCGAACTTATGTCGAAGACGCTAAGGCTGCGATTCTGAAGCCACGAATTGTATAACAAAGAAAAGAAAAAAACCAAATATAGTAAAGGGAATTGCGAGCTATCACATCAACCGACCCTTAAACATCGATACAGACGGATCGCCTTACTAAAACGCAAGCCTTGTAAGCGGAACGTGTGTTCAATACAATTTTATGAGCGGCGTGAGCTGAGACCGGCTAGATTTGTGGTTCCATGTGGGCATACTGTAGGTTTACGTGGTAAAATAGATTGATAGCCAGATTTTATTGTTAGTTTTACTTCTGATTGTTAAACCGTAGTAAGTACAATTCCATAAAAAGCAAGCCTGAATCACAGTTTCTGTGAGGAACTCTATCCGGGATAATATCGTCTATCCAAGATTAAGTATATTAGTTAGCATAACTCTGACCCTAATGAACGCTTTCTTTTACAAAACCAAGAATTCTGAGTTTGGTATGGTTCGAAAGTACTAACGAGGGATAGGCAGTTCCAGCCATAACTGTAGATCTTGGAAAATTCTTCTGACAAGCATGGTCGAGGCTATATTCAAAGGTTTTGCTTTCCTTATCCCCCTAATAGTGCTAATCATACATCTGAAAAATCTACGATTGAACTAACTGTCATCATTATAGCCGAAAGGCGTCCACAGCTGTTCTGTGCTTCTCGCATCCAGCGGACTAATTTTAGCCGGATCATACACTATAACGCGCCACGCAACGGGTCACAGACAACAGGCCCCCGCGCGTGATTTTGTATACACAATTTCAATAAAAACGCGCTTCTGCGCGGGGAATTTCGCTCCATTTGCCGCGCCCCGTCGCGTTTCGCGTTGTATTGTGTGTTCCTATCTCCCAAGCGTAATACATACATACCGTCTCACAACAACGTAACATACACAAGTTAAAGGAACATAGCTTAGCTGGCAGGCTTGTGTTACATAACTAGCAGGAAGGTACACACCCCACCTACACCAATATCTATTCATTAAACATTCTATAAAAAAGTAATAGGTGCATTTGTGCGGGTGCAATAAAAATGAGCAAAATGGCTGATATAATATCAGGGTGCCGCGGGCGATGAAAAATAAATAAAATGCGTTGCGGGAGGGAAAATGAAAAGCCACTTAGTTCCGACACGCCCTCTGGTGGGATTTACTAGCAAACTAACAACGCCTGTGAGATTTTGCTTGCGGGAAATGTTTATAAGAATGTATGAAGGGGGCTAGTGTGGAAAAGTTTGTTTTCTATTCGGTTATATATTCTGTAAAAAGTTAGGTGAAGTAAGCTAGGAGTGAGCTGTTAATAGTGTCAATCGTTTTCACGATGAGATTTGTACAAAATAGACCGACTGATACAAGTTTTGGCAGTATTTAAGTGAACTAAGTATAAGTTAAAGTTAGTACTGGTAAATTAAGAAACTATCTGAGTACGTATGCGCTTTTGAAACGCCTCTTCAAATCAAGGGTAGGATTTTTAGAACTCAAAGTCTTTCCTAATTCATTAAACTCTTTATTCAAACTCAAACTCAAAGCATTTATTTCAAGTAAACCAATTACAGGCACTTTTGAATTGTCAAGGGGTCAGTCAGTCAGAAAGATGAAGCTAGTTGCCCATTCCAAAGCGAAGTAGGTACCTTTGGAGAAGAACGGGCAAGAAACTCCACGGACACTCTTTTAAATCATAAACATTGTTACAAAATTTTGGTTACATCATTCGAGTTGAAATTATACATGTGAGAACGAATTAGAAAGACGTGCACGTTAAAAGCGTCCGAACTAAAAAAGATAAAAACAAAAAAAAAAACAATTCAAGAATGAAACTACTTATTTATAAGCGATGTCTAAAGTTTAGGCAATGATTTAACGTGTACGGAACCATACATTTTATGTCGTTTAGATCTTCGTCACTTACCTTTAAGCTACGTATAAAACCCTAAGTAGGATGGATGCTTTAAAGTTGGCAAAGGCAGAAGAAGAGAAGTTTTAAAAATCAGCAGACAGCTTTCATAAGAATCTACTGTTTACGTCTTTTTGTTTTTTTATTTATTTGTATAGTTAGTTAGTTCATCATTGACATAATTTAGTACCTTTTTTTTTTCTTTTCGGGGGACACCTTCAAAAGGCACCCGACCTGTGGGGAGGGAGGTCGGGGAGTGTGGGATTTTTACCTCACTAAAACCACCCCGGTGATCACCATCGCAGCACATAGGGGTGGTCCCGGTTCCTGTTATAAGACCAATTCCGGAACCCCATATGCAACGCCTGTAAGGCACATCCCTGGGGATAATTTAGTACCTGGTGTAAATAGTTGGTTGTGTTAAATATAAAAAAAAAAAAACACATCAGGTGTATGACTTCATTTTTAAAGATTCTTAAGTAATTTTTTGAATTTAAAAAAAATAGTGAAGAAAGAACTTAATCTGATAAGTATTGTCCATCGTGTTCTATGATCTTGCGCCATCTATCGGGCAGCATACGGCTTGCAATTCCGCATCTTCAAACTTTAGAGGCTGCCCCGCACTATAATTGCGTAAAACACTATTCCTCTCAATTTGAATCATTTTGAAGCATATTGCTAATCCATTGCTCCATATGTTCGAAAAATGTGTCTGCTCAACAACGTAAATAACGCAATGAATGTTGTTCAACTGTCAAAATGAAACCCATTGCTACTGATAGTGTTTTACACAATTACCCTGCTGGTCGCGGCTGGTCACTAAGATCGAAGTTTCTGGCTGAATGCACAAACCGTGCGAAGCCAAAGGAAAAAAAAAGATCGAAGTTACCACTTCTAAAACGTTTGTAACAATAATTACATGTTTCATACGATACGACATCGTCACCAAGAACACTACAAATTGATTCCCGTGCTTGAGAAGCATGTTTTTCTTGTTGGAATTCGTTTAAAATGCAGTGCCGAATGTGCTGTTTATCAGTTGTCATCGCAAATTTTACTATTCTGAGAGGTTATGTAAATTGCATAGACTTGTCGTTTGGTGTTCTAAAATCTTCGGTCAAATCTTTACAAAAAAAGCACAAAAGACCGCGGGAACATTTCTGTTTTAAATATAGTTAGAAGCTCCAAGAAAAAATCTGTAAAAATTAAGTGATACACCTAATATATATTTTAGTGTTAGATTGTATATTGTATCTATCTACATATACAAAACCTTTTCATATTGCCTTATATCCTCCCTTTTAGCCTACACCACAACAGCCTTTTTCCATTGTTTTTGTTCGCAGATAAAATTTACGGCGACTACCACCTAATGACGTCGGGCGAGGGCTATGAATCGGCCATGGCGGCCATTTTTCTTCATTTCCCGCGCTTTCCCGGCAATATATTATTTTTTTACAAGTCTTACTTCGTCGCTGCGCTTCTAAGGCCGCGGACTCATGATCTGAATACAAATTGGACACGTAACCACTAAGTATATATGTACTCGTATAAAGGGTTGAAAGGATTTTTGCTCTAGAGGGTTTTATATGGAATGGGAGATTTACTTACTGGGGTTAGAGATAAATGCATAGTTGCTGGTACGAATGAAAAGCAGTGTAGTCAAAATCTGTTGTTCATCATCTGCCTAGCCTTTTCCCAACTATGTTGGGGTCAGCTTCCAGTCTAACCGGATGCAGCTGAATACCAGTATTTTACATGGAGCGACTGCCTATCTGACCTCCACAACCCAGTTACTGGGTAATACGATACCCCTAGGTATGACTGGTTGTCAGACTTTCGGGCTTCTGACTACCCGTAAAGACTGTCAAAGATCTAAGAATGACAGCCGGGACCAACGGCTTAACGTGCTTTTCCGAGGCACGGAAGGGTCTCGGTATGTAAAGATGGTCACCCATCCACAGACCAACCGCGGCAAGCGTAGCTTAACCTGATCGATCGACCTGTGCGGCTATCATTATTTAGCCACGGGCCCCTCTCTCCCAGTCAAAACCTGTTGTTGCTATGCGCTATTTGATGGCGTTAGTAAGGAAGCTACGATTATAATTTAATAAAAACTTTTCAGCACACCATGACTTCGTTCTTTCTCTTACGGAATTCGAATCCACGACTCATGGGCACTCATTGCTCAGCTACTAACCGTGCCGTCGCTTTTACTTTATGTATCTACAAGGTGTAACTTAAATAACGCAAAACCTCTTAAGGGGTCATTGTACTCATCATTATGAACAACTTTTACTATGGGACCAAACCTAAAATCGCGAAAAAAAAATCAGATGTTCCCTACATTTATGTTCGCATAACTCGTCAAAATGTAGGGAACAGCTGATTTTTTTTTTCGCGATTTCCGGTTTGGTCCCGTAGTAAAAGTTGTTCATAATGATGAGTACAATGACCCCTTAAGAGGTTGTGCGTTATTTAAGTTACACCTTGTATACTATTAATAATAAAGCTGAATAGTTTGTTTGTTTGGTTGAACTCGCTAATCTCTGGAACTACCAGTTGGATATGAAGAAGTCTTTTTTTACCTTTTCAAAATTTGCATTTGAAAAAGTAAAAAACCGGCCAAGTGCGTTTCGGGCCACGCACAATGAAGGGTTCTGTAGTTGGAATACATTTATCCCAAGAACAAACTTAACATTGTAGTTGAAAATCATGTTCTCCTATACATTGCAACTGCAAATGTAAGTTGGTACGCACAATATTGAGTGATTTACCATGTTATTTTTATATCATGGGCTTCTTATAGGTTTTCTTCTATGAGTAGAAAACTACTTCCTGTATTTTTTTCAAAATTGTAGGTTCAGTAGTTTCGGAGTTAAGGGGAGAATGGTCAATTTTCGTCTATTTTCTTGAATAACTTGGAAACTATTTATTTTAATATTACAAAAAATAGTGACCCCCATATACAGATTACGTATATTCACGTCACACTTCTGCGTTTGGGTCACAGAAATTGATAAGTGTACCAAATTTCAACTTAATCGGTCTAGTAGATTGACGGACATACGAGTGATCCTATAAGGGTTCCGTTTTTTTATTCGGACGTACGGAACCCTAAAAAAAGAAAGGTTATAGGCTATTTACCATCACACTACGTCCCTTAAGAGCCGAGCAAAAATGAAAAAAGTCAGAAAGAACTGTAAGCAAATAGCTTTCCTTTTCTTTAAAAAAAAAATACCTTGCGCCACACTAGGAATTTCTCCTGTATTGTGGGTGCGTTTACAAACATTTAAAACTCACATACACAAACAGCCGCAGCAGTTTGGTTTAGTGAACTTATAAAATTCTAAACAATTTAAGTACCTACCTACATACCTAGTTGTATGTATAGTGTTAGTCGTTTCCATTACAAAGGACCCATTCATAAAGATGCAATAACAGATTTAATAATGTAACATTTTTAATTTGAAGAGGACAATCATAAATGTCACCATAACCCTTGACTTGCGACGCCTGGGTCGAACCGGCCCACCCCACCGCAATGGGACCGAGTATTTTGCCAGATGTGACTATTACAACAAAAGTCGGTTTCGATTGCGGCTGAATGCGAACAGATAATTTTTTAAACGGTAAAACTATTGAAATTTCGTTCAACGACTCCCGTTTATTTACATTCCATTGACGATTTATACAGGATTTTTTAAAGTAAGCAGTACAAAACCCAGCAATAGATTAGTATTGATATTTATAATAGAGATTTGCCAAATGCGGTCGAAAAGAGATAACTGATAAGAATAATTGAAACATGTGTCACGGTGTCGTGGTTACAGACAGGACCATTGTTTATGGTTCTTTTAGCGGTTACCGAAATTCGTTATCTAAATCTTTATTTAGCGTAATAAAAGCTGTTAACTCGACACCTGTCACTCATGCTATTCGGTTATTTGGTTATCGAAATGTAGGCTTACGGTGTTAAGTCAGTTTTTTTGGATTATCGTAGTCATAAATTTTAGTAAGCAGGGGGTTTTGAGTTGTCTTAAATTGAGTATTTTATCGTTGTTCTTGCAAATAAAACACAGTATTCCTGTACTAGCTGTTGTCTGCAACTTCACCTGTGACCCTCAATAATAATAATAATAATAATAAGTATTTGTTTTCTCGCCACAATACACATTACAGACATTGTTAGAAATGATAGATTATTTGGTTTAATTTACTGTGTGAGACGGGTGCCTAAGAGAGCCTTTAAGGGCCTGTGTTTCAGGACCCACAATAAAAAGTAACTTATATCCTTACCCAAGTCAGGGAATACCTGTACGTCCAATTTCATCTAAATCACTTGCTAGATTTTAAAACTATAGAGTCTTCCTCTACTTTTTTTCGTGTCGATAGACGTACACCGTTTTACTAAAACGAGATGAATATAAATCGTATTCCATCACACCATAAGCTCGTAAAAAAAACCTTTGTATTTACTGTAAATGAATAATAAAATGTTCTAGTTATATTCTCATTTCTTTTGAATCTTTTATTTTACAACACGAAGCGTCTTTAACGTTTAGGGTTACGAGCAAACGTCACAATGATGTGGCGATAAACACTGATGGATGGATCGTAAAAATATATTGGGCGATTGTGAGTTCATTTCCTAAATTAAGTTCCGCTTCTACGCGCGTTTTTTTATATTATAAAAACGTATATTTTAATAATGTTGTAGGTTGTTTAAAAAAGTTGTTGATTTTATGGTGTTAACAATCTGTGGGTTTTTTTTTACTGTGTTAGTTTTAGAGTTTTGAGATGATTTATATAGGAGTAGTAGAAAAACAGAGTTCTAAAAATGATTAAAAAATACACAAAATATTGATCAACGGATCCGCAAAGTAGATCATTGATCGACCGGCAAAGCTCGTAACAAAAAGAAAACACCAAGCAATTTCTTCTTATATAATTAATCACCATAAAACTCTCCACCATCATTGAAATCAGTACTTGGTAGATATAATCACAGTGCGGTGATAACCGGCTGGTCTCGCGAGAGCGTCTCCCAAACGTACCATAACGTGTAACGACTGCATCTGTCGGACCCGGGACGGTTCGGACCCATTGGCAAATGTCGGGTTAGATGTTCGAAATCTATTTGAATATTAAAACTGTAATGTCTTAGAATTAATAGCAATTGTAATATTTAATCAAAAGATTATAAATAATACATTATCATATTGTGTGCAATAGTTTAGAAGCTGAGATTGAAATGAGCGAAAGCAAGATTGGTAAACCAGGGAAGGGACTTTAGACGAAAAAATCTGTGGATGAAGATGGCCACAGGTAAAATATAGATTATGAATGGAAGCTATTTGCCTTTAAAATCAGATGGTTTCGGGATTAAAACAGCCTCCTGCAGTGCTATTCTGTAAAAATCTCACCGTGAGAACTTAGGTGAAGTGAGTGGGAAGTGAGCTCTGTCATTCCCTAACGCTAGGGATTAACACTATTAAGTGCTCACTTCACTTATGATTTCACGGTGAGATTTTTACAGAATCGACCGGTTGCTTCCGTTAACTTATTTGACGTTCGATGCCCTTTTAATGTTTTCTACTTTGTAGTTAGTTTGTATTAATTCAAAACTCAGTTTGTCTAATAGTCGTAGAATCGAAATTGACGTTATAACTTAGGAATTACAAACTATTGCCGAAAGAGTATAATTACCGTATTTATCATTTCTAATCCATTCTGTTCCAAAGGTTATCTGCCGTGCGATTCTGTAACCATCTCACCGTGAAAGCTTGGGTGAAGTGATCGTAGAGTGAGCTGTCAGTCGCTAGGGATTAACACTATTAAGTGCTCACTTCACTTATGATTTCACGGTGAGATTTTTACAGAATCGACCGGCAGTTGTTTTAAAGGTGTATCAGTGTTGGTTATTTCGATATCGATAACGTGTTATGGTGATCCTTGTTAGTAAGTATAAACTTGAAGAGGAGCTATCAGTTTGATAATATGGTCATTCGAGTGCTTAAATGACGACGTGGGTGGCAACTTGCCACTAACCAGTACCCAGCTATGCGCTATTATGACACTTGTCTACTGCCTCGGATAAAACCTTCCTAGGCTGTTATTAACACTAAACTAAATATTACACAGGATAAATTTTTAACCAGTGCGCAAACTGTAACCATAAATTCAGTACATGTTTCTGAAACCCCCGAGTTGAAATTATTTTACGGTTATTAATTTTAAAAAAATTAGCTCTGCCAGGGGGGCGGGGGGGTCTTTGCTTTGCTTATATTTGATGACATGGGGGATAGGGGGGTCCGGAAGGTGATTACGTCAGAAGTATTTATTTCTTCACTTTTTCGGATTTTCTACAAAATTTAGTAAATTTCGGTTCGAACACATATTATTATGGCAACCCTACTTGTCTATGCTTGAAAACAAAACGCATTTTCAGGGATTCCCGGAAATAATTAAATAAATATTTATAAGAGCAGTAGGCTCATGAATCAATAAAGAAACCAGAACACATTGAAAAATGCATGTACCTACCAATGTTTACGTAAGCATGGGGGGGAGGGGGGGGGTAATAGCTTTGCTTACTTTTGCTGACGAGGGGGAGGGGGGGAGTTAATAGTTGCAAAAATCTGCTTACGTAATACTTGAATGGCCCCTAACCGACGAAAATTTTCTACGCTACGGGGTCTGGAATCATATGCTGAATTCATGGTTATAGTTTGCGCACTGGTTAAAAATGTATCCTGTATATTTAGTTTAGTGCTAATAGCAGCCTAGGAAGGTTTTGGCTGAGAAGCATGTTTCTTATTATCATGAACCTAACTAGAACTTATGACAATGTACGAGTAGCAAGGCAATAGTTACAGCCGCCAGCACATTTCCCAATCAACCTTGAACCTTATGATTTGGCGATAAAGTTGAAAATATATTAAAGAAATTTGACAGATTTTAGTAACTTGATGTGCTGTACTTATCTAAATATAGGACGGAAAAACTGTCGTACAGTGACAAATGTACAATTAGGGAAACTAATTTGTAAGCAAATTGACACTCGACGTCAATTTGCCGTGTTATAGCCATCTCATACAACTGTAAAAAAATACAGTTTAAGTATTTAAAGATTCCAATCGCAACTGTATTTTTACATAAGTAAGGTCAATTTGTTTAACAATTCGTTTCCTTGACTTTACCTGTTTGTTTCTTCAGCTATCATGAAACAACAGTGCGATTCTGTAACCATCTCACCGTGAAAACTTAGGTGAAGTGAGAGTGGAGTGAGCTGTCAGTGTAATCCCACCTGATACTAGGGATTGAACAAGAATACATTTACAATCATAATCGAGATTTTAATAATACATTCTATGCTAATTCTATTGATCATTTTATATAATTTCAAAGCTAGTATTATAATTGTCAAAACATTACTATTGTGTGGGGTTTTAATCTAAGAAAAAAAGAAAAAAAACAACACAATTGATATTCTGACCAAGTTTCTGTTTTGCTATTTTATTTTAAAACCCCACAAAATAGTAATGTTTTGACCACTAAAATACTAGTTTTCAAAATTATATAAAACGATCAATAGAATTAGCATAAAAAAATATTATTAAAATCTCGATTATGATTGTAAATGTTTGCTTGGTCAATCCCTAGCATGAGTGGGATGACTCTGACAGCTCATTCGACGCAAGTTTTCACGGTGAGATTTTTACAGAATCGTCATGCAGATACCTATTCGTATTTGTAAAGAGGCCTTTATAAAATGGATACCTCCTTTTTGTATCATAAATTAATTTGTATGCATTAGTAAGGTAGAGGTACCTGCCTAATTAATACAAGCTATACCATTAAAATGATGATTTTCTGCTGTTCTGATTTCGTACATGGAAAACTTTCGAAGACGCAAAAGACATTACGCCTACAATCTTGTCTGTAAATCGTCCCATGGCCCCTCAGTCCCATATTAACATACGGAATGTCCCACACCGTTTATATGTAGTGTACCTTACGTAAAGTTTTGACTACAAACAGTTATTGCGGACATTTCAGGAGGTTTCAGGGCGTTATAATATGGCGGTAATATGATTGTCGGGGTTTTAAAGGAGACGCAAATAATTAGGGGGGTAAAGACTTGTCTATTCAGAAATGGGTGGTTTTTAGTCGCGTGTTATTCTATTGCCAATTCTGTTTGGTGAATACAATTGTTCGTAGTGTGGTTTTTCGAGTTGAACATGATTTTTTAGGCTGAGAGACGTATTATTTATTTAATAATCTGAATATGTTTGTTTCAGACGATTTATACGATTTATTTTACTATGGATCCGTCACGTAAAACAAACTTTGAAAGCTGAGTTAGCACTACAAATGGACAAACGCACCGAGGAATTTTAAAATTACTTTTTATCAAACTCTATACATAAAACTACCCTACCAAATTCTGTGATGAATCATGACACAGCAATGTTCGTATTGAAGCCATAATTTCGTCGTTATTAAATTAACATACATAATTAATCAAATAATAATTATGTATTAAGTTTATTTAGTGAATCTTTCCTTATAGATTCATAATTCTTGTGCCCTTACGACGTAAATAACGACCTACTGCAGGGCACTGCTAATAATTTAGTATTAAATGGAAAAAAAAACTAAGTGAAAATTGAATCAAGTGAAACTAGAATTCGTCGATAAAACTATTTTCCTAGGGATTTCGCTCGACTTAAGGCTACAATGGGGTCCTCATTTAACATCTCTTGCAGGATGGTTAAGTTCAGCAGCTTATGCAGTCAGAAAAATCCGTCAATTTACTGATGTAGATACCGCGAAACTATTTTAGTTAGGTATTTTCATAGTATCATATCTTACGGTGTTTTACTTTGGGGACGGGCTGCAGACATCGATTCTATTTTTATTCTACAAAAAAGAGTCATCAGAGCCATATATAATCTCCGCAGGCGCGATTCTCTAAGGGAATTGCTTATAGTAGATTATTCACTAAGGGGACAAAGCAGTGTCTTAATGTCGCGAGCGCTATTTTGAATCCTGAACGCAATCCCGAACGCTAGGGCTCCCGCAGGGAGGGAGCTCTGCGCTAACTCCTGAGCGAAGCGAGGGAGTTAAGACTAGAATCCTGAATGCAGTGATGGATTCAAGCTCGCCCAAGACGAAGACACCTTTATCCCCGAGGATAATACTGTACTTTTCGCACCTACTGCGAGGTAATAAAAACTTTATTTTTTTTACATCGTTCTCACATATAAATTTAAAATTAATGACGTGTCCGTGAAGTTTCTTGCCCGTTCTTCTCCATAGGTACATACTACGCTTTGGAATGGCAAATAGCTTCATATTTTCTGACTGACCGACTTCTTGACCATTCAAAAGTGCCCGTAAATGTTTTAATTGAAATAAATGCTTTCACCTAATTTATTTGAGGTCGGCGCAATAAATAAATAAAAATAACAAATAAATATTTTTCGTCCATACCAATAACAAAAAAATAGTTACCTCATTTCGAACCATATCATCATTCATATCATATTTTCTTATAGTTTACTAAGTACTAATATTCCAAGAACTGCATCACATTCTTCCAGAATTCTTTTCCTTAAAATCTCCGATCATTATTCCCAGTAACACTTATGTAAACTTTTGGCAGCAGTTATTATCGGGCGAAACGGGGCGTTAATATAATTGGTGGCGTTTTAAAGTTGACACAAATAATTAGGTGGGGGTGAGACTTCCACTCTAGTTACCAACGGACTTCAAACGGCTGTATTCTGAGAGATGAGACACTGCTGTCGAAGGTGTCATGGCCGCTTGATTTATATTGAGGAAATGTTTTGTGGGTACCATATTAAGCTATTTACAGCGTGTATTAGAAAGGTATGGTCATATTTATTTTAAAGGTGTGGTACAGACCATCAAACTGAACAACTTTCATCATCATCTGCCTAGCCTTTTCCCAACATGTTGGGGTCGGCTTCCAGTCTAACCGGATGCAGCGGAATACCAGTATTTTACATGGAGCGACTGCCTATCTGACCTCCACAACCCAGTTACTGGGTAATACAATACCCCTTGGTAAGACTGGTTGTCAGACTTTCGGGTTTCTGACTACGCGTAACGTCTGACAAAGATCCACTAATGACAGCCGGGACCAACGGCTTAACGTGCTTTCCGAGGCACGGAGGATTCTCGGTATGTAAAGATGGTCAACCATCCACAGACCAACAACGGCAAGCATAGCTTAACCTAATCGATCGACCTGTGCGGCTGTTATTATTTAGCCACGGGCCCCTCAAACTGAACAACTTTATGGGACCTAAATCGTAAAAAAGAAAACATAATCAGCTGTCCTATACTGATGCGGACGAATTTTTTGATGCCCAATGAGCTCCTGCCTGTTTTCTTTGATTTTTTGTTATATAATTATGTACTTGTATAAAATATAAAAATATATATAAATATTTTTTAGTGTTATCTTGTATATTGTAATTATTGTGTCTTTGTGATTAAATGCCTGAGAAGTAAAAAAAAAAAAACGTTTAAAGTTCATACTGATAGGAAACAGCAACACCAGTGATACAAAAACCTAGTTCTAAGAATATTTCAATAAGCATTTACAATGTAGGTATTTTCTCACTTACCTACACACATACATATACTCACGCCTACTGCTTCCATCCTTCGGTACCTACAAACTCATCTCTGTTTCGTTTACGATCATACATCTGGTCATACACATTTTTGGTAACTCAGTGTCTAGACCGTGGAGAAAAGTGTCTGACAGTCTTCTTAGATCTAAAGAAGGCATTCGACACTGTTTCTGTCCCCATTCTTGTGAAAAAGATGGAGTATATGGGCATTAGGGGTATGCCACTAAATATCTTAACTGATTACCTAAAAGACCGTACCCAGTGCGTAAAAATTGACAGTTTCACCAGTTCTGACACTAAAATTGAGTACGGCGTTCCCCAGGGAAGCGTCTTAGGCCCCACATTATTCTTGATATACCTTAACGAATTAACTAATCTCGAAATTGAGAGAGGGCAAGTATTCTCATATGCTGATGATACTGCCATTGTATTTAATGGTACTTCCTGGAACTCCGTTTTTGAAGCTGCTGAGCATGGTCTCCATAAGGTTGCAAACTGGCTCAGGTCTGCCTTTCTTACCCTAAATATCGCCAAAACAAACTACATTTGCTTTGCTATAAATAAGCGTACACTTCCCCCCCCAAACTTGGTATTGAGGATTCATACTTGTGACTTCACTTATACTACGCAATGTGGGTGCGAAGAGATTGTATGTGTTAAATCCACTAAATACCTTGGTGTAATCCTGGACCACCGACTTTCCTGGCACCCTCAAATTGAAGCTATAAATGATAGGATCCGTAAACTCATATGGGTCTTTAAAAAGTTGAGACATGTCACCTCTCAAGACCTCCTAAAGCGTACTTATATTGCATTGGCACAAACAGTTATGTGTTATTGTATTTCCATTTGGGGTGGTGCCACAAAAATGAAATTCCTTGAAGCAGAAAGAGCCCAGAGATGCTTGATAAAAACAATGTTCTTTAAGCCATTTAGATTTCCTACTGACGAACTATATCTAAATCATAAAATATTGTCACTTCGAAAACTTTACATTATGAACTCAGTACTTAAACTACATAAAACATTACCTTATGTTCACATAGCTCAAGCAGGTAGAAGGAAATGTAATGTGGCCACTGCTCCTCGCTGTAGAACTCTTTTTGCCAGGCGCCAATTTCAAGCCCACTCTGCCTATCTATATAATAAGCTTCACAACAAATATACAATATACAACCTTAAATTCCATGAATGTAAAAAAACAATCGTTCACGAGCTCGAGCTGCTTGGGTATTGTGATATAGAGAACTTATTATTTAAATACGAACTCTAGACAATATTCGTGACTTCTAGTGGTACTTCCCGATCCCAAGATATTACGTCGTAGGGCTAGAAGTCTCCTAATTTGGAATCAAAATCACACATCCTATATGAGAAATAGTATGTTCTAACTTTCATAAATACACACAAACACACACGCACACACACTCACCACACACACACACACACACACACACCACACACGCATGCACACACTCACATAAAGAGAAGTCATACCAGTTTCTCTAACTTTTCATTCATTGTGTACTTGTTTATATTTACTTAAAATAGTTTAGTTATCTAGTTGCCTGGAAATAATGTTGATCCGAGGGAGGAGCAGAACCACCCAATACAAGCATTACTACATGCTTACTGGGAGGTTCTAGCCACAGAATAATATTGTACAAGAAAGTTACAGAAATAAACTATTTTAATTTTTTTTAATTTTAATTTTTAATTTTAATACACGCACGCCAGTTGCAAATACACCTGACCTTTATGAAGGACATACAGGTACCTAAGTAAGAACTTGTAAGCAAACAAAATAGCAATATAACCAAAAAGCTAGCTTAAACAGGAAACTAGAATTACTACTTACACCCAAATACCAATTAACTACTAAACAGCTATCGAAAATCAACATCCAGAAAGCACCCGATCTGAACATCAGAATACATCGTTTGGAGCGGCGCCACGTCCTGCCTCCCCCCTGTGGGGGGAAGCTATTAAGCCAAGCCAAAACTAATTTAAATTAAATCCTAGTGAATTACCCGACGAGGAAATTGTCGAGCGCACCCCCGGTGCTCTCAGTCGGGTACCGTTGAGTGCAGAAGTGTTGGTGATTTGGTATTTTTCGTTTGGTATGTGATTTTGACATTATGTCTCTTTTTAGTTTGGTTTTGAAACCAGCCGTGCGATTCTGTGACCATCTCGCCGTGAAAACTTGGGTGAAGTGAGCGTGGAGTGAGTCGTCAATAGTGTCAATCCCTAGCATCAGCATGACTTACAGCTCACTTCACCTTTGTTATCACGGTGAGATTTTTCCAGAATCGACCGACAGTACATTTATTGACCCAGTGGTAACGGCCGCAACTTACCAGTTGTAGGTCGTAGGTTCGAACCCAGACGTACTACTGTGTCCACTGCTGGGACACAGGCCTCCTCTCGGTGATAGGGAGTGGGCCGTAATCCACCACGCGGGCCCAGTGCGGGTTGGTAGATGTCACATGTCTTCGCATGTTTGGTACTAGGACATGCCGGATTCCTCACGACGTTTTCCTTCACCGTTTCGAGAGCAGTGGTGATGAAATAATTTACACAAAGTGCCTGCTTGGGTTCGAACCTCTGACCTACAACTCGGTAAGTCACGGCCGTTACCACTGGGTCACCACTGCTCTTCAAGGGGTAGGGAGTTTCTATGTTCCGCTGTCTATTGACGCGGAGCGAGGCAGCGGAGCGGAGATACGGAGAAATATTAACCAATAGAAAAATGACATTGAGATTTTATGCAATCCTATTGGTTAATATTTCTCCGTTTCTCCGCTCCGCAGCCTCGCTCCGCGTCAATGGACAGACCGCCTGCAAAATAACGCAACCATAACACTTCCCACCCCGAGCGTACCATCTATATTGCTTGCGGGCGGCGAGGCTCAAGCGGCAGCCGCGTCGTTACATGTACCATTTGAATATTATCTAACCCCCCCGCCCCACCCCACCCTCAACCGCCCTCAGAGAGTTTAGACACAACTGTGAGGCCTCAGCGCCTTAATTAATGCAAATTTGAGTGCTAACAAGATTATGAATCTGGCCGCTTTTTGACTTGCTCCAGGAAGTTGAGTGGCTGTGCTTCGAGTCAGTTAATTATGTATGTGTTTGGGTATGGCTTTATTTGAGTTGATGTATGGGTTTTAGTTTGTGTAGGGTTTTTTTTTTAGGATAAACCGAGGCGGTTTGATTTTGAGTTTCTTTAAAAAGGCTGATGTTCAGAATTCAACCACAGCCGTGCGATTCTGTAACCATCTCACCGTCAAAACTTGGGTGAAGTGAGCGTGGAGTGGGCTGTCATAAGGGATTAACACTATTGACACTGCTCACTTCAAGCTCACTTTACTTATGATTTCACGGTGAGATTTTACAGAATCGACTGGCTGGTACTCTTAAAGCCGGGTACGCAGATTCAGTACTAGTAGGTTAGGCTAATAATAAGTACTTATAAGGGTTGTTCCGATCCTACTCAGTGACGTAATCAATAACTAACCGACACACCACGTTATTCCTAAAGCTTAAAAAGTACTTTTATCCCATTGTACAAAACGGCAGTCAAACGGAGTCAATATTCCAGCCTTAATGGAACTTTTGCCTGTATGTTCGATCCGTTTGGGGTTGAAACCCTGGCCATTTGGTTTTTCGCAACATTGCCATGCGTTTGGTCTACTCGTCACGACCAGAGGGCTGGCCTATTTTTTGGGCTAAGAATCAGCATTGCCATACAACGTGGCAATACTGCCAGCGTTTTGGGGTATTTTCCTGTTGACTACGACGCCCACGAATTTTTTAATGCCATTTGATGCTTTCTTTTTTTATATACTTGTACATATTATTTTGACACCTTTGAATCATGTACAGACCAGCACATCAAGCTACTACAATCTGTCAAATCTCTTTAATAGATTTTTAACTTTATTGCTAAAGCGTAAGGTTCAAAGTTGATTGCGAAAAAATTACAGTTTCGGGTAGCTTGATGTGCTGGCGTCTGTACATATTTTAACATAATTAAATACACCCATTGTATAGTATCAACTACTGTAATTTTGTTTAAGAAGCACTTCACCAAATAATTCTTCAAACCACGTCAACACGACATTTTCAACAAAATCTCAACTCAACTCAGTTTAAACAAAACTCCCTCAAACCCTTTCCTAATGACGGTGCCCACTGGACCGTGCAGAAATGTGCAAAAAATATCCATTTAGCAAGGTTACCCCAACCCGTTCCCAGGCGTGATGTGCATCAATCATCGAGAAACATTGTGTATTTAATTTTAAATCAATTGGAACCGCGCGTGCGGGCCATCCATCTTGTGTTATCAATATTTATAAAAGTTTAACTTCGACGTGACGTACGGAAATGGAAAGGAGATCGGAAGAGTTGAGATTGTGTTGGTACTTGCGCATGAGTGGCTGTAGCGTTCTCGGCTGGACTGAAGGATGCTGTGCATGTTGGAATAGGACAACAACATGTAATCTGGACAATAGATGGGTTACAAAAAGGTAACCTTACCTAAAAACTGTAAGAGGAAACAATAAGCAATACACAAACTGAAATAATGTGTTTGATCAAGTTACCTCAATCACGTCTTAACTTTTTGAATGTCTTAAGTTACACAGTTCGACATAAGCAATTGTCTTTCTATTGTGTCTCTAATTACGGCATTCGATGAGTTAATGAACGATGATGGATTGATTACATTTATACTAAAAGCGGTCTGGGTATATACGGAACAGTTTAACACACATGAATTGTCACCAGAAAACAGAAAGCAATGCCTTTAAAGTAAACTTTAGTCTGCAGTGTAATACTAACATAGTTTTAAGACCTTTCTAACTAACAATTATTATGGACTAGCGACCCGCCCCAGCTTCGCACGGGTGCAATGGAGAAACACTGATAATTTTAGAGCCATTATTTCTCGTAAAAAGTATAGGATAAAAATGGTTATTGTGGGTTATCCATAAGAGATAGACATATACCATCGCGGACTTTTTTGTAGAACTTTTTAAGGTGTACAATACTATAGTACATTATTTTGATCTATCTCGACGGGTTCAGCCAGCGTTTACAATGTAAGCGCAAAAAAATGTGTTTATCTACGACATCACATTAAAAACCTCTAAAATGATTAGTGTTGCTCTACTATATTATGCATGTATTATACATATAAGCCTTCCTCTTGAATCACTCTATCTATTAAAAAAAAACCCCATCAAAATCCGTTGCGTAGTTTTAAAGATCTAAGCATATATAGGGACAGAGAGACAGGGAAGCGACTTTGTTTTATACTATGTAGTGATGTACAGACGCCAGCACGTCAAGCTACCTGAAACTGTCAAATTTTCTCAATCAATTTTGAACTTAATGCTTTAGCGATAAAGTTGAAAATCTATTAAAGAATTTTGACAGATTGTAGTAGCTTGATGTGCTGGCGTCTGTACTAACACTAGTGTTTAAGTTGCGTATGTAAGTACTAACAAATTGGATTTTATGATCAGAAATATGAGGATGATAAATACTTTATTAGCTGCAAGATAGGTATTAAAACATTAAAAAAAAAAAAAAAAAAAAAATACAGTCGAATTGATAACCTCCTCCTTTTTTTGAAGTCGGTTAAAAATTGAGTTATGTATTTTAAATGTGTGTCTGTGGTTTCGACACAACTAACTTTATTATTATTTGTATGCTCTCGAGTAAGATGTAGCGAAATGACCTTCTTATTATAACATCCCACTGTAATGAAACCTACATTTACGAATAAATTATTATTATATTATTAATTATTATTATTGATTTGATTAAAACAAAACGTATTTTAACACAAAAATAGCACCCTAATTGCGTAACACACTATTACTCTCAATTTGAATAATTTTAAAGCATATTGCTAATCCATTGCTCCTTATGTTCGAAAAATGTGTCTGCTCGACAACGTAAATAACGCAATGAATGTAGCTGAACTGTCAAAATTAAACCCATTGCTACTGACAGTGTGTTACGCAATTACCCTGCTGATTGTATCGTTCACCTACCACGTGCCTCCTATCACAAATAGTTTTCTCTTAGTGTTCTTAAAAGTTCATTTCGAGGTCTCAGCATGAACTTCGTCTTCCCTTTTCTTGTGTCCCAATAAAAATAAAGAGTACGAACCTAACTATAAGATGACTATTTTATGAAAAGTACACGGAGAGAAAATTCTTAGAAAAATTACTGTTCTCGTCACTGTAAAGTGAGTGCAAGTGTCACAGAATATTTTCTGAGTGAGATTGGGAAAAATTCACTATTTGTCCAATAAATTTTACTGTACAGCATAAGAATTTTTGCTGTGCTAGCATGGTAATTTTTCCATTACCACTCAAACGCACTCAGATTATGAGACAACACAGTAATTTTTCTAAGATTTTTCTCTCCGTGTATAGTGATTCTGTCCCCAGTTGTAGACTGCACCACATATTGGCCACTTTTTGCCTCCATCCGTTGCGAGCTCAAAGTAAGCATCATCAATCACACGCTTCCCCCTGCCTGCACCCCGCCTGTCAACTGATTGCATTCACCTGATTGACTTGCGAACATTGTCTTGTGTAATTACCTATCGGAAACTAGGTATATACATGTGCTACGGCATAACTGCTGGAATCAAAAAAAGAAAAAAAAAATACCTGGGACTTACAGTAGCCGCCAAAAGTTAGTTGACTTTTTCCACTTCAGCCTTGACACACATCATTATGATTTGAAATTCTAGTTCCAAATGTTTCAACCACTCTTCATCTGTCCAGCCTTTTCCCAACTATGTTGGGGTCGGCTTCCAGTCTAACCGGATGCAGCTGAATACCAGTATTTTACATGGAGCGACTGCCTATCTGACCTCCACAACCCAGTTACTGGGTAATACGATACCCCTAGGTAAGACTGGTTGTCAGACTTTCGGGCTTCTGACTACCCGCAACGACTGTCAAAGATCTACGAATGACAGCCGGGACCAACGGCTTAACGTGCTTTCCGAGGCACGGAGGGGTCTCGGTATGTAAAGATGGTCACCCGTCCACAGACCAACCGCGGCAAGCGTAGCTTAACCTGATCGATCGACCTGTGCGGCTGTTATTATTTAGCCACGGGCCCCTCAAGTGTTTCAACTACTATAACGTTAATTTATTGACTAATTCAACTAACTTTGACTTGTCATAAAAAAAATATCAAGTACGAGTAATCCCTTTGGAGTACCTGATTATGTTTTTATTTTAAATCATAATGGGGCATTACAGCTGAAGAGGAAAAATATCAACTAACTTTTGGAGGCTACTTTAAATACCATCAAAAACTCAAAATATGTTCTAAAAGTCTTACTAACATTAGTAACCAAGTATGAAATTCATATTTTATTTTATTTTTATTTTATTTATTGAGGGATAATAAACAGCTACAATATAAAATATAACAAATTATAAGAATATTATGAGGAGTGTTAACAATATTGTGGCCCACTACATTATCCGCATATTACAGACAAAAATGGTAATGAGTGCCACTAAATGGACAATAAATGAATTAATAATTATTACTTCATAATAATACAATAGAAATAATAAGAAGAAGAACAATAAAAGACATAACAGAATAACAATAAGTAAAAATATAAATATTAAAAATATAGGACTAACATTAATTCATATTATAATTATTATTACATAGAAGTTTCATCACATTCCATTTGAATTTAGATTTTGAGCATATAAAAATATCAATATCTATGAAATCTTGATTATAGGTATCTACCATACGACGAATAGGACAGCGCAAACCAGAATTAGTTCGACATATGTTGACAGCAAACAAAGTACCTGCACGAACACTACGCTTATTAACGGTGCGAGGGACTGCATAACATAATTTGCTCGTGAGGTCAATTGAGTCAAAGCCACTATGGACAATAGCATGTAGTACAGTGGCTTCCAAGAGTTTACGTCTGGCTTCCAAGGTAATCTGCTTGTATTTATGTAACAACTGAGAATACGACAAGTATATTCCGTGACACCTATAATGCAAGGCTCGAAGAAACTTACGCTGGACCTTCTCGATCTCATCTTTGTATTTCTGATAGAACGGGTTCCAGATTGGGACGGCATATTCAAGCTGTGATCGTACAAGTGTCTTATATAGGTAAAGATAAGTAGAAGCTCGTTTGAACTCAGTAGATGACCTCATTACAAACCCATACATCTTGAATGCGTTATTTACTATCTTTTCCACATGTAGATTTAATGATAGCTTATTGTCAAATAATACACCCAGATCTCTCACAGTAGAAACATTGTTAAGCGCGGTATTACATAATTTATATTTAAAATTTGTAGGAGATCTGTTCCTTGTAAAATTAATATAATTACATTTAGAGAGGCTAAGATGTAGCTTATTGTCAAGACAGTATCTCGCGAGTCTATCCAAATCTTCCAGGAGTTTGAGGCAATCTTCTACAGTTTGTACAGTTGTATAAGCTTTGAGGTCATCAGCATATAAAAGAAACTTGGTATTTAAAAAACACTTATTTATATCATTTATATATATAATAAATAATAAAGGCCCGAGGATTGAGCCTTGCGGAACGCCTGAGGTAATAGGCACGGAACCAGACTGATGGCCATTCACAACAATCTTTTGAGTTCTGTTTTTAATGTAGGATGAGAACCAGCGAAGCAGATTTCCCCGTATGCCATTAAAAGCAATCTTATTCAACAAAATTTCATGGTCAACCTTGTCAAAAGCCTTTTTGAAATCTGTATAGACAGTGTCAACTTGCAAGCGCTTATTAGTGTTCTCAAAAAGATAATTAGAAAAGATAAGTAGGTTGGAAATAGTAGAACGCTGATGAACGAACCCATGTTGTTCTGGGATGATAGCGCTATGCAAGATTGGATAGATTTCATTGTGAACGAGTCTCTCAAAAAGTTTTGACAAAGTTGACAGAATTGAGATGGGCCGATATTGCTCTATATCATGTTTTGGACCATCCTTGTGTACGGGTGTAATATTAGCCTGTTTCCATACATCAGGGAAAATACCCTCACATAAGCTTTTATTATAAATTGTGTAGAGTGGCTTACAGATACTGCCAGCAGTAGCCTTAAAAAACAGAGCTGGATACCCATCAGGGCCCGCCCCCTTGGATGCATCAAGCAATTTCAGCTCTTCAAGTATTTTAGATTCCTCGATATGCAGATTATCAACTAAACTAATATTGGCATCACAGAGCGTAGGCGGGGTCCAGGTTAACAGCGAGGGAGAACTAGGTTCAAATACAGACTGGAAAAAGTCCGAGAACATGTTACAAATCACGTCTGGGGCACTTGACTTAACGTTTTGGTACTGCATCGTGGAAGGAATACCTGATTTATTTTTACGATTTGATATATACGTCCAGAAGTATTTAATGTTAGATGTGAGGTTATCTTCGACGGATGTGATATAAGCTGAATAACAAGTTTTACACGCTTCTTTGAAGGTTGTTCGGAGTTCAGAAAACTCATTGTAGTCTTTGATGTTATTAAATTTTTTCCATTTTATCCAAAGGCGTTGTTTCTTTTTGAAAATTTTAATTAAATGGTCAGAGAACCAAACTGGAAAGTCAAGGGCCCGGGACTTAACACGCGGGACGTTGGGTCTGATGATTTCATTAAGCATATCATAGAAAGTATGTACAGCTTCCTCAGCAGAAAGGTGGCCCAGCAGGCTAGACCATTCAGCATCATATATTAATAATAATAATATTCCACAACTTTCACACAACGCCATCTAGTCCCAAACTAAGCAGAGCTTGTGCTATGAGTACTAGACAACTGATAAACATACATATATATTTCTAAATACATACATATTATAGATAAATTACACCCAGACAGAACAAATGATCGTGCTCATCACACATACATTTGTCCTGGGTGGGAGTCGAGCCCACGACCTTGCGTATAGTAGTCAGGGCCACTGACCACTAGACCAACAGGCCTGCCAATTGACCTTGTATTTTTGGTTGTGACGAGACTATTTATACATTGGGGGCTGTACTGCTGAGGGAGACGAAGACCACCTATATATCTTACTTAATTGCCAAATTGTATTCAGGACACGAAACTCCTGTCGTCGTTCCTGACAGAGAAATATTATTACTCTGCTACCGATTTTATAAATTATGAACTGTTATGTTTGCTTTACTTTGTCTCATTGATTATGTAAATAATTTTAGACTTACCTGTTTCATGTTCTCATTATGAATTCAAGTATCTAGTTTCTCAATTATCTGTAAGTTAACTACTATATTTTTGTATGCTAAAAGGCAGAATGTACTGGGAATATATCTGATACTGACACCATTATTATAACACCTGCATTCTATAGAAATAAAGAAATTATTAATATATTTTTACATATTTCAGGACCATGACGTACCGGTCCTTTGGAAGGCGTACGAGGGGCCAAAGCCAACTCGCAAAAAAAAAAAAAAAATTTCAATGAAATACGGCACCAACCGACGATTATCCCTGTATGCACTATGTAAGTGCACCCAAGGACAATCACCGGTTGGTGTAGGACTCATCATCTGCCTAGCCTTTTCCCAACTATGTTGGGGTCGGCTTCCAGTCTAACCGGATGCAGCTGAATACCAGTATTTTACATGGAGCGACTGCCTATCTGACCTCCACAACCCAGTTACTGGGTAATACGATACCCCTAGGTAAGACTGGTTGTCAGAATTTCGGGCTTCTGACACCCGTAACGACTGTCAAAGATCTACGAATGACAGCCGGGACCAACGGCTTAACGTGCTTTCCGAGGCACGGAGGGGTCTCGGTATGTAAAGATGGTCACCCATCCACAGACCAACCGCGGCAAGCGTAGCTTAACCTGATCGATCGACCTGTGCTGCTGTTATTATTTAGCCACGGGCCCCTCTCCGGTTGGTGTAGGACTATTGCAGGATATAGAAAATAAAAAGTTGGACTATGGGTTTGGGTGGCTAAAGTGGGTTGGTTATCAAGAACTGTGGAAGGACTATGGAAGGACTATAAACATTGATCAGGCAGGGGGCCTGATCAATGTTTTATATATGAGTACACGAATAAAACGGTCGGGTAAGTGACCTGCACACTCAATAATCACTCATTATTATTATTATCTATTACAGGAACATGATACTATCTTGTGTGGTGGCATTGTGATGTATCTTAGACGTACTAACACCTTTCAAATCATAAATAATGTATCACTAAAACACTGCGAATACATAATTGGACATTTCACTACATCATATCACTACAAGACATCAATCTGCACAGTTTAAAGACCTCCAAAAGATACTAAGTACTTGTTTATCAAAGAATTGAAAGAGCTAAATATTATGTAAGGAGACCTTAAAGCACTCAGGTTTTGTATATGCTTAGTAAGTACCACAGAACGGCTAACAGACCGCTTCCCTCTTCTCGCGTTTGCTTCGTTTTGATAAATATACAATAAAAATTCCAGCATAGACTAGTTCACGCGACCTTCTTCATAGGATGGCTAGCTGGATCTCGGTCTTCATAGGATGCAGAGCATTGAATAGTGTGCGATTAGAAAGGCCCATGTCCGTACTTGGACCGCTGTAGACTGTCGATGATGATGATTCTAGAACATACAATTATCTTAGAACCGTTTTTATTTCCTGTCAACGCGAGCAATAAATAAGGTATGGTTTATACCAAAAGCATCTCACGGAAATCTAAAGAAACGTACCTCCTGTGTGTGTCGAAAAGTAATAATTTATTCGAACTAGGCGGAGAATCCGCCCTTTTCGAATGTAAAAATTACAAAAACACTCCAAAACGCCCGCCCTTTACCACTTCCTAGTGCTTTCGCAGGGGAGAAAAAGTGGCGCAACAAACTCCCCAGCAGCACAGCTGACTGTTCAATTAGAACATACCCGATTGTATATAATAGTAGGTATGCAAAATAATTAACATTACAAGACACAGAACATTCAATTAAATTATTTGCCATATGTCAGCTAGTCACGCCAATACCTATACCAACAAATACAATAAAAAACTATACGTACTCAAGCAAAAAATAATAAATAAAAATGTAAACCAAAACTTACTACCGAATTAATTTATAGTGTCATTAATAAATTTTGTGGTTTGATTTGATTATTTGAATACTTAAACCCGAAAATCACTTTATAAATGTTGTTCATTTGACAATCAAGGTTAATTTACTACATTCATTTTCTCAAAGATTTTTCAATTACCATTTAATTATGTACTTACCTAATTCAAAAAATAATTGTTGGAAAGACTGGTGAGATATAAAGTTGAAACCTAAATACAGGTGTTGATATCTAAATACAGATGAATGTGTTACTTTCCTTGGGAGAGTGATTGTGTACGAATTCAACATACACAGGACTTGTTTACACTGTTATCAGATACTTTTGGAACAGATTATACATACGATACTTGCTCATATCGTGGTAAAAATTGTCCGTCAGACAGATTGAGTGAGTGCGCTCACGGGGACGTATGAGAGGTCCCATAAACACACTGTATTATACAGGTTGAAATTGAAAACATGCGACAAATCGAACTGAGAGATTGTACTCATCATTGTGAACAACTTTTACTATGAGATAAAACCTGAAATCGCGAAAAAAAAAATCAGCTGTTCCCTACATTTATGTTCGCATAACTCGTCAAAATGTAGGGAACAGCTGATTTTTTTTTTTCAATTTCAGGTTTGGTCCCATGGTAAAAGTTGTTCAGAATGATGAGTACAATCTCCCATTTCGATTTGTCGCATGTTTTCAATTTCACCCTGTATTTCTCAGATAAGAAAAAAGCGAGGGGGGGCGTGGCTAAATAATAACATCCGCACAGGTCGATCGATCAGGTTACGCTATGCTTGCCGCGGTTGGCCTGTGGATGGGTGACCATCTTTACATACCGAGACCCCTCCGTGCCTCGGAAAGCACGTTAAGCCGTTGGTCCCAGCTGTCATTCGTGGATCATTGACAGTCGTTACGGGTAGTCGGACGCCCGAAAGTCTGACACCCAGTCTTACCTAGGGGTATCGTATTACCGAGTAACTGGGTTGTGGAGGTCAGATAGGCAATCGCTCCATTTAAAATATTGGTATTATTGGTATTCAGCTGCATCCGGTTAGACTCAAGATTATATAAAAGAAAAAGAAAGAAGAAAGTCTGGAAGCCGATCCCAACGTTGGGAAAAGGCTAGGCTGATGACGAGATAAGAAAAACACATCTAATATATTTTCAAAACAATACCTAATAATTTTAATTATGCTCGTGTGTGGTCTAGCAGATAAAATACGTTGACACTAGATAAAGTCTTATATTAAAACTAATAAAATGGGCAATCACAAGTTCACAGCACAGTATTATCTTTATAGCGTATGCAATTGCATAAATGATAAATGATAAATGATAAATGATTTATTTTCTGTAAGTAGGTTTGTACAAACACTTTTACATGTCAATCATATTTTTTTAAACTAGATGAGGTCGGCGTTTCCTATCTGACTACTCTGAGAAGAAATGCCGAAACAAACTCAGAGGTCACAGTCTCTTTTAAAGTCCAGACATAATCTTGGTCAGATAATGTGAAGACCATGTAGATTGGTGTCTGAAATGGTCTTTTGAGTAAAGAACCACACAGATTGAGCGGACCTGTCCAGTCAGTGCACGCATTTGTCAAAAATCGTGCAGCTCAACTGAGAACTTGAGGAGCCTTACGATTCGACGAACAATACCAATGAAAGGACATTTGGGTAGGCCGCATAAATGACTCAAACTGCCAGATCATGATTAAAACTAACTAAGAAGGAAAACCTAAAAAAAGAAATGACCCACATAGTCTTCACACTCACAGTAATAATAATAAAAATAATATACTTTACAAAGTAAATATCCATGTCATTGTTTATATAAAATTCATCAATGTCAATGTGTATATAAAAATCCGGATATAATCTTTGAGGACCATGTAGATTGGTGTCTGAAGTGGTCTTTTGAGGAAAGAACCACACTGAGTGGACCTGTGCAGTCAGTGCACGCATTCGTCAGTAACCGTGCAGCTCAACTCAGAACTTAAGGAGCTCAACGATTCGACGAGCAATACCAAGGACAGGACATTTGTGTAGACCGCATATACCACTCAAACTGCCAGACCATGATTAAAACGGAAACAATGATCCACATAGTCCTCACATTCACAATAATTAAAATAATATAAGACTTTAAACAGTAAATGTTCATGTCATTCTGTATATAAATAGATATGTATTTAGAAAGAAAAGAAAAAAAAAAAAAAAAACAAAAGTGTAAATCAGCAAAATAAAAAATAAACAACATTCACTGTCTAGACCTATTGGAGCAGCTCAATCCCAAGCTTTTTTGTCCCCAATATAGTCTTTTACACTATAATAGGCTTTCTGGCATAGTTTTAGCTTTATAAAAGATTTGAATTTATTATTGCTTAGTTCTTGAATGTGGCTAGGAAGTTTATTATAAAAACGTATACATTGGCATCTAAACGAGCCACCTATTTTCTTGAGCCTTGTTGTAGGAACAACATATTTGTGTTTGTTCCTAGTATTTATATTATGGATATCACTGTATTTTTTAAACAGATTAATATTTTTATGTGCATACAAAAGATTATCATAAATGTACTGAGAAGGCACAGTCATTATATTAATCTCTTTAAATTTGTCTCTGAGGGAGTGTCTGGGACTTAATTTATAAATGGAACGAATTGCCCTTTTTTGTAAAATAAAAATTGTCTGAATATCGGCGGCATTTCCCCACAACAGAATACCGTACGACATATAGATTATGATAGCTGGCCATAAATCATAGTGTACTTTAAGTACTTGCGGTACTTATTTTAATCGATGTGTGGTCTCTTGACTATTAAGGCTGTTTCTCTTTATGACGTCAGAGTCTTTAAAGGGCTCTAAACAACTTTACCTGTGTTAAAATACGTGATTATTATTCTAGGGTTTTCCTATGTGGGTGCGTGATTGCGTTCCAGTATTTCTAATCAGCTTCTTTAGGTAGGTACACGTAGACATTGTAACGCATAACCAAAAAGGTTTTAATATAAGTAAGTAAAGTGTTTTGCATTGCAATGACAATTTTAAATCCATATATTGCATTCAAGTATGAATCTACTCAATTTCTTTCCTTCCATGCCCAAGGTGAAGTAAGGACTGATCACCACGGTCTGTGGCGAGACCAAGAACCAAAATGTAATGATAAAAATTCCATATTTCGTAGACCGTAGCTCGTAGCGCGCTACGCTACTACGCATTTTTTATTTTTTAAATCTCGCATGTGTATTATATTTTGTGCAAGATATTTGCATTGCACAATACACTTTTAGATAAAAACGTCACACAAATGATGTTGTGATGTGGTGTGACGAATGTGTGATAAAGATTTTTTTTTCTTGGTTTTGGCGCGTTTTCTCGCTACTTGTTATTTTTTGCTTGTATCTTTTACGCGTCATGTTTTCCACAAATAAACGTATTTTCTTTCTTTTTCTCTCTATTTTTTGCAGCTTTTCGTGCGTAGCGGGCGCGCTACGAGAGCTAGGCTACGAGTTACGGTCTACGAAAAAATGGCAACTTTTTCATTCTATGTTACAGAATCTTTTTTCTTTTAATGCATTGTGTTAGTTTTTTATTGTTATTTAAAGTAATTAAGTTATCCATTTTTAAATCTATTGTGTGATTACTCCGAATCTCATTTTTTGTTCAACGTTTTCGTATAGGAAACTGTATCAATGCAATAAAACTACGACTGGCTCTACGTTCACTATTTTGCATTTCCAGTGTGGTCTTTATTATTTACCTAACAGTGGATGCCTAAGTTAATAAAAGTAATTAAGCATTATTATTTTAAATTAATTATGTATATTATTTTAAATGTTCATGGGTGTTAACCAACTCTTCCTAAGAAACGTCCCAGGGCAGACAGACTAAGCATTTTCTACTGCCTTTAAAGCTTGTGACTTCCTTCACGACTACCGTCTAGAACTAAGTTATTTCATAACTTAATACAAACATAAACCAACACTCTGGTGTTGGTTACCACAGAAACGTCCCAGAACAGACTGGCACAAGGCTTTCCTGCTGCCTTAGAAATTGTTAGCTTCCTTCCACCACCCAAGTTAGTCCATAGAATAATAGAAACATATATTTCAACCCTTACAATGCTACATCAATAAAACAACTAAAGCGGGCCATTCCCCACCAGACAATACATAACGCGGGTGAACGTAAGCCCGACATAATGAGAAGTAACGATGGGCGCGTGCATGGCCCGCCTAATGACGAGAGAGGGATGGAGATATGGAAGAGTCAAGTGTTAGAGTGAGACGGGGGTATATGCTCAGGATGTTGGTATCTAAACTGAAATTGGTGATGAATGCGGTGAAGTATGCTTGAATATTTTGGTTATTTGTTTACCTTGAGAGGAATTAAAAATACCTACATACGTAGATTTTTTTACTAAAAAAATACTGTTGTATGCTGTTTTTGGAGAGGTCTACTTCTAACAGTGGACTGTTTTATGCCTAATCCCATGATGATGACGAGAAATTTTAGTTTCACCTATTTGGTTTGGTATATTTGGTTTTCCATTCTGTACCTATATGAGAGAAAAGTCTTAGTGCTGAAATAAGCAGGAAAAACCCAATGGTTAAGGAATATACTGGTGAGCAAGGAGATCGTGAGTTTGAACCCCAGTCGTAGCACTTTGGATGTGAACCCACTCCCAGGACAAATGTTTATTATATCAACATGTACAATCGTGACGAAATTTTTTGGGAAATAAAATGTAAGAAATTAAAATCATTTTATTTTTTTTAATTAAAAAATACTACGTAACTTGATTCACTTGACCGTCCTTCATAATTGGGCTATAGGAGCTATATCATTTAATATTGTCGTTCTTCGTTACCGTAATATTTTTCTTTTGATCAAAAAACCCAAGTGTCCTAAGTAGGTTCGTTCCTCAGCGAAAAACAATTTGTTAGTGATTGTATCGTAGTCTCCTATATTATTATTATCTCATATCCTACCTGAGGGGCCCGTGGCTAAATAATAACAGCCGCACGGGTCGATCGATCAGGTTAAGCTACGCTTGCCACGGTTGGTCTGTGGATGGGTGACCATCTTTACATACCGGGACTCCTCCGTGCCTCGGAAAGCACGTTAAGCCGTTGGTCCCGGCTGTCATTCTTAGATCTTTGACAGTCGTTACGGGTAGTCAGAAGCCCGAGTCTAATAACCAGTCTTACCTAGGGGTATCGTATTACCCAATAACTGGGTTGTGGAGGTCAGATAGGCAGTCGCTCCATGTAAAATACTGGTATTCAGCTGCATCCGGTTAGACTGGAAGCCGACCCCAACATAGTTGGGAAAAGGCTAGGCAGATGATGATCCTACGCGTCCTCACCTTGTCTACGAGCTGCCTGCGAGTCGTCGGTATATAAATCTTCTACGCGGTGTCTACGCGTCGTCTACGTAGCGTCTACGCTTTTTAAACTACAACGTATACGTTGCTATACACACATAAAAACTCTACTAGTAGAGTTTTAGTCATTTAGCGTAGAAAAACTTATGTTCCAGAGCTAGCGTAGACTTTCGGTCAAGTATTTATTTATTTTCTTACTAACAATGTTTTTCCTTCGTATCTTTTTGATAATTTCATTGCTATTATTGTGTTTTATTAGAAATTTTAAAACGGCGTTAAAGTATAAAACATTGTTTTAGTCATCACCATTTTATTTCAACTCTTAAAAGCAAATAAAAAATAATAATAAAGAAAAAATAACCAAACACATGAAGAACTAACAGATACAATTAAAACAAAAACAAAAATACAATCGAAAAATATTTTCTAAGCTACCACTTTAGGTAGATAGGTACGTCAATGAGCTGTAAAAGTTCTAATTCAAAAATTGTAATCACCACAATTATATCTCAAAACTTAAAAGGCACTCAATCAATAATCTGATAATCCTAAACCGCAAAAATGACAATGGTGAAAACAGAGCGCCCGGAGCAAATCCTGCAAAACTCTCATTAACCGACGCTCTAATTAAAAAGTAATTAAATTCGCGCGAGAAAAAGAGAGAACGACATTTAACTGATACTAATAAGATCGTCAAACAATTACGAGCAGTGCGGGGGGGGAGCGAGAGGCACGACCCCTCTCGCTTGCACACAGCGCTCTCTATTTAACTTTTAATTTATACTCATTCCTTTATATCTTTTATTGCTTCGCCCATCGCGGCTCCTAATGCGCCCGAGGTGCTCCTCGCACTAATTAAATTCATGCAAGGCTGAGCCACGCGGCCCCGCCCCCCCCGCGCCGCTCCGCCAATGGGCGCGCTGCTCGCCGCCGTCTCCGCCCCCCACTACACTCAGTACCAGATTCCTGATAGAGCTGTCATGTCGCGTCCGAACGCTCGTTACGCTGTCTTGACATATTTTATTATTATTTATGTCAATTACGTTATTACTTTTTTGTTTAATGAAATAAGGAATTGGTTGTGAAATTGATTGCCTTTCGGTCGCTTATGATTCATCACTGTCAAAAATATAATCTGAAACGTGTTAATTTTGTATGATTGATAGTTTGTTCGTCATTAGAGCGATTGGGAGGCGTCGTAATCTAGTTTTACGCAACGCTATTGTGCGCATCTCTGTCTGTCGGCCGGCTCAGCGGCTGATTGCTCGCCCATCATACAATCACCTGTCAAATTAAAAGAATGGGTGAAATCTAAAATGTGACCCGTTATTACATCCGAACAATTCCTATGAATATATTTATTTTTTTCTCGTTCATTACAGATAATAAACACCTTTCATCTTAGCCGGTAGAATAGATCACGTATCAATCATAATTTTATAAATGAGTTTTGGAGCAGTTCCGAAATGAAATTAAGTTTTTAACTTTAGATAATAACTCTCTGCTTGTCTCTACCTACTGTCAGATCTTTAGGTACAACATAAGCCTACAGGTAAGTATCTAAAAGGGTAACGGCAAAACGAAAACCTTTACGGTAACATTCCATAATATAACTCCTTCTCGATACTCTCTACATGTCACTGTATAGCGGCGCGCCATGCGGCTAAAAAAGATTATGACAACCCCACGGGCCCGCAAACGTACGGCGACCCTATAAATACCATGTTGGGCCCCCTACTGCGCGATAACAAACGTTATCTTCATATAAATAAGGTTTATTTCAACTTACCGCCACCCGTCGCCTACGTTACCGTTAATTCAATGTATGCCGTCCCTTAATTTATGGGCCGTTATTCAATACAGATCTGTAACTTCACGGCATAAGGTTTGAAAGCGTTTAGCAGCGGGTGCGATGTACTGTCGGAGAAATAAATCTATGATATGAAGGAGGCGGAGAATTAATTTGTGTGGTGGTGGGGGGTAGGGGGGGAGGTGGCCCCGCCCCCGGGCGCGCCATCGCAGTGGCGGGCGCGGCGTGGAGCCCCGAGCACTCCGTAGTACCGACTGTACGCGACGCGCGCCAGTGTTGCATCTTGTGTTAGTGCTTGGACTGCGTAGTGACTCAAGAAAAAAAAAAATTGGTGTTTTGAAAAATGACATTAGAGAATGGCGTTGGTTCGTAGGTGAGCGTTGTGGTCAAGATATCGGGTGCGAGGCGGGAAGGCAGCGGCATGGTGCTGGAGGGCGGGCTGCCGGCCCCGCTGCAGCTGTACGCGGCGGCGGCGGCGCAGCTGGCCCCCCGGCCCCCGTGGCCGCCGTTTCTGCCGTTCTTCGGGGTCCCACCGCCGTTTCTGACGCGCCCGAGACTTCCTCATCCAATGCCTTCGCGGGCCCCGCATGGGCCCCCAAGTGAAGACTCCAATGAGGACGGTGCTAGTAGTAAAGGTAGGGTTACCTTCTAGTGAATTCTTTTCAGAAAAATAGGCTCGATCAGTGATCAAAATCTGGTGTTTAAAGCTTTATAAATCGGCTAGAAGATGAAGGCATATTTTATAGAATATAATTTAAAATAGATTATTATTGTAGAGCTCATCACAAAAACAAAAAAAAAATGGCTAACCAATTAAAGTACCAAAGGAATAAACAGATTTCCAATACTCTAAAATTCACCATAATATTTATTTTAGAGAAACAAAAAAATTGTTTTTTTTGTTTTTTTTTCTACTGCTGTTCTTTACAATGCAAAAGGGAAAAACAGCAAACACTTTTGTTATATATTATCCCGTCTAGTAAATATAGGTCCAATTGACATTTCAATAATGAAACGAGATCTAATATGGTAGATAGTTGTCTATTAAAATGTAAATTAATTAATCTGATATCCTGTTTGTGTCAATATTCGCACATAGCTATGTCTGGTAACGATAACCTTAACTATCGCCAGAATAGCCACTGTTTTTTATGTACTAAAAAATAATCTGGGGTTTTTTTCTAACGGTAGGTAGGTATAGGTAGGTATAAATCAAACTTATTAATTGTTGTCACGGAATAATTAATACACAAATTACAATCTTGATGCTGTATTTATCATTCCAATAAAAATATAGGTACCTAAGTTATTTTTTTGTTAAAACGGCTTGACCGGAAGTGGTGAAACTTTAGCACGTTTGAGGAAATAATAAATTGCATACTATAACTTCTTTATTTTTTGTGTACAATATTACACAAAGTAATACCTATGGTTATAAATGATGTTTACTAAATCTTGCGAAAGCAGACATGCCTATTTCAGGTTTTATTTGTGAAAGTTTAATTCTTTCTTAATAACAAGAAGAAGAACTTAGCTAGTCCATGAATAATAACGTTTGTTACAGTTTCATAAACATATTGTGACAACGTGTATCAAATGAATCTTGAGATCGTTTTATTAAAAATATTTGTAGGTACCTATCACTTTTTTTCTTGACTGTACCGGTAGATTTTTTTTAAATTTAGTAAGTATCTAAAAATACAGGCAGATTATGTGATGCAGTTAAACGTAGACTTAGATAAATGGAACATGTTTACTATTTCAGGTAATAGATAAAGCGTTGAAGATAAGTAGGTACAATACAGAATAACACAGATAAAATTAAAAAAAGGACTAACGTTAAATACAGTTTTTCATAAACCTATGTCAAGTTCACCCATGATTTGTGCCTGAACTAGGTAATCCTGTGTTTCAGGCGATTGGAAGTAACAATAATTTAATTATTTAAATAATCACAAAAAAAAACATATGTTACAAAAAAATAACAATAGACTTGCCTCCTATTAAATGGGACTTAAACATAACTGTTGAAATGTGGGTGTACTAGGCATGGGTACCCACTCAGCCTATAACGTTCCCACTTCTGGGGCAGGCCTCCTCTCTGTGAGATGGAGTGGGCCGTAATCCACCACGCGGGCCGAGTGCGGGTTGGTAGATGTCACATGTCTTCGAATTTTTGGTTCTAGGACATGCCAGTTTCCTCACGAGGTTTTCCTTCACCATTTTGAGAGCAATGGTGATGAAATAATTTACACAAAACAAATCGCCTGTCTGGTACATCACTATAGGTACACCTCTACTTAACCCTACGGGAATTAGACGCGTGATGATAAGTTATGTAAAAATAAATATCATCGAAAAAATTGGTCAGTTAGGTAATTGTTTATTTTTTTTTAAGTCAAGAACACCAATTTAATTAGCGTGACCAATCAAAAATCCGCTAGAATCCATTCGAAATAATTGCCACTACCATTTTAATCAATTATACGATGATGTATGGCCGCAAAATTATCAATTCCGCAATACTCTACCATTATGTTCGGCTAATTATATTTCGCAACTAAACAAACAATGTAAGAAATTTTTCTTTCTTGAAAATGTTTTCTTTCTTGAAAATATTTTTCCTTTCTTAGTATTGTACTACTAGTACCTACTGTTAATAAATAATATTTATTTATATCCAAAAAATTACATTAATGTGCTAGTTATATTAAGTTGACAGGTTTTTTGACTAAATATATATTGTAGGTATATTACAATCAATGTGCGCTTTTATAATTTCTATATTTTCTTGCAGCTCTACAAACAATGCAAGATTTTTTTTTCTTTCTTGAAAATGTTTTTCTTTCCATAATGCCGTCGGTCTACCACTATTAATACATAATATTTATTTATCTCCACAAATTACATTCTTATAGGTACTAGTTATTAAGTTGACAGCTATTTTGACAAAATATATATTATTACAATTACAAAATATACTTACTATATTTATCAGTTTTTTTTTTTATATTTTGTATTTAATATTTATATATTTTTTTAATTCCTTTATAATTTGACGATATTATCGTGGACGTCCACGTCCATAAAATGTATGGAAATACGTGCACGTTATAACGTTATCGTGGTCGGAAATATAAAAGCGTCTTCATATATTTCCATACATTTTAGAAAGAAAGACAGAATATAGATCTATAATCACGAGCACAAAACAGAAATATTCGACTAGTGCGAGTTACGACGAGTTTACTTCCATGTGTTACCATGATGCCGCGTGCTTCCACGAATCGTCACGATAGAAATTATATGAGCGCACATTTTCTTGTGTACCTACTCTCGAAGATATAGGTAGAGTACACGTAATAACAATAAATAATATGAAGTAATTTCCTTAAGTTTGTTATTTTTTCTTTCTTTACTGTTCCGGTTGTGTTTTGTTTTTTCGTTTTGTATGGAAGGCATTGTTTCTTATTAGGTGTTTATTAGGAATGAGAGAGAGAAGAGAGAAGAGATAGATATAATAGATTAATTAATTAATTAATCTATTATATAATATAATAGATTATTTTTTAGCTTTAAAGAGCTATGTTGCGACTTGCGTATTATAATTTTATAGTAATAGATGATGATGATGATTTATAGGTAAGAGAAAAGATTTAATCATTATTTTTTTAACAAATCTTTAGGTATCATAGGCTCCATTGAAAATTTTCAAGATTTTACCTTTAGATAGAGTTTTTTGTAGAGTTTATGTTGCTGTACACGCTAAAAGCACACGCTCCTGTTTCATTTTTTTTTTAATTGTAGCCTAATAAATAAATTCGTTGTTTTTTCGATCTTTAGGGCTATAGTGGCCGGCACGTAACTTGGCAAGGTTTTTGCGTAGTTGGAGTAAGTTCGCGCATTTACACTTATTGCCGCAAAAAAAAAATACACTTTTATTGTTTCTCGTTATTGTATGGTTATTGCCATAACTTATTTTTGAAGATGTCTGTTTAGAAGGACGTTAAAGAAAGGAGAGGAATGACTGACGACTCTTGCCAACTTACGTGCCGGCGGCGATACCTTAGGGCCCATTCAAGTTTTTCAATAAATGTATCTATAGGTAGGTAGAGTTATTTGTACAGTATATATTTTGCTAATAGGATTCCTGTTGCATATTTTTAAAATAAATTATTTATAAAGCAAACGTTACAAAATATTGATAAATTAGGTGAGTAACTCTCTACATAATAGTGTCTAATAATAATAATTATTAATATTGGTAAGCCGATTATTAAAATATATGCTAATATCTACCTATCTGAAACGTCGACTTTTTTATAGAAAACAAAATTATGTAGCACGCAAATAGAAAGAGAATATTTTAAATAAAAATATATAAGAATAAGTTAATTAATTTAACTTATCAACCATTTGCAACAAGAAATGGGTGTCGAAGCTTCATTTTTCATTTTATCACTATATTTCATACTTCAATAATTATCACCTTGTCACAATTAACTTCGTGATACCAGCGACAGTCGCAACAAGCTCGTCACGACCCGTGACAAAAACTATCGATTTATTACTTGACAATCGATTCAGACATGAGCTGTCAGTATCGATTATGAGTTAACAACATCACTCGATCTTCATTCAGTGTTACAAAGCTGCAATCAAGACAAGGCCGATCGCTCATCGCGTCTAAAACATATCGTAATCGAATATCATAATGGCTAGATTAGCTGCGCGTTGACTCTGCCGCTAGCCTGACCTACAGATTAAAAGGAACGAACAAATAATGGTATAAATAATGATCTTGTCGCGTCGATACACTTATCCTTCTAGGCTAAACTTATCGCTTTTATAATATTAAGGCATTATTCCCGAAATATGCTCGAGGTTCGTTTGAATAAATTTTGTATTAATAAAAAATAAAAGTCGGGTAAGGTGCTAAGAGGCTAACGAGCGTAATCCGAATGTAAGTTATTAGTTGGTCGCCGCGGCCGCCTGCTGGGCGAGGCGTCCTCTCGATACCGCTCGATACTCGCCAGCGTTCGATACCGACTGTGTTCAGTATCGAGATGTTTATCGATTCTTTTGTCGGCTCTAGCGCTGAGGTGTTACTCACGAAATTAGGATGTTAAATGTTTTGTCGATGACGCATACTCCAGACTCTTTGTGTACAAACGTTGTTTTTTTTTTGTAGTAATAGAAATATCAATAGGTTTTTTGTGTAGTAAATTATGGATGCTGCGGCTGTTGAGCGATACGATGAATTGATATGTAATGAGGTTCGCTGGCTGTTATTATTTTTGGTTGTAATGTTAATGTGCGGTGTGCCAATGAAGTTTTACAAAGCTGCGAGATATACAGGGTGGCATGGACATCGATGTGCAATCTGTAACCATGAATTCAGCACATGATCCTAAACCCCTAGTGAAGAAAAATTTCATCGGTTATCAAAAAACAAAAATCCACTGTTTCATAGAAAAGTGCAATACTTACGCTGTCAAAATATATCGAACAGCCTTTTTTTATTTCCTGCCATCCTGTGTAAGTATGATTATAAACTTAACAGTGTCAAGGGGAAAACTTGTCTAATACCTAGTAGGTAAATCAGGGGAATTAGTAAGTTGACTATACAAACTTAAATCGTCCATATATTCTCAACGGACATTCTTTGACAGTTCTGTGAAATATCTACAACGTGTAACGTTAAATGCGCAAAACCTGAAAATAGTTTGATCAGAATAACGAGGAGAAATAATTGCACCACTTTTTAATATAGGTCACATTTTAAAAAAAATCTTCATTAAAAACGTTGCCGTGTCTATTTATTAATAGGTCAAGCAAACCAATGTCAGCGCGGCGCAGCGGCCCGGTGACGACTCCTCCGTCGATAAAGCGTCGTCGCAGACGCAAGAAACGATCAGAATGGCCAGTAAAACTAATACAGCACATAAAACCTTTACAATTTTTTTAATGATTTATTTTCTCTGTGAAATAGGTCAATTGAATTAAAAATCAATTGGGGTGTCTGAGGTTTTGCGCATTTAACGTTACACGTTGTATAACACGGCAAATTGACGTACGTTGTCAATTTGCTTAACGATCAATTAATTTCCCTGTCTGTACTATTAACTAATAAAACCAGCCTATTATTTTCCCACTGGAGGGCAAATGCCTGTCCTCATACAGAGAAGGCACGAGCATTTATCACCACGCTTGCTCAAGACGGGTATAAATAGAGTTTGTTTTTGGGTTCTATTACCCAAAGGCTAAAACGGGACCATATTAAGTACTAAGACTCCGCTCTCCGTCCGTCCGTCTGTCACCAGGCTGTATCTCAAGAACCGTGATAGTTAGACAGCTGAAATTTTCATAGATCATGTATTTCTGTTGCCGCTATAACAAAAATGACTGAAAAACAGAATAAAATAAATATTTAAGGGGGCTCCCACACAACAAACGCGATTTTTTTTGCCGTTTTTATAGATAATGGTACGGAACCCTTCGTGCGCGAACCCGGCTCGCACTTGGCCGGTTGTTTTGTTTGAACGCGCTAATCTGTGGAACTACCAGTCGGATATGAAAAATTAGCTTTGCTTTTCATAGTCGAATTCTTGAGAAATTCATCACGCTACGATCCTTAGGAAGCGTGCAAAGGGAAAAAAGCAGAAATAACGCTAAGAGAAAACGAAGTAGGTAAAAGCGCGGGCGATGCGATGCGACGGGGTGAGTCGGGGGTAATAGCGCGGGCGATGCGATGCGACGGGGTGAGTCGGGGGTAATAGCGCGGGCGATGCGATGCGACGGGGTGAGTCGGGGGTAATAGCGCGGGCGATGCGATGCGACGGGGTGAGTCGGGGGAACAAGAAATTTCCCGCTGATGAAGTCACGGACAGGAGCTAATATTAACTATAAATCTAGGTTTCCTCACGATGTTTTATAAACAGACAATCGATAATCAACTTTGAGCCTTATGCTTTAGCGATAACGTTAAATATCTATTAAAGAAATTTGACAGATTGTAGTAGCTTGATGTGTTAACCTGCACTACTAACAATAAGTATCAGTACAAATAGGCATCTGTGTTCCCTCCCACATTTAACCCGTCTGCTTACAAAGCCAGGGTGAACAGGCATCTTCTGGGCACGCTCGTTCCATCATAGACCTCATCCATCTCTTTCCATCAGCCGTGAACGAGGTGAAGAGCAAACCCATTTAGCAATAAAAAAATAAAAAACAGTATCTGCTATTAATTATTGTAATGGTGACGATATTAGGTACTTGGCTCATTTGTTTATAATAAAGTAGGTGAGAAGTTTATTGCGTGTGTTATCATTTTTAATTGTATATTTATTGTGCTTAATCTGTAATGTAAGTGTCACGTTGACCGGTGAAGTCATCTTGGAAAATAGAAAGACAAGCGTGAGTTGCCCGTTTATGAAAAAGGTTCCGCCGGTCTATTCTCTAGAAATCTCTCCGAGAAAATTGTGGTGAAGTGAGCTGTCATTCATGACCTTAAGAAAGTGGCTAGGATTGGCTGGATGCGGAAGGCGGACGACAGGGTGTTGCGGTGTGTTGTGGCGCAGCCTGGGAGAGGCCTATGTCCAGTAGTGGACTGCGATAGGCTGAGTTGATTGAGCTATCATTCCACCTGATGATTTTGACAGCTCGCTTCAAGCAAGAATAGACCAGCTGTACGGTACATACAGTTAAGTCAACCAAGCTCTTCCTTCGAAACTTCTTTTTCTAGTTTATCACGCTAATATTATAAAGGCGAAAGTTTATGAGTGTGTGTGTGTGTTTGTATGTTTGTTACTTCTTCACGCTCAAACGGCTGAACGGCTTTGGATGAAATTTGGCACACAGATAGTTTATAACTGGGATTAACACATAGGATACTTTTTATCCCGATATTCTCATGGGATCGACACTTATGCGGGTGAACCCGCGGGACGCAGCTAGTCCATCGATATTAAACAGTTTTGTATAGTTGTTTAAACTTTTGAAATTTATGAAAAAACTAAAAGCATGATGATTAAATAACTTTGAAGTAGTTAAAATGTATTAAAATTTATCTACAAATATTTCATCCTTATAAACGTTGCCTGTAAGGTACAGAGGCCAGTACATCAAGCTATCCAAAACTGTCAAATTTTCCCAATCAACTTTGAACCTTATGCTTTAGCGATAAAGTTGACAAAACAAAATAGGTGCTTCTGCAACCGAACTAGGTGAAACCTGTATGTGCGCCGTTTTAGGTTTTCTGCTCCTGCAGCTGTCGCCCCAGCACAGCCCACGCTGCTAGGAAGATGGAATGGCGCGAGGGTATCGAACTATTGACACAGGTTGCATCCCACACCAAAGGCCTACCCAAGTAAATTACATAAGTACCTAATCCTTTTTGTTTTTTTCGTTTTTCTTGGCGTTTATTTTACGGAACCCTAAGAAAGAGTAAATGAAAACATACCTAATTATAACTTATGTGTCGAATTCAGTTGCTGATTAATTCTTGATATTATTTTCTTATATTTTAATATGTCTATTATACCTAGATAATGTGACTAATGGCCGATTCCTACAATTTACGGGCCGTTATTGGTTAAATTTAAAACTTGTCTTCTAAGATGTATATTAAGATCTTTACCAACAGTGAAGCAAGGACCTCATAGCTTTGCATAGTAAACCCTCCCATAAGGAAGTAGCGATCACATGCAGACCTAACTTACGAGCCCACTTATAATATGCCCAGTTTGCGAATAAAAAATGCAACCACTGGTAAATAAAACGATTCGTTTTTGTTTATAGGAATCGAACATAAGTAAGTAAGTATGTGATGCACATGAATGCTAAAACACCAAGCTGTGTACGTGTAAATACCTACTTTATTAAGGTATATAGATTTCTAAGTGATTGCATTCGATAAAACCTGCTTGGCGAAATTAGCATTTATTTATCTATTTTTTTCACGCTTAATTAAATATGTACTTTAATTAGGTACGTGTTGCTGTTGTTTTTGATAGGAATTAAAGAGCTAACTTGCGGTATGACCGTATGAAACTATAATAATAATTATTATTTTAGTTTATATTTTTTACTTATTTTTGATATTTTAAGAAATATTTAGAAATGTAGTCAAATAAATGATAAATGAATAAAGAATAAGAGAATTAAATAAATAAATAAAATAATAATAATTTCTAATTTCCCACCGCCGTATCTCAACGTTGACGTCGTGCGCGCTCTGAACACTAGGCCTGTGCCGGAAGAGTTCACTTTGCCGGAACAGGTCTAGGGAGGAGAGGAGCCAGACCAAGAGAGATACAGAAACCCGCAGGGCCGCATGTGACGAGCTGTTGGGCTGTAGCGACCCCACGAACCCCATCTGCCGGGAGAAATCTTGTTCCTCACGTCTGAGTTGCCTTTATTGGCCGGCTTGAGTGGAGGTTCGTAAGAGCAAACTTACTCGGAGGAAGGAAGTATTCCAGCCGGTCGATTCTGTAAAGATCTCACCGTGAAATCATAAGTGAAGTGAGCACTTAATAGTGTTAATCCCTAGCGAATGACAGCTCACTCCACACTCACTTCACCCAAGCTTTCACGGTGAGATCGTTACAGAATCGCACGGCAGTAAGATGCTGGTAGGGATCTTGGCCGTACTTCCGGGATTATCCTGATAGCCGCGGCATACCTCTCTAGTCCTCATATGCACCTCAGGACATGTTGCCCCCTTGTCGGTACGACACTATGTGCTAGCGACCGTTTTTGGGGGCCCATTATTGATTGTTTAAGTCACCCCCTGCTATTTTATCCGTGTAATTTATATAAAACATTGGTCAGGTAGGGGCTATAGACTTTCCATAGTCCTCAATAACCAGTTCACTTTAGCCACCCAAACCCATAAACCCATATCTTTGTTTCCATATCCTGCAAAAGTCCTACACGAACTGGGGGTAGTCCTTGGGTACACTTGCATAGTTCGAACAGGGATTCGGTTGGTACCTCATTTAATTAAAAACGTCTATCGGGCCCCTCGTACGTCTTCCAAAGGTCCGCGACCCCAGGGTCCCGAGAAATATCAAAAGCCGTAAAAATAATAATAATGTTAGTATGGTACAGACGCCAGCTCATCAAGCTATCCGAAACTGTCAAAATTTCCTAATCAATTTTGAACCTAACGCTTCAGTGATAAAGTTGAAAATCTATTAAAGAAATTTGACAGATTTTAGTAGCTTGATGTGCTGGCGTCTGTACGTAAAGGTTTTTTAGTACATGAGGGACTTACAAAGTATGCATTATTAATTATATGGTGTGGGTACAACGAATTATTGGGTGAATCGCTGCTCTCCTGCATGGATCACTGAGTAATCTGTATTTAGGAGAGACAGTTGTGACTCTACATTTGAGTAGGTATCACAATAATCATGATTAAAATATAAGTAAAAATATTATTTATTTATTTGTGCTCAATTTATTACCTTAAGTATACTGTTGAAATGCCAATATTTCAGGCCGCCAGCAACTGTCACAATAGTTAAATAAGGGTCTTGTTTTTCAAGATTTGTATATTTCTAATTGCTGAACTTTGTTAAAAAAATGTTTAGCAATTTGAGTGATTGCAAGCAACACGCTGTCATTTTAATGGACACAAATTAAAACAAGCGAACGAGACATAAGTAATTAATTAAGTATTTAATTAAAAAATGGCAAAAAAAAAACAATTAAGTACCTACAAAAATAATAAAAACTTTTTGCTTTAAACATTAAGAACCGCGGCAGCGGGTCAGACAAAATTAACAAATAAGACGAAATTAAAAAAGCTATATTCTCAAAATCTATTTAATTATTTTTAAGGGCACATAAATACGTTCATATTTCCTATCTAATCTGAACATGGAGACAAGTTCATCAACTTTCCGACGGTCAATGCAGTAGGTAACTCTGAATACATCTTCATCATCATCTGCCTAGCCTTTTCCCAACTATGTTGGGGTTGGCTTCCAGTCTAACCGGATGCAGCTGAATACCAGGATTTTAGATGCAGCGACTGCCTATCTGACCTCCACAGCCCAGTTATAGGGTAATATCCCTTGATAAGGCTGGTTGTCAGACTTTGTGGCTACTGACGACCCGTAACGACTGTCAAAGATCCACGAATGACAACCGGGACCCACAGCTTAACGTGCTTTCCGAGGCACGGAGGGTCTTGGTATGTGAAGATGGTCACCCATCCACGGACCAACCGCGGCAAGCGTCGCTTAACCGCACGGCTGTTATTACTTAGCCACAAGCAGGGGCTTGTGGGGCCTTTTGGGAATATCTACCCGTAAGTTGTATTCAGGGGGCTGAATACAAATTACGGGTAGAAATTCCCAAAAGGGAAATGAAAGGTGGTAAAGGGAGATTAATAATAATAATAGACTAGGTAGTAGGTAAGTACAAGTTTTTAAGTAAATATATACTAAGCATTTATGAAAAAAAAAGAAAAACGGTTTATTTTATGTATGCTTCATACAGAACGAGAACTAAATACTAAACGGTTTAAATTGCTTGTACTTATTTCCGGGTTTATTTCACTAAATTACTTACATCAAAAGGACTGTTTCATGTTTTCTCGGATAAGTAGGATTTGTGTAGATAATGTTCCTAAATGAATTATTATTTGGTATAACGTTTAGGAGGTACTTATTCATGACAATGATGACTTATTATGATCATATTGTGTACAAGAATCTTCTTCAAATGAAAAGTAGACTGTTATATGCCGAAATGGTTGCAAAATTCGTAAAAGAAAACGTCAATAAAATGTAGGATTTTTCACTGCTTAATCAATTCCCTAATTCTTAATACGCAGGCACCACCAATTTAATTAAAAATAAATAAAAATATTTTATTCAGTATTAAAATTGGTAAAATTATTACCTACATAAAGTCTTAGAAATTATTTACAAAGTTATAATAATGTTAGATGCCTGTACTAGGATAAACCTGTATCACAGGCGGCATGAGCATACTTTATGGTAATTGTAGGAATCAATAAAGAAGAAAATGTATTACTCGATACTTTCTTGCAGAGGTCAAAAGATTGTTAAGTAACTGTTACAGTCAACCATGAAATTCCAAATTAGTCACAAACGGTTTCCCAGACCCTGATTTCTAAGCCATTCATTTACGGAATCCATGTTTTTCTTCACCGGATTACGGAAAACGCAGAATTATTTCTTTTTTTTTTTTTTCAATGAAAACAATAGTCTATTGCGTACCGACCGAGACGCTGTTTAAAAATGGTTGACGCATCGCAAAGCTAATCGATTATTTTTTTGAACGGTAAAAGAAAAGTCATTCGTTCTATAGGCGGGAAACGAAGCGCTGTTTTTTTTTTTTTTAATTACGGAGAAATAATGATTGTCTCTGGCAGAGCTGTAAGAAATCTATTTCAGTACCTGATGGTATTCATTGTAATTATTATTTTTCTTGTCGATAAGTAGTAGGAGTAAATTATTTTGTGGTTTTAATTCAGTAAAACTAAGGTTGTGAAGGTAAATTATGTATTAATTATAATTTTATCAAAATAAACGGTAGGTACAATATTTATAATTAACCTTTATTATCGTCGAAATTATTATTATTATCATTGCAAAATCGTATTGAAAATACGAAAAAACATTGGGTACATTCACCCAATGTTTATTTTTTTTTTATAGGTACTTTTCTAATAAAATGAGAACAATAATAATATTTAGATAGGTACATATTTTGGCATTAATTTTATTTGTCATATTAATTACATCAATAAGCGCTGCACTAATTTTAAATCACATCATAATCTGCCTAACCTTTTCCCAACTATGTTGGGGACGGCTTCCAGTCTAACCGGATGCAGCATTTTACATGAAGCGACTGCGTATCTGGGCTCCGCAACCCAGTAACTGGGTTACACGATGTCCCCTAGTAACACTGGTTGTCAGACTTTCGGGCATCTGACTACCCGTTACAACTGTCAAAGACTAATGGACTCATTTTAAATCACTATGAACGATAAACAACCACAATAACTCAATAGACAATTACTTTCAAACAATCGTTGTAACCGGGTAATAAATTGCTCAATAAATAAAACAAAACAAACAATTTTAATGGAAAAAACAAACGGACAACAATAACAACTAAATGGACTAATAAACAGAAATCAGGACTAGTCAAAAGTACATCAATAAAGGGGCGAGGGGAGAGTCGGCTGCAATGGAACAACGCATAAATTACACCATACTCGCCCCTTGAGCTTACCAAATAAGGACTTTCTATAATACAGGGTTTATTTTCAAAGACCAGCCAAAGGCGATGGCCCAAAAATAACCCAGGCCCGGCGCAAAAGTTTTGTATCTCAGATAATAGAGAATATTTAAAAATATATTATAAACTATCACTATCTCTCTATCGGGTGGCTAACATTCTTTTTTTTTATTTTGTTCAAGAAGTTTTGTAGGCGTTCTTGTTAAAAACTCATTTATCGACCAATATATTTCTTTTTTCGTTAATTACAAATATGTAATTACAAATACGTACGTGATATATAACGCGACGGTTCAGACTTTTTTTTGTGACGTTTTTTGAAGTCACGAGTCTATGTCACAAAGGGTCAAACTCTTGAAGCCCTCAAAGATAATATCCGTCAAGAATCCGAGGACCTATCGCCCAAAGAGTGATGGAAAATGTCATGAATCGGGCCCGATTGGTAATCAATTACGGCGGCCACTTAGCCGATATAATTTTCTCGACTTAATGGAAAAAATAGACATCAAATAAACATAAACCAAAAGTAGAACCAATGTTTTTCATTCATAATAAAAAATACAGCCAAAAAACTCGGATAACAACTTTTTCGCTAACTTGTATTTTGATGAAATAAATAATTATAATTTTGAAGGCGACTGCAATTTTACAATAATCGCAAAGAATAATAAATATATTACTCAATAAATGAGTTTTAACAGAAACGCCTTTAAAACTTATTGAGTAAAAAAAAAAAATGTTAGCCACCCGATACAGAGATAGTGATGGTATAGAAAATTATTTTAAAATATCCTCTAAAATCTGAGATACAAAAACTTTTGCGCCGGGCCTGGTTTTTTTTTTGTATGGGATTTTGGTTCGTCTCCTTTAAGGGCGTGGTACTACAGACCATCAAAGTGAACAACCTTCTCCATGCGAAAAATTTATCAACTGTCCCATAATCGCGAAAAATTATCAATTTTCTCATAGAAAACTTCAATACCTACTCGACCTAAACGTACGGGATGGCTGAATTTTTATTTGCGATTACGATGTTGATCCCATGAACAAAATTGTCAGTTTGATGGTCTGTAGGTAACTTGACTGGTCTTTGAAAACTAGCCCTGTGTAGTGGGTTTTAACTTTCTTTAAAGTTTTATTTAAATTGAGATATATATTCAACATCTCCGATGTGAAGAGAGGTTAATGTATTTCTGAAATTCTCCTTAATTAAAAAAAAAATTAGCTGTTTTGTCACTGAAATTCAATTATCTTTTTTATAAGTAAAATAATCTTACTAATGTTATAAATGTTTGTCACGCAAAAACGACTGACCGGATTTGATGAAATTTGGCACACAGATAGTTTATAACTTGGGTTAACACAAATTATACTTTTTATCGCGGTTTGTGAAGACTCTGCAGACGAAATCGCGGGCAGAATCTAGTACTTATAAAGTTATACTATACAAAGCTGTTAGTAGGTATGCTTACATTTATTTCTACACAAAATTAACAACCGTAAAATTTTATTTAAAAAAAACCTAGTCACGTAATTCAAATAGGGAAAACGCCGTCATCGCACCATGGCGTCTTACTCAAGCTTAAAAAAAAACAACTCCATTACATCAAACAAGTGACAAAAGACGAAAAATATTGGTAATAAGGCCTATTAGTCAAGTCGCCGGCCAGTCGCAAGGTGTGCGAAATGTAACTGAGTCGGGTACGAGCCAATTTCAAGGGTCATTTCCTCACACACCAACGCAAGGGGAGTGACGACTCCGCGTTAAAAATAAAACCAAAGATGGCATGTTTTTCAGACCTGAGTCTTGTCTGCCACGGCACAGCTGTTGTTTAAATTGATCCTGTGATGAAGTACTCACTTGGTATTATCGGGAACACAGAGACTTTTTTATTGTCCATTTGCATAACGAGATTTTAATGTGTTACGTTGATCCGTTCATTGTAAAGCAAGCTTGTTTTACTAATTGTGCACAACTTTAAACTGTGATAATGTAGGGGCAAAACGATGCGGACTGAACCATTCTAACAGCTTTTACAACCATTTCCGTAATAAGAACATGTGACAAAGGCCCATTAAAATTTGATTACACCAAAAATAGAGCCGCGTCATCACATCTTGCGGCGCCCGACGCGTGCCGAATCGTGCGTCGCGTGCCCCAAAACACGCATTTGTCAAATTCGATTCGCTTTTTTACTATTTACTTTTTTCATAGTGCACCGTTTTGGCCCATCCACCCCTTCTGGAAATTGGTCACGGGAGAGTTGTGTGATTTTCTGCCAATATGTCCGTTAACTTAGCGGTTTATTGGTTGTTTGCCATCCAATTGGCCCCGCGGGTCAATATAAATGTCTTGATGTCACAGAAACGCGTTAACGGTAACAATCCACAGTCACCTTCACAGCTGTTAATTCAGCTTATTAATTTGTCATCCTTATGAAATATAATTTAATAATAATAATACACAAGACAGCTTCTTGTCTTTATTTTCTCGGTACCCAGTCTGTAATTAACAATCATAAAACACTTTATAAAGTTATCAAGGCTAATATAGTGCAGCTGTAATTTAAGTTATAAACAATAATAATAAAGACAACATATTATTATGATGAAATTAAGTGAAATCTCTTTGGTCGTCAACATTGTGGAACAACAACAACAAAAAAATATTAATTATGATTTTTCTTGCGAAAGTCTTGATGTATAAATTTTCCCAGTTAACGAAGCGTTGCACAATATTATTTTAAAAGTATAATATTTCTTTGTTATAATTCCATTGTTTTCCATACTGGAACAAATTGATAAAGGAGGTGGCATAGTTTTTGCGTGGGACCATTAGAAAAAATGTCACCCACGACTACGATTTTTTTTTCTTCTATAAAAAAAAAAACAAACAACTAATTTCACGCTCCAATATGTTTCATGAATAAATTAATAGCATTTTATTATTTTAATCTTTGTTAGAATATTTTATTGATGTTATTTTTTTTTTTATTTGGAGCTGTTTTTGCATTAGAAGGAATTAAGGTCGGCAAAGTTTTTTTTTTAATTATTGTTTTAGGTGGAGAGGCAAATAGTTCTCATAGTTTTTTTTTTTTTATAACATAAAAACTTCAGTGACATTTAAGTTTTTTAATTAAACATCTTTCGTGTGGTTCTGTGTAGGTATTATTTAATGTTATCTATAGCCTTTACTGCCCATGTCCGTCTGTTCTTTATATTATACTAGCTGGGGTACCCAGCTTCGCTCAGGAACATTCCAGATTGGAATGTTGTAGAATGCTCTCGAATACCTACTCTCGAATGTTCTGGACTATTCTAGAAATTTCTAGAGGGCGTAAATTCCAGCCCTTATATCTTCAAAAGCATGCCCTTCAGGTAAAAACGGGAACCTTCTTCATGGACAGGAGACAGAGGGTTACCACACCATATAACTCCCTTGATCGTACCGGGACTCATTTCTGCGTTTTAGCAGCACGCACATTGTAGACTTTCTTTTATGAAATATATATTGATTAACACGCATAACTCTACGCCTTTTTTCACTCACATATCGACAGTTACATATGTTTAAGTCATGTACAGACACCAGCATATCAAGCTACTACAATCTGTCAGATTTCTTTAATAGATTTTCAACTTTATCGCTAAAGTATAAGGTTCAAAGTTGATTGGGAAAATCTGACAGTTTCGGGTAGCGTCTGTACCTAATACGGACGAGTAGAATACCTATTGCCATGAACCGGCCACAAATCTAGACTCTGGGCAGCTACAAACAACGTTATATCATAGAAAAAAGAAGCATAAAAGATTTTTATCCCACCTAAAAATCTATACCAATTTTCCCCCCTTGCCTTTAAAAAACGGAGGGGCCCGTGGCTAAATAATAACAGCCACACAGGTCGATCGATCAGGTTAAGCTACGCTTGCCGCGGTTGGTCTGTGGATGGGTGACCATCTTTACATACCAAGACCCCTCCGTGCCTTGGAAAGCACGTTAAGCCGTTCGTCCCGGCTGCATGTCATTCGTGGATCTTTGACAGTCGTTACGGGTAGTCAGAAGCCCGAAAGTCTGACCACCTGACCAAGGGGTATCGTATTACCCAGTGACTGGGTTGTGGAGGTCAGATAGGCAGTCGCTCCATGTAAAATACTGGTATTCAGCTGCATCCGGTTAGACTGGAAGCCGACCCCAACATAGTTGGGAAAAGGCTAGGGAGATGATGATGCCTTTAAAAAACTGAGCCACAGCAAATTACCCAACAGAAGTGCAAATAAACCCCCAAACTGTTTATCCAAAAATTAATCCATTTTATCTCAAAACAAGCAGATAATCCCATTGACTGTAACATATTGCTAACCCTGAGAACGCGCGGGGGTGTGAGAGACCCCGCACCATAACTAACCCTATTAAAAAGTGGCTGCAACCCTCCACTGTATTAATGTAGCATAAAATTAACCCGAGCGTCACGCCCGATGCGTGCAATGTTTAAATACGACATTTCTGGCTAGGGGTCTAAAGGACCGTTAGGATTTTTGGTCAGCTTTCGGTGGATGCTTTTGTTTGAAGGCGAATGAATACTTGTATAATTAAGTAGCTGGCTTTGCAAGGCAACAATTATACGTAATGTTTATGGTTACATGAATAGAGGGTTTCTCAATTGCACTTGACATGTAGCTACTTATCGTCAGCAGTTTCATAGAGATACAGATTGTCAAAGCTCAACTGCCGTGTGATTCTGTAATTATCTCACCGTGAAAGCTTGGGTGAAGTGAGCGTGGAGTGAGCTGTCATTCGCTAGGGATTAACACTATTAAGTGCTCACTTCACTTATGATTTCACGGTGACATTTTTTACAGAATTGACCGGCTGGTCATATTTTTTTATTTATTAAGGAGGCAGACAGCATATCAGCCACTAAACAAACACCAATGGTAGATCAAAAAAGCAATTAAACATTAGATACAACTCGACAACGGACTGGTAATTTTAATTAGCTGTTTTTTTTAAGTATAGTTATTTCCAAAACGAACTATCTGATTGTCAGCATCGGTAAACAATTAGTTTTATCACTTACTTCATTGGGCAATATATTTAGTAGACGTTTTGGTATGACTTATTCCAAATATTATACCTATGTACTTTAGTTGAAAATAAAACTTTATTGAAATAAGTAAAAAAAAAAAAAAAAGATTCCGATGAACTGAGAACCTCCACCTTTTTTGAATTCGATTAATAAGAGAAACAGATAAGGGTTGGTTTTCCAATGTCAAATAATTTTATCGGAGGAATAATTTTGAATTTTTGACAGCTCTTCCGTACAAAAACTGTCACACGTCATTTTATTCCACGAATAAAAATAATATGTCAATACATAAAACTGCTGAAATGAATTTGTTTAATTTGGGGTATAATTATGATCTTACGAAATACATCACAAAACAAAACACCATGTCTCTTCATTAAACCCTGTCATAACACAAAAATAACTCATTCCACATTACATCTCCACACAAATTCATTAAGATATTATCAGCAGGACAGACCTCCAGTCTCCCCACACAACCAGTGATAATAACACAAATAAATCGTAGGAAGTCGTGTCACAAGTCATGTCACTAGATAATGCGCCTTTTGTAGAGTCCGCGGTGCTCGCGTCTCGAGCCCTCCGCGGACGAAGGGTTACTGTGTTACAGTGTTAGTAAACAATGCTACACAATGTTGGTGAATTAGTTAACTAGACAGTAAGTTCGATAGTTGAAATTCAGTTTCTTATTCGTTGGTTAGTTTGATTGGCTTTACATTTTTCTTACTAGCTGACCCGCGCGAACTTCGTATCGCCTCAGAATCACGGAGCAAATGAATTAGTTACCTTCTTTTTTTTTCGTGAATATTTCCCAAGTTTTAATAGTTATTCTGCTATTCGGGGTGGAGACAAATCCAACAAATCAAAGATCATAAAAATCGGTCCAGCCGTTCTTGAGTCACCTAATGGTGTAACTAACCCGACTTTGTTTCATTTATACACATTAGCGAATAATAAGAATACAGTGTGAACATAATTGTGTAATTCCTCTACATCTATCATTTCCATTGATTTCTATGAGTTCTATCGATCTATTCTGTAAAAACCTTACCATGAAACCTTAGTTGAAGTTAACTGTCTGTCTGTGTCTGTTTGTGGTAGTGTGTATTGTTTTTTCTATGGGCCTTAGTTGCCTGAAATAAAGGAATAAATAAATAGTGTCAATCCCTAGCATCGCGTGGAAACAGCTCACATCACTTAAGTTTTCATGGTAAGAGTTTTACAGAATAAGTCGGTTGGAATTTGCGTGTATCATCATCATTTGCCTAGCCTTTTCCCAACTATGTTGGGGTCGGCTTCCAGTCTAACCGGATGCAGCTGAATACCAATATTTTACATGGAGCGACTGCCTATGCCTCACGCATGGCACACATGTGAGACGCACGGCTTATTATACTTATAATTATTATTGTTTGTTACAAAAGTAGTTTTTTTTCAGTTTGTTTTGATTGTTATTATGTTATTGTTTAGTTGTCAAATTTGTCATCTGCCGCTGTCGCGGGCGCATCTTGATTAATGTATGTGTTGTCTTTGGTCCCTGGCCCTGACATCAAGCGCTTGAGTACGAGGCTTTTGGCTACGTTGTATATTTTGTCTTTACATTTTTTTTATTTTTTATTTTTCATTATTATTTTGTTTTTTATTTGTAACGTGCGTTTTGTTTGTGCAGAATAAACGTTTTTTCTTTCTTCTTTCTTTCTTTCTTTCCTATCTGACCTCCACAACCCAGTTACTGGGTGATACGATACCCCTTGGTAAGACTGTTTTTCAGACTTTTGGGCTTCTGACGTCCCGTAAGGACTGTCAAAGATTCACGAATGACAGCCGGGACCAACGGCTTGACATGCTTTCCGAGGCACGGAGGGGTCTTGGTATGTGAATATGGTCACCCATGGAAATGGAATTTTCGTGTATGAGATTCAATACAACGGTATCTAATCTATGTACATCTTTAGTGTGTCCTTTGATTATTTCCCCTCCTTTCTATATACTTGTACATATTATTACTATTATTTTAATAACGTTAGCTTTTTAAATTAAGTAAATATAATTGTTAATTACTTAAATAAATATATACCGGTCAAACAATAATATGATTTAAGCTTAGGTAGGTGTCAGTCTGTGGTACTTAATTAAGTACTTGTTTTGAACGTAGCTACGATTGTGTTTAAGTACTTATTTACTTTGATTTAATGCAAATAATAATAATAATGAATCTTTATTTCAGACTACAGTCCATAGTTTTGTTAGTATTTTAGTATTAGTAACAATGATGCTTAGGTATTAGGTTAGTATTGTTAGTATCTCATAATAGTAATAAACATTTTACTCGGACAGAAAATAAATATTACAGTAGTCTTGTCAAATTAGTCAGCGCCTGACGTAAATTGATTGAATTATTTTTAGTAGCCAATTTTTTAATCACGTCTATATTTGTCTATGGAATATCTTAATTTGACAGGACTAAACTAATATTAATCTTCTGTCCTTTTCTTAATGAAATAGAAAGAAAAAGTTCCACTGAACTTAAATTTAGTTTACTTTGTGAACAAGAGAATCGGCGCCAATGTATACGTAAATATGTAGTAGTTAACTACAAAATCTACAATACGCCTTCCTGTGTACACGTATTAATTAACGACATATAATTTGTGAAATAGTAACTAGTCATCACAATACTAAGGTAGTAACTGCATAATTAGTGACAAAATGCCACAACAGTATAGTGACGAGTTGTCACAACTGTGCATAATAATTAGTGCCTTTATGTGTCACTCCGTTTGTACTGACAGAGTGTCACAACACTACTTAGGAATTTATTAAGAGCTATGGGGATCACCAGAACAGGTTTCCACAATAAAAAGTTAAGACTTTTTAACTTCATGTTAAGGTTTTAGTCAGTACCTGGGTACTTTTCTACTTTGTTTTAGGGTTCCGTAACAAAATGTTAAAAGGGAACCCTTATGGTGCGAATCGGTCTATCTGTCAAATAAAATACGACTGGTTTTGGCCGTTACCAAATTAACTTCACCTAGCACATAACACTGGCAACTCTACATATTTTTAGTTAAAGGACTGGAACGTCACTCTAAAGAGGCAAAGATCAGTGAATCTCGTTTTAAAAATATATTTTATTGAATAATGAATATTGTTCTTGTCGATGTGTCGATGCTTGGGAGAGGCCTGTGTTCAGCGGTTGACATCTTTTGGCTTAAATACTTAGTAATTATAGAGTAAATAAGTACAGGTTTGAATTAAATCAAACCGTCATCTTGTAATCGAGATTCAAACTTGAACTTCATTCTAGAATACAAGCCAAAAATTCTGCGCCTTCCAACAAATGTAATTCGTTTTCGCGATATTTTCAAAAAACGAATCCCATTATCGTTTGACAGTTGGCACTCCTGACTTTGGCGTGACGTCAGCCGGCAGAGCCGCGGGCACCTAATCTATCGCACCCCGGGGAGAGCACCATTGTTTTATACTAACAACCACCATAGATTACCTAATAAAATACACATGTTCGCTTTGGAAACATTCATTAAGTGTGGTTATGGCCAATTGGAACTGATATTAATAGTCCAAGCTTTGTACTTTGACTGCCTATTATTTAGGATTCCAAACAGGCAGTGTTCATAATCTCAGAATTACATTCCATCGCCACTTAATCAGTTATCTTACTTTAGTGAAATGTATTCTAGGTTCATTTTCGAGTGACCATTTCTAACAAGGAGGTCCTAATATGCTTGCAGTGGAATTTCAACTTTGTTAAGTATGATATTCAACTTGTTGTTCTGGCTGAATGCACAAACCGTGCGAAGCCAAAAGGAACAAAAAAAAACTTGTTGTTCCATAACTAATCGGTATTTATTTAGTACAAAATTAATATAAGTATTAACAAATTATTTACTATTTCCATAACTTGAAAATTATCTCAAATTCCTGGCTTTAATATAGTAGTAAATGATTGTCACTTGTTGAAAGCAGCTAAATAAACTACTTACATCTTCTTAAGCACTGCAGGGCAAAGGCCACTTCTCTTACAAAGAAGGCACGAGTATTGATCAACACGTTTGCTCAAAACGGGTTTGCAATTTCAGACTTATATTAACGACAAGTCCAGGTTCCCTCAAGATGTTTTTCCTTCACCAATGTCAGTATAATGTACAAGATGATGGAAGATAAAGAAAATAGGTGGAAAAGGAATCGAGAACTGCATACTTATTTTTTTTTTTTAACTATGTGAAGAATGTGGCTGTAGGAATGCGACTAGGTACCTTATATTTCTACAACTTATCGAAACTTAGTAGTTGTAGCAATTTTCCTATTCGAAATATCAAACCAAAGGCCTGCACAATTAACTTGCTAAGGTTTTAAGATTTTTTTTCTCGATCTATACTAGTACAGACGCCAGCACATTAAGGTACCCGAAACTGTCAAATTCTCTCAATCAACTTTGAACCTAATATAAAGTATATTAGGTTGAAAGTTGATTGATGAGCGATAAAATTGAAAATCTGTTAGTAGCTTGATGTGCTGGCGTCTGTACAATAAAGCCGAAGAGTTTGTTTTTTTGAATGCGCTAATCTCTGGAACTACCAGTCGTATTAGAAAAATTATGTTTGCATTTGACAGCCCAATTCATAAGGAAGGTTACAGGTTATTTGACTCTAAGGAGTCAAGTGAGGCAGTGAAACCGCGACGCACAACTGTTAATAAATAAGTGCGAAATTATAAGAACAAAATATTATCAAGCAAATAGATAGTTTATCCCACTAGAAGATGTAACTAATGTTTCTGTGAAAAGTAATACACTTTCAGATAACAACTTAGTAGTTACAACAGAAAAGATTAGATTAAACTTTTTCTCATAAATTTAGTAATTATTATGTTTGGCCAATACAGCCAACAACAGATGATTAAATAAGTCGAGCCATGGAATTAGTAAGTACTATATTGAGTCGAGCACAGATACAACAAACTGACTCGGTTGAATTATTGCTCCCGCGGGAATCGCCGCAGATAATGTAGGGCCGAAGTTAGAAACTTTGTACGCAAAAAATAGTGATGTTATGATACGGAATAATATTTTGGTTTATTCGAGGGAACAAGGAAACTGTGTAGGGAAAATAGTTTATCTGTTTTCAAAGTTACTTTTCCTTCTAGGATTACACACTTATACAGAATTTCCGAATTATTATTATTATTTTTTTTTTGTAGATGTTTGACATACCTACTTACATTTATCTAAAATTTCGTATGTCAAATTTCTTAAATTTTTTTCATTTTCAAAAACACTTAAGAAAAACCACTGTACTTAACTGAAAGAATAGTTTCAATTAGACAACACTGAACGACTAACTAAATGAAAATGTTCAGACAAACCACCTTCCAGTTCAATAACTTCAGCAATCCATTAAATAAATTATTCATTACACCTGAAACCTACTATGGCAGCTATTACAACTTATATAAAATAAGTGTTTTCCAAAAATGCCTACATAAATATACCCCGACATTTTGCTCCATAAAAACTGTTACATAAACGATATGCTGATTAAGTGATGATTAATTTGGCAAAAAAAGGAGTTTTTACAACAAAAAATGTTTGAGCTCATTTTCTGCATAATAATTATGTTGGCACTCAGGGTAGTTTGCGCCACCTGTCAAGTTAGACGTACCTTTCAGCAAGCGTTCGTTGACGTCCATTCAGAATAATTACCTTTTTACTTCACACCCTAGGGCATTATTGCGATAATACTTGATATCTTGATAATGATAGTGTAGGATCAGGATTTATCGATAAATCCACGCACCCTAATAAATTGGGGCGCATCACTAGCATCGATATGTTTGGAGGAGACACGGGAAGTCACTAGGGAGTAATCCCCTAATAATTATTGCGGTGTATTGTAATCTGTGCGGATAATAAATTGGCTGCTGCTGGCTTTTGGTGATGACGTAACTATAAGATCTCCCCAAAACACATTAGTCTTGGAAGAGAATACCTACTCTATGGTTATGTAGCGAGACTTCTCCTCGCCTTGGGGTCGATAATTAAACCTTTTGAAGAGTTTATTTGATTGAAACTTTTGGTTTATCGTCGCGCTAACATAAAAACAAAGTTTTCAATTGAACATTTCAATAGTAAGAACTTTTAGAATCACGTTTAACACTGAAAGTCATAAATGAAACTTCTTGAAACACGTTTATTTATTATTATTTAAATTACAAAAACTATTGTTAGCTTGCTACATAAATTTTACTTCAATTATCGAAATTAGTTGTAGCATTTGAATCCGTGAAGTATTTATTTGATTACCCCCAGTGCTCCTGACAATGTAACATCAATTTGCACGTAGACCGCAAACTATGAACGTTCGCGAATTGGTTTTCGTAAATCGGTAATAGTTACGGCGGTAAACGTGTGACAAAATGCTTTATTACCGCTACGAACATGAGTTATTGTACATCGTATGTAACAACGTTATTTACATCTACCGATTTTGTATAGATCCAAAAATAGGGTAAAAGTGGGATAGTTGCCCTAGGAGGATAGACGCCCCATAATTCAAATTGAGACTCGCAAACATAACACAATCGCAGCTAATACTTATAAGCAAAGTATGCCCCCCTCACCTGCAGTATGCGAGCGGTAACTGCGTAAATCGGACGTGTCGCGTCTGTAATAATAAAATTTGTTGTCCTCGCTCACAAACAACGCGGATTACGAATTACACGGTTTTACGGAAGCGTGTAACTTTTGATTATTAAAGGTAAGTGATTTTATTTTTTAGTTTTTTTGCTAGCGTTTTGTTTGAATATCCCTCGTTGATAAGAGGTTTTGAAATTTTACTAAAAGTTTTTTGTTTAAAAAAAGGGGCAACTATCCCTACTGAAAAGGATAGACGCCTCGTTTTTTATGAGTATAGACGCCCTTAAGGGCATCTATCCCATATGGCTTAAGCTGAAGCTTGCATGGCATTTACCCAAAACTTTTGTTTTTAGAAATGCCTCGTAAATACATACGAAAGGTAGGAGCTCGTCCACGTGCTGAATGGACTCAAGAGGCGTTAATAACTGCATTGGATGAAATGTCGAAAGGCATTCTTGGGATCAACGAAATATCTCGTAGATATGGAATTCCTTCGAGAACATTAAGGAGAAGATTTGCAAACAAAAATGCTGAAAAACAGACATTGGGTAAGCAAATTATAACATGGCTATAACCGGGTTTTTAAAGTTAGACCAAAATTCAGTTAATAATAAATATTAATTATTTCTTTTAGGAAAACACCCACTTCTTGGTTTTGAAAACGAAAAGCGTTTGGTGATGCACATACAAAAATTAGAAAAGGCTGGTTTCCCTCCATCCCGAGACATGATACGAAGATTGGCATTCGAGTTCGCTGAGAAACTGGATATAGAAACACCTTTTGATAAAGAGACCCGAAAGGCCACATTGGTTACGATCATTTTTAGAACGTCATCCAGAGCTTAGTATTCGTCAAGCTGAAGGCTTATCTATTGCAAGAGCACAGGGATTAAATCATGAAGAGGTCAATAAAATGTTTGAGCTACTGCTTAAAGTCATGACTGGATAAACCAGATAGAATCTACAATATAGATGAAACTGGTGTCCAGTTAAATAACTCTACTGGAAAAGTTATTGCTACGAGAGGCGCAAGAGTAGTCCATTCTATTACTTCTGGTGAAAAAGGTGAAACTTTGTCGGTGATAGCGTGCTGTAATGCTGTAGGGAACTTTCTCCCACCAGTAGTCATAATCAAAGGAGTGAACAAGAAACCAGAGTTCCAAGATGGCCTCCCACCGGGAGCAGAAGTTTATATGAATAAAAAATCCGCTTATGTGAACGCAGAATTATTCCACAAGTGGCTGAAAGAACATTTTGTGCCTAAAAAACCACAAGGAAAGGTTATTTTGCTTCTGGACGGCCATTCTTCCCATACGAATTCCATAGATATGCTTCAAACTGCAGAAGAAAATGATATCATTTTATTTTGTTTACCCAGTCACAGCACCCAAGCCCTGCAACCACTGGATCGCAGTTTCTTTAAGCCTTTTAAAACATTCTATACAGCTGAAACAAGGAACTGGATAGCGTCACATAAGGAAAGAAAAATCAATCGACTAGTTGCAGGAAAACTTATTGGAAATGCATGGACTCGAGTGGCCACTACTTCCAATGCAATTTCAGGATTTAGAGCTTGTGGCATTTACCCTTTCAATCCATCTGCCATTCCAGAGAGTTTTTTTGCGATATCTGAAATTTCTTTGAACAATCAGAGCTCTGCAGAAGACAACGCAGTTAATCAAAATGAAGATACTGTAGAACAGGAACCAGGTCCATCCGATGGATCAATGCTGGGAGTTGAGAGTAATACGGATCTATCAGACAGAAGACTTTCTAATTCAAGTCCATCAGTTCTTTCAACGAATGACAATATTATGAACATCATCGATGAACCAGAAAAAGGAACACCGAGCAAATATTTGCAATAATGTTCTCCAGTACCAATAATTCCGGTTCCATTTTATAAGAGAGGAAAACAATCTGCAGCAATTTTGAATACGAAAGAAAATATCAAAGCTAAGAAAGCAAGGGCTAAAGGTAAAGCTACTTCGAGCATACCTTCCAAAAATAGACGTCGACCAGTTGGAGCTGACATCCAGAAAAAAGTCTCTGCAAAAAGTTCGAAAAAAAGACCAAGAGAAATATCATCAGAAGAAAGTGAAACGTCTTTTTCAGAATATTCTGATGAATTAGATCCAGGTAACACGACAAAAGATTCAGAATGTACAGAATGTTTCGAAGAGTATGAAAATACTAAGTCAGCTGCAGATTGGATACAATGTGTTATGTGCAAGAAATGGCTACATGAGAATTGTACTATGTATGGTGATTATTGCAACAAATGTGGACGTATAAGACGTGCAAATATAATAAAACTTAAGAAGTAAACAATTTTTTCTGTAATTGATTAATATAAGAATATCAAAATTAAAACCAAAGTGTAATGTTCCACGGATAAAGATTAAAATAAAACTTGTTAATTAGAAATATTCATTGATTTATCCCTAAGGGCAACTATCCTCATAGTGATAAAAGCATCGGGGCATCTAACCCATATTAGAGGCATCTATCCTCACAACTAGTACTTGGAATTTTATTACTTTTTTAAATATATGTAATAGTTGTGTTCAATTTCTCTTAACTACATAGTAACTAATAGCCATACTTACCATTAAATAGGAACCTCTTCCTAAATATTATTTAATTTCCAAAAAAAAATTGTCAATTTCAAAATGTGGGGCATCTATCCCACTTTTACCCTAATGCAAGGAAAAGGATTTTATTTTACTTTGAGTTGAAGTTGAATCTCTACATAATTAAGTCGTAACTGGCTGTCAAAGAAGGTTTAATGATTCGATTACTATCACAAATCATAAAGAAACCCTTAATAGCCCACAGATGACAGAAAACCGATAATTCAACAAGAAAATTCTTACCACGCACATCTTTATCGGCGAGCAAAATGTACCTCAATCCATCCAAGTCCGCGGCAATCAATATTGTTTTGGTAAAATATTAAAATTTTATTACACCTTATTTTCACGGGCATAAAATAGCGGTTGGAACGACTGTGTATAAAGTATAGTAGTATCAATTTATCATGTTTCAATCTCAAAAGCGAAGGTGGCCGCGGGCGATATGATCCGGCGGCAGGTAGATGCGCCACGAAATATTACACGTCGAGGATACCATGAAAAATAGTTTCTATTCACAGTTTTATGTAAAAATATGTTTATGTAATGCTGATGTAATCGGTTCTGGGTTTTTGTTGTATACTACTTTGCTGGTCTAGGAGTGAAAGGAATTTGAAGCGGAAGTGGCTTTCCTGGTGGGAGAAACTGCATGTTTTTATAATTTTATAACGCCATCGAAAGTAAATTACTTATAAGCAATGAAGTAAAATGAAATGAAATTGTTTATTCTGTACACATGATATCGGAATCACTGAGTACACGTCATATTAAAAAAAAAACTAAATGGAGTTGAGACATGCGAGTTGTGTGGAGACATTTATATGACTACCCTGGGAAGAAATGGCGAAACAAACTTAGGGGTCTCACAATCGAAGGACGCAGAAAATCCGTTGTCAATTTCGAAGAAATGCTCATAAGTTCAACTCATCTAACTAATCTATGTGTCGCAGGTTTATGACAAAATCAGAATTTTTTTTTTAAAACTAGCCTTTTGATCAAGAACCGGAAGAAGACAAAATTATTACATTATGTTATAAACCTGAGAAAATCTAGTTTTTAACCAAAAACCTATTGGATTAGTTTTATGATAAAAACAATATCGGTTGCTATTTCTTTAAATAAATAAAACAATTAGAGACAGTAAACAATGATTCATTTGCTAACGATAACATAAAGTAATAATTCTGTCTTCTTTCGATTTTTGATCAAAAAGCTGATTTTGTCATAAACCTGCGACATATGCAAACAATGTTTGACCAAATTATTATAAAACCGTTAACTAAGTTTTACCATAACTTAAGTCACAAGTCTAACCGGAATTTTCATTTCCACTGAGACCAATAAAATGTTAAAAGGAAGTAAGTAACAATACAACATCATTGACTCCAGCCATTTTTGTTCTTAATGCTCCTTTACGCTCCTAAATGATATGTATATTGCTAATAATTTGAAAAGTTGTATTTTAATCCTACATTATGCCAGTAGCTGGTAGTTATAAGTGGTAGGAGAACGTGGAGACGAGACAATTAGCTAAGGGCAAGGCTAGAACATTAATTGTGTTGTGGGCAAAATGGTGAATCGATGATTCGATAAATGTCAAGGGAATTATGAAGTTTTAACCTCCGCGATGGTAATCGAGGAGAGCCTGTTTGTGATTCAATATTTTTGTTGCAGGCATTTTCAAAGCTTTTTTTCTTATTTAAAAAAAAATATTAACATCACAGCCTTTAGTTCCCGAAAAGTTATGCAAACTAATTTCTATTGCATTGGAATATTAATTGTATGATTCAAAAGATGAAGAAGTAGAAGGAGTATTTAAAATCATTACTCATTTAACAATATTTTCTATTTCATATCTTGATGGCTTGTTTAATGATCATGTTATTCCTGCTTTGAATTTATCAAACATATTTATTGGTAGTAAAAGTTTGAAATACAGCAACATAATCACGAATGAATTTATGACATAGTAATAAATTCAGGTCATCAAATGAGTTTGTAATACCTACTTACATATTTTTCTTCCAAGTGGTCAGTTCTTCCCAAACACTAGCCAAAATCGCGCGCGTACGGCTCCTTACAAAAACACCAACTTAGAAACCAACCAACTTAGAAAAAAAAAAACAATTAAATAAAATAAAAAGGTTTTCTTTATGTTACTAATTGTTTAAGAACAGAACATTTTGGCTTAAACTAAGCCTCATATTTCTTTTAACTCCTCAAATTTTTTTTAACTCAAGCAACCCGGTATAATTATTTTTTATTTTATTTTATTGTATCAACTAGACGTTTACACCAAAGAACTTCCCGCATAATTTAACAGGTTGGCTTCACCACAACTAAGCATGTAAACTGTACCAATGAAGATCACTTTGACGACGCCATGGCATGAATAGAACCCAATACTTACGTAGGTTTATCTATAAGTTCTCATACCGTTTGCTTTTCTCAAGTTTTATTTTTAACGTGTCAAAAACAACTACAATTACAGAAAATCTTGCGTAACGCTATTTGAGAGAGCAAGACATATGTCTTCGTTCGTCACTGAAATGAAATTGTTTATTTTGTAAATCACTCAACCTAGACAAAGAAGTAATTTCATTTAAAATACTGTTGAATACAAAGAAGTTTTTAATGAAGTCTGTAATTACTGTAACAATTATATAACAATAAGCTTTATTTCGGAACATAGATACAGTTGGTACTTGCAACAAATGAAAACTAGACTCAACCTAGACGTTTTGAAGAAACTCGTAGTTCGCACTTGAACCGCGACTTGCATAAATTCAATTAGTCGTTCCGAGCCGGTCGGTTCGCGGAACCCTGCGTTCAGCCAGCTTCGCTAATGAAGCCACTTTTCGTAACCAATGTCTTCATCCAACGCTACAGGGATGTACTGAACTGTTTAAGAATACTTTTTTGATGAAGAAAAAGTTTGAATATATTTTTCACACAAGAAAAATATTCTTCTATAGAATAGAATACTTTTATTTCGACAGAAGTCCATAGGGTTAGTAAGAATTTTACGTGTATGTGTGTGTATGTGTAGGTATGTGTGTTGTATTGGATCTGCGTTGTTATCTTTAAGTTTCAATTAAGTACTTTTTATGGTGAATCTATACGGCACGAAAATTAGGATATCGAGGTATTTCATGCAATTCTTGTCCAAAAAATCTACGAGATTTTTTTCGAGCTATACCTTGTAGTCAAAAATTTCAATTAAAGCTTGAATAAATCTAGACCCTATTCGAAACTAAAAAAAAATCTAGTGGATAGTCAGTTTTTTTTTTTAAGAACACTTATATTGGGGTTTTCCATAAATGATTTTTAAAGTTAAGTGACGTTTAAACGTCAAAAATGTATGGTTATACAGTCGCTAATTAGTACTTAAGTTAAGTAAGCAACGTTTATGAGTAAATGGGATAAAGTACAGAAACATTTCCCAACGCCAATTCATCACTCACACACATAGATATCCGTGCTCACACACTATCCTATTAAAAATATCGACTCCTATTTCATAAGTAGATCCTTGCACCTTGTTACCTCGTCCCGGCAGTTACCCCCAAGTCCGCCTCTGCGTTCTGTCCACGAGGCGTGTAACCGCCTATTTCGCTCAAAATTATAACTTTATTATTGCCGGTGATTTCGGAAATTAATTTCTCGGGATCGAAGTCAAATTACAGTGAGAGGAGAGGGTGCCCCACCGGCAATGTAGCCATGAAGACATCCCGACATGATCCCGCATATTTGACGAAATATCAGTACAATAGCTATACGTTTTAGCGAGTTTTGAAGCGGAATTGTTGTAGAGCTTAACGGCTCCGCAGATAGGCGCGACACTACTCTAGTAGAACAATTTCCATGAGGTTTTCATAGATTTTTTCTCCTCGGATCGCGACACGTCTGTTTGCGGGAGCCTTAATAAAGTTGTTGGCTGTTATTACAAATAGGTCAATTTTTTACTCGCTCAGTACGTAACCAGTTTGACCTTTGGCAGTCGTTACGGGTGGTCAGAAACCCAAAAATCTGACAACCAGTCTTAACAAGGGGTATCGGGTGACCCAGTAAAACTGGGTTGTGGAGCTCAGATTGGCAGTCGCTTCTTGTAAAATACTGGTATCCAGCTGCATCCGGTTAGACTGGAAGCTGATCCCTACATCTTAGGGGCAAGGCTAGGCAGATTGTGTAGGTAGACCAGTTTACAAGCGACGAAAGTATCGCGTAAGGTGGTAAATTCCGCGAGTCAATTTACATTTTACCCCACTAACAATTAGCAATAACAACACATTACCGACCAGAACCCGCCATTACCACCGATGCTCTTATATTTGTTTTAAAACGAAACAAGCAAGACATATCATTAATATCTGCACCTTAAATCAGAGTAACCTCCACTTTTTGATCACAATGCAATAACTTCGGCCATATTCGGCGTTATTTCGGCCCCAAACCAGCTATTTGAACGCGATTAACCAATTACCAAGTTCCAATCTTGAATTACACTTTCACGAAAAACGAGAAAATGGCCGCGGCCCGCGACAGACGACTATTTTAATTTGTTTCTCGAAAATCATTGGTTGACTAGTGTGAACTGTAGGAAGGAATTATCGGCTTGTGTGATAACTGTGTGTACTGATTATGTTCTTACAACGGGACATTATTACCGGTGAAATTTCGAAGTTTTACACCCAAGTCCGCCCCTCGATCGTCGATTGATTCTCGGAATAATGAAATTATAAAGCAATGCATCCAATATTTTGATTGCGCGCGCAATCTTTATTACGCGCCTGCCTCTGCATTCAACGACTTCTTACTGGTTATTTTATGATTTCATTCGTTTCACTTTAAGACTTTTATTAATTCTTAACGATAACTTTGTCTATGGTTGCGGCTGTAAAAGTTAAGTTTGCCTGTTAAAGTTATTACGTATTCTAGATGAAATAAAGATTCACGGAATGTTATTGTGAGATTAGAATAGTAATCTTTGAAAATATGCACTACTACAAAACGGTGTGAAACATCGTGAGGAAACCGGCATGTCCTAGAACAAAAAAATCACCGACATGTGACATCTACCAACCCGCACTGGGCCTGTATGGTGGATTACGGTCCACTCACACAGAGAGGAGACCTGTGTCCCAGCAGTGGACACAGTAGTACGTCTGGGTTCGAACCTACGAACTATAACTGGTAAAAGATGCACTACTACAAAACGGTGTGAAACATCGTGAGGAAACCGGCATGTCCTAGAACAAAAAAATCACCGACATGTGACATCTACCAACCCGCACTGGGCCTGTATGGTGGATTACGGTCCACTCACACAGAGAGGAGACCTGTGTCCCAGCAGTGGACACAGTAGTACGTCTGGGTTCGAACCTACGAACTATAACTGGTAAATGGGCCATTATTTTTTTCCAGGGCCCAAATTGAGTAACTATGTCGTAAAAATAATAATAAAACCAATTAGTTTTTTTTTTATTTTTTAGGTTAATTTAGTTTTATCAATATTTAAAGTAAACAGTACAGGCATTAGCAGCGATGTTTTTTTACTATTTATTGTTTTGTTTGATATTAATACAAGGAAAGGAGTAGAAAAACAACAACTGCGTTACTTACTTAGAATAATTAGTTTTATTGTAAAAACTTTTACCTCAATTTTAAAAACCTATCAGACATAAACTTAGACAAGAATTACAATAATCTTATAATGTAAAATCACAATCATCTCAGTCTAATATCTTATTTTCTAATTAAGTTTACCAATGCGTTACGTTATTTTAATTTAAGCTACTGTAATTTCTCAAAATATGCCTTAATAATAGCAATTTAAGCTCAATCTTTATAGCATAGGTTGAAAAAAGGTAGATAAACAAAAAAAATTAAAATTTGTGGTGGTTCAAAATTATATTAAAAGCTTTATAACTCTTAACGTATTCAGAAAAAGAGGGACAAAAAAGTAACGCAGTAGTTGGATAAGTAACACAGTGGTAATCTTATCACAGCACTAGGTGTTTTTTTTTTTCGCTTTAACTAATAGAAACGCTCTAAAAACAATAATAAAGTAGGTATTTGAAATAAAATAAAACTTCTTAAAAACAAAAACAAAACGAAATATCCTCTCAAATTAACATTTTTAAACATAAAATCTTTGTCTCATCAGTCTTATTTCTCAAATATATTTAATGGAACATCAAATTCGTAATATACACGTTTAGCCTTCATAATTATTTTAGGGTTAGGAACTATCTCGACAATATTATCATATGGTTCGTACGAAACATCCCTTTCAACAAGCTTGAACATTTTCCCCGAATCGTCAACTGCTTTTAAAAACATAACTTTAATCTCTCCCTCGTCATCGACATTGCTTTGGGCAACACCCAAATAAAAGTACAATTTGTCTTTGTCTGAAGAAACTTTAACAATAATGTAAACACCGGAAAATATTTTAGACGTATGCACATTTTCTTTTTCCATCAAGTTTCTTTCATATGTATTAGATACTGAAGCTTCTTGTTGTATTTTAAGCTGTGAAAGAAGTTCATCATCTGAACTCGAAATTGGAGAATAAACCGATTCGTAATAAGATTTCTTAGGGTTGCCCACAATATTAGATATGTCAGTTAATACTTCAATTTCGTTCATAGTTTCTAAGCCGTCTCTTTCTGGAATTACATCAAAGGGAATTTCTAAATCATTGCTTCCTTTAGGCGAGCTAACGGGGCTGGTAGAAACAGGAATTGGCTGATATGTTTGTCAGCATTTTTCACAGGGTCCTGTTTCAATTTTTCCCTATAACGCCGTTGTTTTTCTGCCGGTGTTAACGCCATTATATTGAAAATAATATACTGTAACAAAATAACCCAATAATTAATTAAGTGAACTGTAAAATAGATAAATACACTTCGAAAACTGTTTACTTTGCAACTGCGTTACTGCACCTACAACTGCGTTACTTCTCGTGGTAACGCAGTGTAGTGGTAACGCAGTTGTAAAAATAACGTGTATTCTAACATTTGGGTCATATGATAATAAATACCTAATTATTTTTGAGTGCATGCAAATATTTACTTATTCTATTACAAAACGCAATAAAAAAACAATCAAATATTTAAAAAACTCACCGTTTCCCGTCGGTAACTCAGCGGCCGCACAATAAACACACGCGCCTCTCCGGACGACTCGAGCTCGACTGACGCGGCCAGCGTCTAGGCCACGAACACCCGCCTCACCCCGCCAGCAATTCACATTAAATGAAACGAACTTAGTCGAAAATGCACGAAAAAATTCGAATTTAAGACTCACTTTTGCTTGGTAACACAGAGTACTTACGTTTTCTTACTTCAACAGAGACAAGACAAGAATTATTTCGTAAATAATACACGGTTAAAGAAAACATAAACTTATTAGCCTGTTAATAAAGTTCATATTTACCTTAATTTCCGTAGATATTTTAATTTAATAGTGCCGTAAAGAGTTTTAATGTAATGTCAATGTATTTGAAGCGAGTTGCTTGCTGGGACAGCCGGATTTTGTATGAGATACGACTGCGTTACCGAGAAAAGCGACTGAGTTACCGTCACTTACGTCAAATTATAACATTTTTCACTAATGTTTATGTCTTCTTAGAGGGATATTATTATTACGTTTCTACCAATAGCGATTTTATTTTAATAATCATAGTTTTTTTTAATGTAAGAGGCTTTGTTCTTGAGAGACCGATTATGGGCCCTGGAAAAAAATAATGGCCCAAATGATAAAATGATAAATTATTTATTTCTGTAAGTAGGTTTGTACAAACACTTTTACGTGTCAATCATATTTTTTTAAACTAGATGAGGTCGGCGTTTCCTATCTGACTACTCTGAGAAGAAAGGCTGAAACAAACTCAGAGGTCACAGTCTCTTTTAAAGTCCAGACATAATCTTGGTCAGATCATGTGAAGACCATGTAGATTGGTGTCTGAAATGGTCTTTTGAGTAAAGAACCACACAGATTGAGCGGACCTGTCCAGTCAGTGCACGTATTTGTCAAAAATCGTTTGTTGGTAAGTAGCGGCCGCTACCACTGGGCCAGCACTGCTCAATAGACTTATTCACCATTCGATAGAGCGAAAAATTCTGAACAAAACTGTATACTCAACTCATTTTGGGTATTTTGTCCCTTACCTCAATTGAACCTACGGTCGACGACATACTAGTTCCCCAGCAGTGGGAACGTTATATGGTGATTATGCTTATGCACTACTAGTAAGAGTACCTACCTAACACAGTAGCATATAGATACTCATTTAGAATGTTGCCTAGTCTAGAGGACAACCCTTGCAAAACCTTTACCTAATCAAAACAAATGGAACCTACTCTCCACGAAAAGCCTGAATCAACAATATCCAATAAAATACTGTCCCCCAAATATTACTACAATCAATGCAAAAACTCGATGGAAGCAATCAAGCGAACCATAGATAAAGATAAAAATCTCTGCAAATATAAGTCATAAATTATCTGTAATACAAGGAGGTCTGCTTCCATAGAGTATCAATTCCCCTTTACTGTTTCCGTAATAGAAATATAAAAGGCATCACAAATAAAATCGCATTTATTGAATAGAAACATTTAATTTGGTCTGCGATGTCGTGCGGCGATAGTCTCTTTATGAATAAAATAAAAATATTGTCTTTGAGAAGAGCTCTAGTTTTGTTTATATCGTTGTAATTTTGTTTTTAGGTTCTTTGTGGTATTTTTGCTGTTATTACTATTGCCTTTCAGGATTTTTCTATTAGTGTTTTCGCTTCAATTTAACCACATTCAACCCAATTTTTGCACATAAAACGGCTGACAATGAAAAATCAAATAAATCATTCGTTTTCCGTCATACCGAAACAACAGAATGTAGCAGAATTATTAACTGAACGAATTTATAAACCGCGTTATACAGCCCTCAAATAGATACTTAGTAAGTCCCCCCCGAGCCCCTCCCTTGTGACATTAAAACATTGAGCAGACTAAATTAAAGCGCGCCAAAACTGTTGTCTGCGGGCCCAAGGCGGTCGTTTGTTTTAATACAATAACCGACACCGTCTCCTTCACTCCTCTCATTAGGAACATGCTTTTGTCTCGCTCCCACGCGCGTAATTTAGCCTTTTCTCTTAAGGCGACAACGTAACGTATCGGCAGTCTGACAAGTAAAAACAACTAAATTAGTGTAACGGCAAGTGATTTCGGGATTAATTGAAAACATTCTGTTCTTGTCAAGGTGTGTTGCAAATAAAATTATAAAGACTGCAATTAAAACACTTCCGAAAGACATTTCATTATGATTTATTGTCTTAGCTTTTTTTGTTATTAATTGTTTCTGGGTCTGAGGGGCAAGTTTCGTACTTAATTTTAAGGACGTACACAGTGTGATCTCAGTCTCAATCTGTCAAAAATACCAAAAAAAAACCCCGTACATTTTTGACAAGTTTTTGACATTGATTGTCGCTGAAATGAGATCGCGAATAGATTTTGTTTATTTTAACGTTTTTAATTAGGAGAATTGGCCTTCAGATTGAAATTATTCATGTTCATTGCTCAATTAAGATAAAAACCTCTTTTACCACATATCATCAAAGTAACAAAACAACGATACATTCAACGCACAACAGAAGCGCGTTCCTCTTAATCACTTCTAATTTATTTAGCCCCTCGGAGGACCGAGCGAGTAATTTATAGCTGTCCCTTTCCAACCCGAGGCGGCGGGCGTGCAGCCGTCCTGCTCTCCCGGGACCATTTTTAATTAAAATCACCGGGAGAAAATTAGAAATTATATTCTATTTTCAAAAACTTGCTCTGACGCTTTGTAGGAGATTATCTCTTTTTTATGAGCCCCTGGTCGCGGGTTTTGTTTAACTGCAGAGGAATTGGCTGAATGGACTTTGTTCCAACCACGAAGGCTTTTACGATTATGTCTTGTTCATTTCAATCCTGCTTCTCTGATGATTGGAAATGTTTCAAGTTTACTCGTTACGCTTTAACGATGATGGGACTGAGCCTTTTCCACTGTCATATGAGTTCTAGATGATAGCACTTCTGTTTAATTGCAAGCCCGTAACCGTTAGGACAAACGTTCAAATTCAATTTTATTCTTCCAGACGTATCCTTCTTTATCTAATTTTATAGTGGCTGTTACGATAAGACAGCTGCGTATAAAAGGTAATTGATACGTTTATCTGTTAATCTCCAGAGTTGTTAGGAACTGGTATTCTTGTCGTTCCTTATAAGAAGCTATAGAATTTAGTTTTTGATCTCCAAGAATTCCATGTGTCTTACTTGGATCTAAGAACTGACATAAACTCAGGACAGCCATTGTGCTAGTAAAAATTGATGGCTAGATCTGAGAACGCGGTGCCTTTATCCGTCTTAATCACTTTATTTTCTCCGAAGTGCGCGGCTGGGGGCAGCGGCGTGGCTAGCCTATAGTAGTAGGTATTGCATTAAAGTTTTGTGTTCTCATTTACGACTTAACGACTTTAGCCCTATGGCAGTATACCTACTATCTTTCAAGATTATCGAAAAGACCAGTCTCAAGTTTTTGAATTTGGAAAAAACAAAAAAAAAGACGGCTTAGCAATTCTCGGTGACGCGTTTAATATTTTTTTTTCTTTCTTGTTCATGTGCACGATACACGCCTAATTATATCTACCTAATTAAAGTCTTAACACTTTGAAGCCTTCTTAAGATTACCACTTGGAACAGCCATAAGCCCTAAGTTATCAAATATTATTCATCTTTATTTATTCAGACTACAATTTAGTCTATAGGCCTAGTAAAAAAGTAGCCTATGTTAGTACTAAATAACTAGAACAGATCGGCGCCCTAATTGCGTAACACACTATTCCTCTAAATTTGAATAATTTTGAACCATATTTCTAATCCATTACTCCATATGTTCGAAAAATGTGTTTGCTCAACAACGTAAATAACGCAATGAATGTTGGTCAACTGTCAAAATGAAACCCAATGCTACTGATAGCGTGTTACGCAATTACCCTGCAGGTCCTATTTGTGAGCGCCCACACTAGCTGGCTACCCGGGCTGTTATTATCGATTGCAAGATAGTGTCCTCTATCTTAAATCAAGTCAAAGCAATAAACAGAATCCAATTTGAAACTTTGAGGACGTATTGATTTCACAAACACCAACAAAAATTTCAAATATACATATAATCCATCCACCATTTTTAACCCGTTCATAACCAAGTTCCTTTGTTGCGCAGGCGGCGTATGCGACGATGACGGTGACAGCGGCAAGCGGAGACGGTCGCGGACGAACTTCAACTCCTGGCAGCTTGAGGAACTGGAACGGGCGTTCCTGGCTTCACATTACCCTGATGTCTTCATGAGAGAAGCCTTGGCTATGAGACTGGACCTTAAGGAGAGCAGGGTAGCCGTAAGTATCTTGAAGATTTTTTTATGTTAAGTACTTGGATTTCTGGTTTATATGGAGGTAAGATAGGCAGTCGCTCCCAGTTAAAAATGCTGTTCTTAACTCATTTACTGCTGTTTCCGGTTAGACTGGCAGCTGGCTCCAGTATAGTTTTGTTAAGAATTGGCAGATAATGATGATGATGTATTTAGAATGTGGGACAATGCGAATTCAACGAAACCGAATGATAAGCTAGAACGGTTTTTCTAAACTACAGGGTTATTTGTAAAACACCAACAACCTCTTAAGAGGTCATTGTACTCATCATTATGAACAACTTTTACTATGGGACCAAACCTGAAATCGCGAAAAAAAAATCTGCTGTTCCCTACATTTTGACGACTCGTACGAACATAACAACACATCGAACACCGTGGTGCGTGTTCCGACACATCATCTCGAGAAGTTCCTCAAAGAAGAGTTCTGGCCGAAGGGTGTTGTGTATCGCCGGTTTCGTGGCCAGCTACATGACACAAGTCAGCGAAACACGACGCCGACACTTCGTGTGCAGTAGTTATTAGCTTGTTATGTTATATGTATTTATAGTATTTTTAAGTTATATTATTATAGTATTGTATTTGTGATACTTTTGTATGTATTAGTTTATAAGTATGTTTGTAGTAGTATGTATTGTTTTTTCTATGGGCCTTAGTTGCCTGAAATAAAGGAATAAATAAATAAAAATAAAAAAATAAATGTAGGGAACAGCTGATTTTTTTTTCGCGATTTCAGGTTTGGTCCCATAGTAAAAGTTGTTCATAATGATGAGTACAATGACCTCTTAAGAGGTTGTTGGTGTTTTACAAATAACCCTGTATATTTGAAATGGTTATTGGAATAATTGCTGTATATAAATATTTACAATATTAGGACCTTAAACTCTCTAATTTATTAGAGACTTTTGGAATCCAATGATTATATTATATTTGTATATAATCATTGGATTCTACCTGGACTAGGAATAAACCTGTATCTCAGGTTTTATTTATAGGATATAAACCGATACTGACACCTTAAAAAGGCAGGGTGAAAAGCTGCCTTGGCCATGAGCTTGGTTATAACCAAAACGCAAATTTGGTACCGAAAGACCATTTCGGTGTACGTTGAAATTTTCCTAATAATGTAGGTTCAAGGAGCGAAAATGCTAAGCAAACACACTCCGTTCTCACATAGCCACTGAACTGTTATTTCCATTCAAAATGTTGTCAAATCAATACGTAGATCGAACTTCGCAGCAGTTCCGAAGATCAATACAAGAATTAAAGACGTGTAATAGTGAATTAGAATGACGAAATGTTATGTATGACACCGACACTCGCACGCTCAGGATGATGTTTTTTTCTTTGGGAATATGCTCTAAATGATAAATTTAGTAAATATGAAGCTTTTCAACAAGATCAGAGTAAGCAGGATGCTAATAAGTTGGCAGACCTGGTCAAGTACACTGCAGAGAGGTATGACTCTCTGACAAATAACCTCTCTTTTATATGTGTTTGCTCCCAGGCACCCTAGCCTAAACTTATTACATTAACACGGCTCAGCCAGTAGGTATCAGTATTAATGATGATAACAATACTTTACGTACGAAGGCCAAAATTGCTTGACCACCAACCCTTAACAGCTTCACCAAGAAGCTTTAAATACACTAGGCAGGAAGCGTATATCAAAAGTATACAAAATTGTACGACACATTTCACGATGGGTTAGCTACGGTGTTAAAACTGCGCAGAATCCTTTGTAGTTCTTGCTTGTCGGCTATACGTCAGTGTATATTTAGCATGCGACGAAAGGCAACGGTTTCACATCTAACATCTTAATCCATCATGGTTGGAGCATTTGTTACCATGTCGAACGAGCCTAATTTTATTACGCACCGAATCTGGTTTAGTGCAGAGTGAAGCTTCTGATTTGGTAGATCTGAGTGTTGGCCGGAAATTGAGGGATTGAGACGTTTTCTTACTAATAAGCATGAGTGAATTTCCTTCTTACAAGAAAATAAATAGAAATTCTAGACTCTGCCTCATCATCATCGGCCTAGCCTTTTCCCAACTGTGTTGGATTCGGCTTCCAGTCTACTTGGATGCAGCTGAGTACCAGTATTTTACATGGAGTGACTGCCTATCTTACCTCCACAACCCACTTACTGCGTAATGTTATCACATTACTATTATCCCCCTTGGTAAGACTAGTTGTCAGACTTCCGGGCGTCTGATTACCCGTCACGACTGTCAAAAATCTAAGAATGACAGCTGGGACCAACGACTTAACGTGCTTTTCGAGTCACAAATCCTAGACTCTACCTATGAGTCTAAAATCGCAAACCCATCTTAAGTCTCTGTATGAGATATATGGCCTTGCCCTGCAGTGGGGCAATAATATGCTGGTAGGAATATTTTTGTACGTAAGCAGAATATTCAGTATATTATTTAAAATTTCAATCCACAGCAAAAACTGCTACATTTGTGTTCCACATCCGATATTTATCACGGCAAACACGGGTAAAGTTAACGCAAAAATAATCGTGTCATCAAAATAAACCAAAACATTACGGAGAAACCGATCTCATTTTGAGGAAAATACACGGACAAACACGACGTACGGTACTTCGTACATAAGGGTAAAAAGCTGAAGGTTTCCGTTCAATATAAATGAGGGACGATTTCCCTTATTTTCCCCAAACCTTCCGAGGCTAAGCGGCCGCCGGGGACCGCGCGGTTGGCCGCTTTTTATATAAGCTTTAGGATCCGAAATAATGTTCGACTTGAGATAATACAGTTTTGAATGGAGGCCGTTTTGCGGCCAACCCTTGGCCGTATACGAATTGATGGCATTTTGTTTGGGCTTTTACCTCTGAACGGAAAAGTAATGTTTTTACCCTTTTTTAATAACTTTTAGTGATACGTCTTTTATTTTGTTTTTGTCTTCGTTTTTACAATTATTTCTGTAACTTTACTATCCTGTTTTATATTATTTATATTTTGTTTGTATGACGTTGTTATGTGTTTTTAAGTGATACTCTGGAGGTCACGTATATCAGATAAGTGACCTCCAGAGTCATCATCTGCGTAGCCTTTTCCAAAATAAGTTGAGGTCGGCTTCCAGTCTAAACGGATGCAGCTGAATACCAGTATTTTACATGAGCCGACTGCCTATCTGACCCCCATAACCCAGTTACTGGGTAATACGATAACCCTTGGTAAGACTGAATGTCAGACTTTCGGGTTTCTGACTACCCGTAACGACTATCAAAGATCCACGAATGCCAGCCGGGATCAACGGCTTAACGTGCTTTCCGAGGTACGAAGGGGTCTCGGTATGTAAAGATGGTCACCTATCCGCAGATCAACCGCGGCAAGCGCCTCCAGAGAAACACTCTTTTAATATAGGGTGCCTTTTAGTCTTTGCTAAATACATGCATTTTCTCTCTTTCTTTTCTTTCTATCAAGCCTGATTATTTAAAAATAATACAATATAAACATGGAGCAGATAAAGCTCATGAAGATTTTATTTTTATTATTACAAAGTGCGCCAACACAATATTTCGCTATTAAACAATGTATAAGTAAATCCATTTCTATAATCAGTACTAACGTCGATTGTATCCAACACTTATCGCGGCGGATCTCGTTCTGAGAGACAGACTATCCCGCACCACTCCTAATAGTCGGTATAAATCAAAAGATTGCAATCTTGGCGGCACCCCTGAGACGCGAGCGAGACGGCACGATTGAATAGCATAGATTTAAATGGGCGGGTCAGATAAGGATGGCTGCAGATCGCGCCGCTCCGACCTCGTCCGCGTCGCCGCTCCTAGGGACGTCACAATTCGATTACAGCTCAATAAAGTTAAAGTGACTTGTTTGCGTCTGTAAAGTGGATTTTTTCCTCTTCTTTGATTTCTCTATTTTCTTTCGTTCGTTCAACGTCGGGGCTGTGTTTCACATCGTAGTATCGCAGTATTGACTTCGATTTATAGGTTTCAATGGTACCTTTTATATGGAAGTAAAATAATTGTGTTTTATGAATGTGTTTTCATATAAAAGTAATTTAATAAACATGAATGTCACTCTGTTTCAGAGCGGCACTCGACTGTAAATTAGAAGCGTTTTGAATACGAGATGTGGAACATTATTCAACTACTTATTAAATAAAGCTTTTGGGGTTTTGGAGAGACGGCAAATGTAATCATGGCTTTACCTAACGTAAGAGTTTCGCGAAAGACGTTAAAAGCCCATTCTTTACCGAAAGTGGCATATTCTAATCTAATTTCATCCCTGCCTGACGTAAACTTGCGAAAACGGCTCACTCGCCCCGCCGTAAGCGCGGAAGTATCGACTTCATTTTAAAATTCATAGCATAAAATTTACATTTATATGCCAATTTCATTCCCTAACAGGGCGTCGGCGGTCGCACGCACACATCAGTATTCCACACACATCCGGCGCTGGCTGGGTACACCCCAAAAGTAAAAAAAATAGAAAATCTTCTTACATTCTCTGCTCGGTTGCGAAGAAAAAAGAATGGCGCGAGGTTTAAATATGGAACACTAAATGGAACGCTTAGGCGACAAAATGCGGATAGAATATAAAATTTAAGGAGTGTCGTGTGTCCCTGTTGCTCCCCTGCGAGTCGCGTCGCTCCTTCCCTTTCGGCGCTCGTCGCTATCAAACACGAGTCGACTTTACCGCCGTAGGCTTAGCGGTAAAAGATAGACATAAGACCTCTACAGGGTTGCTCCTGAGGCGGTGAATTATCGTGCATGAATAATTTTCTCACTGGCAAACAAGATTTGCTTCGTATTAAATTGCCTTAATGTAATTACTGTGCCTAATGAAATGCGGTGCTTCACATACGGACAACCGTATAATTTAAACATTAAACATGTTTAAAACGGAGTTGTCATCTACGTTCATTCATTAATTTGTGTGCCGACCCTTCGATGGAAATTAACTGTAGGTACTTGGTGCTGCATTAAATATTAGTCGTTTTTGAACGCCTGGATTGAAAAAATATGGCATTAATTGAATTAAGTGCGACAAACGATAATCCGCTGATTAACATTAACCGAAAATATATCTTAAGTAATCTTAACACATTTAAGGATATTTTTTTTATAAAAGATAAAAATAAAAACTAATACTTCAGTTTTATAAAAACCAAAGAACACAGATCTTAAACGACAGACACCCCTATTAGAAAACGCTTAGCTGGCAATTCGGCACGATGTTGCAAAATTTATATCCGTCTCTGTCACACATACACTTCGATATCAATTTGTGTGCTAAAAGAAAAGAGACAGCACGATTCACTACAAGTAGCAATACAGCGCTGAAACTTTACAGTTTGTGTTCCTGGCATTGTTTACCGGATTGTTTACAAATCTGATAGTTTGAAAATTAACTATTTTCTTGGAACACAACACTATTTTCAGCATTCTGTTGAATCTTGAAAGGTAGATTTTACTCGTAAACCGAAAAAGGAATCGTAACTAGGAAGATTGTGTAAAGAATAGGAAATGTGGCATATACAGGCTGGATTTGTGAATCTGCGAACGGGGATCAAAAATGTATCAAAAATTAAAAACATTCTTCTAAGACCGTTTTCCTGTGGTTAAAGTACCTGCCCTTACTGCCAAATCTCTGAAATTCAGCCTGTATAGCCAAAGACAACACAGTCCATAACATCATCATCTGCCGAGCCTTTTCCCAACTATGTTGGGATCGGCTTCCAGTCTAACCGCATGCAGCTGAATACTAGTATTTTACGTGAAGCGACTGCCTATCTGACCTCCAAAACCCAGTTACTCTGGGTGATACGATACGCCTAGGTAAGACTGGTTGTCAGACTTTCGGGCTTCTGACTACCCGTAACGACTGGCAACGATCTACGAATAACAGCCGGGACCAACGGCTTAACGTGCTTTCCGAGGCACGGAGGGGTCACGGTATGTAAAGATGGTCACCCATCCACAGACCAACCACGGCAAGCGTAGCTGAACCTGATAGATCGACCTGTGCGGCTGTTATTATTTAGCCACGGGCCCCTCTCCAACACCGTCCATAATATGCATATATAATTAGCCTATAATATTCCCACTGCTGGGACACAGGCCTCCTCTCTGTGAGAGGGAGTGGGCCGTAATCTACCACGCGGGCCCAGTGTGGGTTGGTATACAAAAATGCTTTTACTCGGTCGCAGAATGCCTAGAGAAAAATATTTAGTAAATACCGCCCATTGTATATTTTGTAGTGTTTGATGTATTTTTTATGTTGTGTATTTTTGTGGTGTACAATAAAGTACACATAAATAATAGCTAGATAAATAATTACGTATGTTATTTAAAAAAAAAAAAATTCACACGCGTCTGTTATTATTATGTAATTTTTTTTTTACTATTACGTTGCCGTGCCCTAACCGGGTTTCGAGTTGGAAGTTACACATATTGTTACAAGTAAATTAATGTACACATGAATGCAATAAAGAATTTGAATTCAGATGTCATATGTCTTCGATTTTTTGATCCTACTCGTAGAAACAAAAATTCGAAGACATGTGACATCTAAATGCCGGTATACAACGTGTAACGTTAAATGCACAAAACCTGAAAATAGTTTGATCAGAATAACGAGCAGAATTAATTGAACCACTTTTTAATATAGGTCACATTTTTCAAAAAATCTTCATTAAAAACGTTGCCGTGTCTATTTATTAATAGGTCAAGCAAGCCAATGTCAGCGCGGCGCAGCGGGCGACGACTTCTCGATCGATAAAGCGTCGTCGCAGACGCAAGAAACGATCAGAATGGCCAGTAAAACTAAAACAGCACAAAAAAACATTTACAATTTTAGTAATGACCTATTTTCTTTCTGAAATAGGTCAATTTAATTAAAAATCAGTTGGGGTATCTGAGGTATTGCGCATTTAACGTTACACGTTGTATAATGTCCTCACGATGTTTTACTTCACACTTACCACTGTTCAGCCTGTCACATTATACCACTGCGGGGCGAGAGCATTCCATACCTAATTTTCAATTTTCAAAATGAAGTTCCGTTCGTTTACATTTACCTAGTAACTATCAATTTTGCATCGCAATTCGCTAATTTTCTTAGCATTTTTTAAATAAGTAGTAACTGTTCGCTTATGAGCATAAAACTGCTAGTAGAAAAATCCTAATGGATAAATATTTTTACATGAAAACAACGATATTTCGTTTTATTGATGATGTGTAAAATACGAAACGTCATTTAATGATGAATACGTGTCTTTGTTACGTTCCTAAAATATGTTCTTTATGAAAATTTAATAGAAGGTGACTATTGGCTATAAAATGTTTACAGCCCCGTAAAATTTTACATAATAATATTATTAATACTGCCGTTACCTGAACAAAGCAACTGTTATTGATTAAAATATAAACGAAAAACACAGACAAAACATAAAATATAGTGTTCTGATCTTATTCCTATAGGACTAATAATAACTTACAAGTTAGTTAAGTACCTGTGTAGGTTGTAATGATAGGTATTACTTAGGATATGCATATCTGCGTATCTTTTTTAGTTTATTATTGCACCAGCGACAACCCCATTTTATGTCAAGGCAAATCACTGTCCATTCCAAGGCTGACTGGAAGAGATCGCCGAAAGCGACAAGGACGCCCATTGTATATTTTTAGTGTTCGATCAATTTTTTTTCTTATGTATTTTTGTGGTGTACAATAAAGTACATACAAATAAAATATAATATATAAATAAATATAAATTACGAAAAAAAACCACGCTTACAAAATTTTGGAGCTGGTATAAAATTCAGTGGAAAATATGGCTTCTTTCAATTATAAAAACTTTTTTTTTTATATTACTAATATATACCTAATAGTTGTTACTTAATACATAATCATGGCATGAGTAATAATTCATGACAGTTTCAAAGGTATAGACGCTTTAAACTTCTAAATAGGACTGATTTTACTTAGGAACCTACACATGAAAGCTTTGCCCACCATTTCTAAAAAAAACATCTCAATTAGGTATAGAAAAACCCAAATTCAATGATATCGAACAATCAGAACCAGGAAAAAGTAAACAGCTGCACCCCGACAAGGGGATGACAGCACTAATACAAGTCAATTCTTTATTTACAAGTTCGTGTTGGGGGGTCCCTTGAGCCCAGTGTGTAAATAAGACTGAATTTTCTTATCTTATATTTGCGAAAGCAGCGTGGCCCAATGGTAACGGCCGGGAGTAATGAGTTGTAGGTCTTGGGTTCCATCCTAGGCAGGCGTGGTACTTCGTTTAATTTTTTTTATTATTATTTATAGACTGGACATTATTGCTATTTTTAACCGACTTCAAAAAAAGGAGGAGGTTATCAATTCGACTGTATTTTTTTTTATTTTTTTTTTTATGTTTGTTACCTTTTAATAACCGACTGGGTAAACCGATTTTCATGATTCTTTTTTTATTTGAAAGCTAGTGCTTCCCGTGTGGTCCCATTGTCACCATTTCAATATCTGATGATGGGATCTTGTAGAAATCGGGGGAACTCTTCAATAAATAACAGCAGATTAACCGCGATTGTTGCTATAGCATATCTAAGCATTGTTTACACCATCACACAACATAATATTACGCCTGTACTCACTACAAAGGTTATAATTTTTTTTTATTATAACAATAATTAATACCAGTAAAACAACCGCGATTGCTGCTATCGCATATGTATGCACTGTTTACGCAATCGCACAACATAACATCACGTCTGTACCCTATAAACGCAGATGCAGCTTCCTGTCACTGATATTTACATAGCAAGTAGTGTTTATATGAATTTGATTGGGGTAGATATAACTAAAAAGTGAAAAATAAAAAAAAATATTAAAAAAAAAACAACCGACTTCCAAAAAAACACTAGGTACTAAGTGAAAAATAATTTTAATTTCGGAAGTCGGTGTCAAAAAACCAAAATGCGGAACCAACGACACCGACTTCCAAAATTAAAATTATTTTTCACTTTGTAGTGTTTTCTTGGAAGTCGGTTGTTTTTTTTTTTTATATAATTTTTTTTTAATAAATTCTATTGTACAAGGTGACAAGCATGTGTAAAATATGAAGCTATAATTTAATTTAGTCGTAAAAAAATTAACTGTAGGAGCGTTTTTTGATTTCAAATCTGTTAGCTCGTAAGACCAACTGAATAAATAAATAAATAATTTCATCACCACTGCTCTCGAAACGGTGAAGGAAAACATCGGGAGGAAACCGGCAAGTTCTAGAACCAAACATTCGAAGACATGTGACATCCACCAACCCGCACTGGGCCTGCGTAATGGATCATAACCCACTCCCTCTCGAAGAGAAGAGGCCTGTGTCCCAGCGATGGGAATATTATAGGCTGATTATGACTATTACAAAATGTCTTATTATTAGGAAGGTTGTTTTACTTCACACAACGCCATCTAGTCCCAAACTAAGCAGAGCTTGTGCTATGAGTACTAGACAACTGATAAACATACATATATATTTCTAAATACATACATATTATAGATAAATTACACCCAGACAAAGAACAAATGATCGTGCTCATCACACGAACATTTGTCTTAGGTGGGAATCGAACCCACGACCTTGCGCATAGCAGTCAGGGCCACTGACCACTAGACCAACAGGCCTGTCATATGAGAAATGTGTTTTGTGTTAATTTTACCACAAACATTCATACAAGCTAAGTAGGTTATTACTACACTGAGCTCTCACGAATCCACAGATCACTAATCTAATCAATAGCAAAAGTCATTCAAACTCTGCTGAGAATCAGAACTTTTTGAACGTCAAAATTACATTCGTAGTCCCCAAAACCACCACTTCACCACTGTTCTTCACTTCACCACTTTCTAGGGCTTTAGCTGGGAAAAAGTGGCGCAACAAACACTCCAGCAGCACAGCTGTCTGTTAAGTTAGAGAATAACTTGATTTTGATGAATCATTCAGGTCCGTAGACATCTACTCTAAGAGGCTCAAAATAACAACGAGGGTTGTGAGTAGTAAAATCATGTATACAAATAATTACCTACTAAACAAATAGTCTAGGTATTAAAGTCTGTATATGCTTCGACGGTAAAGAAAATGGCCAGAAATACTCCATCTTTACGAAAAATCATAAAAGCTTAAATATTATACAAGAACTTTTGAATGTACTGAAATTAAAGCTTCGTACCCTTTTAATAAATTAACGTATCAAGCTGAAAACACATGTAAATATACTGTAGAACCATCTTTAAAGTAAATACTTTACCAATAGCAATCTCAGTCCCCTCAAAGTGCGTAGGGGCGTAGAAGACAACTTCACCCCTCAGAGGATGACAAGTCAATGTATCGACACCACAAACGTCTTACTTACACCCCCGGGTAGGGAAGATGGGGCAATTGTCCCTGTGGCGTCACTTAATAAATGGTTTTTAGGTATTTCTTACTTACTTTTTGGCATAGATGTGTTCTAAGTAATAATAGTGTGGATGATTTGTGTGTTTCTTGATTAGTCGTACAAAAATATTCTTAGCTACAGGACAAAACCTTACTTGCCTAAAAACTATTGAGTATAGTAATTTTATTCTAGGTACATCCTCTTCACATGTAATTATTATTAATGTATACAACATATTCTAAAGCATTTTAAAAGACTACACGGAGAGAAAATTCTTAGAAAAATTACTGTGCTCGTCACTCTAAAGTGAGTGCAAGTGACACCTACAGAAAATTTTCTGAGTGAGATTGAGAAAAATTCACTACCTATTTGTCCAATAAATTTTACTGTACAGCATAAATTTTTTTACTGTGCCTAGCATGGTCATTTTTCCATTACCACTCAAATGCACTCAGATTATGAGACAGCACAGTCATTTTTCTAAGATTTTTCTCTCCGTGTAGGATCTACCTATCACCTAGAATCAATTATATTGTCTTATACATTTTGATGTTCAAAAGTGCCTTTTACCTGCTTGAAATAAATTATTTGACTTCAAATTAAGGCATACATTTGTATCTAATCTTCGGGAGTGACTACGTCTTTAAACGTCAAAGATTATGGATCAATTACAGGTACTTTATATGTAAAATCAACATTATTTTTATCTGAGGGCAAATTTAAAATTTAAAACGTTAATAATCTAGTAGCAGTCTCATCTCGGCGATAAACAATTGTCAACGTAATAATGTAACTTGTCAAAAACGTAAGGAAATTAGAGGAATTTTTGACAGTATGAGATTGAAATCAGACTGTGAACGTTCTTAAAATGACGAGAATTGCCCTCAGATTTAAACGTTTTCATAATTCGTCAACGATGACGCTTCTTTTCTTAATACCTAAAACAGAAAAATAACTTACTTATAAAACAAAAGTATGATTATGGTAATTATTGAGGAGCTTGTGGCTAAGTATTAACAGCCGCACGGGTCGATCGATCAGGTTAAGCTGCGCTTGCCGCGGTTGGTCCCTGGATGGGTGACCATCTTCAAGTACCAAGACCCCTCCGTGCCTTGGAAAGCACGTTAAGCCGTTGGTCCCGGCTGTCATGTCATTCGTGGATCTTTGACAGTCCTTACGGGTCGTCAGAAGCCCGAAAGTCTGACAACCAGTCTTACCAAGGGGTACCGTATTACCTAGATACTAGGTTGTGATCAGATAGGCAGTCGCCCCATGTAAAATACTGGTATTCAGCTGCATCCGATTAGACTGGAAGCCGACCCCAACATAGTTGGGAAAAGGCTAGGCAGATGATGATGATGATGATTATGGTATTTATTATCAAGTATAATTATGTTCTGTCAACATAAACAAAATCCATTCACCCCCAAAATCTAAAACCCATAAATTAAACATACAATACCTATCAATCGCCGAACATAACTCTTACAGAAACAAAAATAAAAACAAATCAGAGAACCCTCCCATTTCACCCCCGTATTAATGACACTCCCCCTCGAGGGGGTGTAAGGGGTGGATATACGTGGCTCATTAGCAGAGGGAACTACCCACCGGGTCATTACGACCGACCGACTAATCAATGTGCTTCGATTAGATGTTACAAACTTAGGGTTAAGTAAAAGTGTGGTTTTACTGTAATCTTTTAATTTTGTGTGATAGCTTTATTCTTAGTTAAGGTTCAATTATTTTTCTTAGTTAAAATGGTAATGAATTTGTTATTATTTTTAAAATGTCTTTAACACATCTCGGGACCCTCAGGTCCCGGACATTTGGAAGGCGTACGAGGGGTCAAAGCCGACTCGCAGAGGCCGCTTAGACAATTTTAATTTTATTAGTATCATTTTTTAGGCGTAGGTACTAAACATGCCAACTCTATAAACCATTAGAAAAAATTATTCCTGAAAAGCTATGCACTTCGTGTAGGTACGTGTTATCGTATCTATACGGAAGGGCTCTTTCCCACGGCAAAATCCCATTTTTTGCAGGTACGGTTTTTGCAGGATCCCGTTTAGTAGTGTACGTGTTTAAATAATTATACATATTCACAAAAGCATCCTGTTTTCCGGATACTGCAAACGGGATGCTATATATCATGTCTATATTCTGGCATATCTTTTGTTACGGCTGCGAATCATATTTTAATCAACATACAAGCTAACCTGCAAATTGTAAAAAAACGTAAGAAAATTTGATTTTCGCGGACCAACCTAGTGTATCCCCCTTAATTGTTATAGGTACATATACTCGTATTGCATTTCCTAAAATTCTTGTACTGGCAGGTATTGCTTCATAGCCTCATCTGAATCATAAAAATAGCGCAATACCCAACATTTTTTCATAATTAAATCTAATTGCCGTGAACAAAGGTAATCGATTTTTCAGTCACACTCATAAGTAAATAATTGCAACTTATATAAGTAAATAGCATTAAATAGAAAACGTAGTATCGATTTACTTCATTATTAATTCACAACGGGTGGCCATTATTTGATAAATTACCTTATGTACCTACCCAAACTTTGTACAGATGCCAGCATATCAAGCTACCCGAAACTGACAAGTTTTCCCAATCAACCTTGAACCTTACGCTGTAGCAATAAAGTTGAAAATCTATTAAAGAAATTTGACAGATCGTAGTAGCTTGATGTGCTGGCGTCTGTACATAAATGATTTGAATTACAATTTCGTATACAGCTTTATCAATACTAATTAGAAAGTATTATAACAATGGGCTTAGTGGAAAGAATAAAAATTATATCAGGAATTTTTAAACACGTGTAAGAATTCTACATGCGTACCTAAGTAGGCAGATGTTTGGTTTTTCTTTCTTCTACTCGCGACTTCTTTCGCGTGAAATTTCTTGTTTCCCCGACCTACTCCGTCGCATCGCTTGCCCCCGTTGTTAATGATCATGCTGATGCATGATCAAAAGCCGCTCATCAGTTCAACAAAATATATTATATTTATTAAAAGATTGCGTAAGATGTAACTAGATGGCGTTGGCGTCGAATTAGATCTCGCAAGCGTTGTGTTACAACGATTTGGTTCGGTCCTTGTGAATTTTAGTAAATATATGACTGGCTAGCTATAGAACAGTATACAGTTTGGTTGTTTTATTCAAACCTTCAACCCTACTAGTATACACATAAGGTCATCATTTCTTACTTTATGCTCAGCTCCTACGAGCCCTAGCAGCTCCTAAGCGTCATACATAGCGTCAATGTTAAATAGCCTATAATCTTCCTCGAGAATTGGGCTGTCAAATTCAAAAATAATGTTCTAAATCTGACTGGTATTTCCACAGATCAGCGCGTTCAAACAAACTCATCAGCTTTATTACACAACCTGTCCCTGAATTAATGTACACCGTCTTAAGGGGTCATTGTACTCATCATTATGAACAACTTTTACTATGGGACCAAACACGAATTCGAGAAAAAGAAATCATTTATGTTCGCATAATTCGTCAAAATGTGATTTTTTTTGCGATTTCATATTTGTTCCATAGTTAAAGTTGTTCGTATTGATGAGTACAATGACCACTTAAGAGGCAGTGCGTTAATTCTGGGAGATTTTGTATAAAAATGTACTTCTCTATCTCGCCTTATACAACGTGTAACGGAAAGGGCGTATCAACCCTGAAGGAGGTGAATGTGCTCATGAAACTCAACAACTTTCCCCAAAGAACATAGGTCGAAATATGAAAAAAAAATTTGGCCCTCCCATAGTAAATCAATCAGCTGGTAGTCAGTTTTGTAAGGGAGGGCCAAATTTTTTTTTCATATTTCGACCTATGTTCTTTGGGGAAAGTTGTTGAGTTTCATGAGCACATTCACCTCCTTCAGGGTTGATACCCCCCTTCCGTTACACCCTGTATAGGTACCGACTTGGTCCCGACCCGTGTGTAAGGTTTCTTAACCTCTCTTAAATGATAAGAAACATAAAGAACTGAGAAATAATTATATTATTGGTCTTCTTCTAGGCAGTCTTCTCATGCAGAGAAGGATCGAGCTTTGATCAGCACACTTGCTATCTGCGTAGTGGCCAAACTAGACGTCCCCATTATGTTTTCCTTTGCCAGGAAGCAGGGGTGTCCAAGAATCACTCCAAGTTCTTACTCACAAGATTACCACCAAGCTACTTGATTACGACGATTTTCAGAACAGAACTGGTCAAATTCACAGCTATTAGCTTCTTAACATAAAACCCAATTCACTTTAGATTAACTACAGTATCTGCAAAATCTTACACAGAACACTCCCACTAAGTGAGAATTAACTTTTCACTCAATTTTACGGACGATAAATAAAGAGAATCAGTTTTAATATCGTTCATATTTATCTTCTTAATTATACCCGACGCTGGAAGGCGTTATGTTATAATTTTATTAAATAAATCCAAATGAATCCGGCAGAGGGCGCAGGCGTATTATGCTCGTTTCGCAATAAAAAGCGATGGCTTGCTCGTAAACTGACCCGCGCCGTGCCCGGGCGAACCAACGTTATGTTTTTCTTTTTTTATTCAATCGGTGTGAAGGATACATATGTTGGCATTTATTTGGAGCACATTTTTTGCAAGAGACGTTAGTGTAACATCTGTAGGTATTGTCAAATTGTCACAAGGAAAATACGTTGCGAAAATCTAAAATTTTAAAAGTTGAAAACATTATGTGGTGCAGCTTTCTAATGAAGGAATTATTAGGTTCTACAAATCCAATAACCCATAACCCCACAAAACCCGACAACGTTACGTGTACAGTCATAGTTTTAAGGTTCTTATTATGTATTAGTTTATTTTTGTATAAGATTATTTAGTGTATTTTATCTATGGGTCTTAGTTGCCTGATAGTAAAATGATTATTATTTATTGATGAACCGTAGATCGTAAACAAATGTCTAATTAGTTTTTGGCTTCATAATCTGCACAAATTTCAATGTCTGGTACGTTCTTATAACACGCCACTTAAGATGACGACATTGCTTACCGGTGGTCTGACCACGAATGGGCGTCCCATTGACCCCACATTAAAGTAATTTTACAGCTACAATTAAATTCTATACGTATTACGAGATATTTTAGTACCACCCGTCTACCATTGAAAGGACCTTTGGACAATAATATGAGTCTCCGAGGTATTTGAAACAGTTAATCGTTTGTCTCTTCTTATGCTAAACGCAAGTCATGAATATTCACTATCATATTAGAGGCTATATTATAATTGGTATTACGAAAGACTAATGAAAAGTAAGGAATAATACTAAAAATAATAACTAATAATACTAATAATAAACTACTAATAATAATACTAAGTTTATTTATTTTCTCTCACAATGGTTTTGTACCCCTGATAGTTTTGAACTAAATATATAAATTCACATTGTGAGAGTAGCCGGTCGATTCTATAAAAATCACACCGTGAAATCATAAGTGAAGTGAGCACTTAATAAAGTTAATCCCTAGCGAATGACGGCTCACTCCACGCTCACTTCACCCAAGCTTTCACGGTGAGATGGTTACAGAATCGCACGGCTGGTACCTGAAGTAGGTTTTAGAAAAAACCTGTATGGCATCATACAAATAAACAGTAGGTAACATGTATTTCTACTAAACAATTAAAACAAAAAATAAATAAATAAAATGAAAGAAATTAAATAACACAAAAAAACAGACAATGGGCGTGTGGTGAATGTGTAGCTAATTATTTGAATACTCGTACAGCCGGTCGATTCTGGAAAAATCTCACCGTGATAACTAAGGTAAAGTGAGCTTAGAGGTAGCTGTGAGTCATATTGATGCTAGAGATTGACACTATTGACGACTCACTCCACGCTCATTTCACCCAAGTTTTCACGGTGAGATCTTACAGAATCATACAGCTGGTAATTGAGTGGAGCAATTTCTCTGTGCTCTCCTAGGAAAGAGTTTTCAAGTAGTCAGCTACCTACTTTTTGCTCACAACTGGGTTTGTGTAGTAAGTAGTAAATATATTTTGTCCCTTGTTGATAACATTGTATAGATGATCCCCTTGGTAACAGAAAAACTTGTGGGACTGACGTAAACGGTAAAATGTAGTACGGCATTTTTTTAATTTATTTATTTAATACATAAAGTTTTATTTTTATATAACACCTGCCAAACTGCAAAGCGATTTGTTGACAGTAGGTTCTCGTGGATTTGGCACGACTTTTTGCTTGACTAAATTTTAAAAAGAAATTTAAGTTAAAACATAGAAAAAATAATTAAAACTAAGTCTAAAACCATGGCTCTATAGGCAAAGATTCCGTATGTGAATACAGAGTACAATAGTAACCCACAAAACCATACATTCTATAGCTATCACAGCTACTACACTCAGCGGCATCAGCCAACAAACGCCATGGGGCCATCCCATAGTACCTAATCTGCATTCGCGATTTATTTGCCAAATATGTAAACAAATGAGTCTATGGAAAAATAACTTTAAATCATACAGTACTCTTTCGTCGTTTATCTTTCAAAAGTAAGGAATGTGGTTTGTGAGGCGTTGATTCATGATCAAAAAGACGACCATAAAGAAGGAAAAAGACGTAAAAGTTGGAAGAAAGTGTTCAAAGAATAAAACAGGAGGAAACTATGAGAGATGACCACGGAGTCATGAAAGGTAGATAATGCCATATACGAGTACCATCACACTAATATTATAAAGGCGAAAGTTTGTGAATGTGTGTGTGTATGTTTGTTACTTCTTCATGCTCAAACGGCTGGACCAATTTTGATGAAATTTGGCACACAGATAGTTTATAACCAGGATTAACACATAGAATTCTTTTCTTCCCGATATTCTTACGGGATCGATACTCACGCGGGTGAAACCGCGGGGCGCAGCTACTACACAATATATTGAGGAAAATCAAATTGAAAACTGAACTTTCAAAAAGAAAAATAATATAGGTCATGAAAACCTTTTAGAATACTTTAATAGTGACGACGTGTGTAGAGTGGGACGCCCGCTAGATGGACCATCAACATCTTTCTCCTTCTGTTTTCCCAAATTATTTGGGGTCGACGCAGCATGTCTTTTTCTCCCATAATTGGGTAGTTGCATGATATTGAATACTATATATTCTAGTAGATAATGTATCCACACATGTAATACAATAATAGAATTCGAAATCAAATTTGAAATTGGTCGAAAAATAAAAAACTTATAACTTATAGAAACTTTTTGTCTATCTCTTTCTCGCAAAACGAAGTTTTGCATGTAATTTATATGGCGATACTGAACTATGACGTCACAATTCAGTATTTCCCTCTCTGTTTAATTGAGAGTTTTGAACGCTCATATCTTTTCAATTTTTAAAAATATTAAAAAACTGTTTATACCAAGCTATTAGTGAGGTAAAAACGCTTCAATTTAAATAATAAAAAAAAATTAGTCAACTCGCGGATTCTCTGTGTCGTCATCTCGGTAGCCACCCCCTTTCTAACCATACCAACATTCACACAGTCCGTCCATCGTTTCTTTGGTCACCCCCTACTCGTATAACCATCGACATTCATAGTCAAAACTATCCTCTCGACATTTTCCCGGACCAACGACCTTAAAAAGGTGGCTGGGATATACTCATGCTGATACTTTTCTCCGTGTAGTTATAACAAGGTTTAGCACATCGCGGAAGCACATTTGTATGCCTTGTGAGACACCACAAGCCATACAAATGTGCTTGCACAAAGTAGTACAAAAACCTCACAGTAATTTGCTTAACCATACGATCAACAATTTATCATGAACTTCAAAACCAAGTAAAACGCTCCAACATACTCGTACAATGTTTCGCACATCGCGGCAGATAGCGCCGATGCCCAGCGCGTCAAATGCGCGCGCACGCCTGCCCGGCATTACGATGCAAATGCGCAGGCGCATTGAAATTTAACGTCTCAATTCCTGGCGGGTCGCGGACACTTTACATGCCTTTGTGCGGCGAGATAACTCTCCTAACCTTTGCCGGTTAAATATTTAAACTCATGTTAATACTGCTTAAATTACTGTTAACCTGTAACCCTGTTTTATGGATAAAACCGAAGTTTAAAACACACATTCTTTACGGAAAAAAAATGTGTTGTGAAAATTATGACTTTTACCCCAATTTATGCTTAAGCCTCAAATTTTTCAAGTAGCGATAGGTTCTATTATTTGTTTTTGTTATTTTCTTGATTATTTTAGTCATATATTTGCAAAGTAAGTATTTATATTGCTTCTTACTTTAATTTAGAGGCGATGTGTTTTGTGTTTTTGTGCTCACACCATAAATGATTACTATAAGTCTGTCTATACGTGAGGATTTGTAATTGACTTTCGGGTGACTCTGGTTTCCTTTTTGTGTTTGTTTTTATTAGCTGTAAGTCCTCTCTGTACTAAAATAATAAATAAATATAGTTACAGGACTAAGCTAAGTATTAAGAGGTTTATTCATAAACGTTGCTTAAAGATAAGAGACGTTTAAACGTCAAAAATGTGTTGTTAAAAAGTCGCTAATCATTACTTAACTTCACGTCACGCTTATAAATTAAGGGGCCAGTCTCACAAAATTAGAATGATTACCAAAATTATGACTTCTACCCTAAAATGTAGGAATAACTGTGAAATAAAAATGAAAACTCGAAAGCAACTTTGACATTGAACCTAAGTTACTCAAGACACTTTCAAATTACAGGCCCGAAACGGATTTGCAACCTAAAAAAACCATTAAAACTTGCTTCATGTTTAAAAAAAAATGACAGGTATCGATAATCGTGAGCGTCTTACGGTCGTGAAAAACGCACAGACAGATTAACGGAATCACTTTTTCTTAAGCGATCCTTTTGGCACACTGAAAATTATCTGATATTCAACCTTCAGGCTAAACTATAGAAAACTAGGTTTTTATAATCTCGTGAGTCGTATAATATCGTGACATTTTTACCATCTCAATCGTGAAAGTCACCTGCTTTAATGTGTACCTTTTGTGTCCGTTTTCCTATCAATAACCGATTCTGTATTTTAAAGTGTTACTGGGTTTTTCAACAAGAAAAAGTCTGTATCTGCTACAAACTTCTACCCAAGCCTTCAGCATGACAGCTGCGATGTTATGTTATGATAAGCTTGGAGTCTGAATTTGTACTCGGTGGGGAATAGCTCGCCCTTTATAACATGAAAATTATTTCGTATCTGACGAAATGTGTGTAACACTCGCCCCTACCTACCGGAAACTACAGGCATCATCTAAATCTAAAGCTTGCTTAATAAAACTACCTTTGTCGATACCCAAGTCAAGAGATATTCCACAACTTTCACACAACGCCATCTAGTCCCAAACTAAGCAGAGCTTGTGCTATTAGTACTAGACAACTGATAAACATACATATACATTTCTAAATACATACATATTACAGAGAAATTACACCCAGACAAAGAACAAATGATCGTGCTCATCACACAAACATTTGTCCTATGTGGGAATCGAACCCACGACCTTGCGTATAGTAGTCAGGGCCACTGACCACTAGCCCAACAGGCTTGCCTATGACCACTCCTACATCAACTGCACGTTAAACAAGCCTATGATATAACTAAATCCTTTCTTGTCATACAGGTATGGTTCCAGAACCGCAGAGCGAAGTGGCGCAAAAAAGAACACACGAAGAAAGGTCCAGGTCGACCAGCACACAACGCACACCCTCAGTCTTGTTCAGGAGAGCCCATTCCACCCCACGAGCTTAGGGCTAGAGAGAGGTGAGATATGTGCAAAACGCAATTTTACTTCCTCTAGAGACAACACCACAAAAATCTATGTCCAGTGGAGGTTTTCCGGCTGATATTATGATGATGATAGCCAATACGGCATAATGAAAATCTTCAATACCAAGTACCTGCGGGGTAGTTGCGTAACACACTATAAAGTAACAACGGCTTTCATTTTGACAGTTCAACAACATTCATTGCGTTATTTACGTTGTTGAGAAGATTATTTTTTAGAACATATGAAGCAATGGATTCGCTATATCCTTCAAAATGTTACAGATTATAATTTAAAGTGTGATACGCAATAGGGTGCAGTTCCTCGTATAAGCAGTGGTGAAGGAACACTGAAAAGGACGGCTTTTGTAGTTTAGAGCATAAATTCCAGGATATAACTAGAGATGGCCCAACCAGGATTACAAGTTCTCAATAAAATTATTACTTTGGCCTGAAACACAGGTTTTCATAAACCTAGATCAGGCAGGTCGCTACATTACAGTTAGAATTAAATTTAACCTCGCATGTAAAGAATGTAAATCTTTATCTTTTACTTAATTCTTGAATAAATTTTATTTCATTATTTTATTTATACTTTAGCCATGTCTGGGATCAAAGCATTGCTTGATACAACTTCTATAAATGACTATCACAATTTCCAAGTCAGCTCTTCCATATTATAAGTATGGAACAGATGTCTAATAAAAATGGTATATTTTTAACAATGTTTAAGAGCAAATAATACCTAACAGCCGCACAGGTCGGTGGCCTGTGGATGGGTGACCATCTTTACACACCGAGACCCCTCCGTGCCTCGGAAAGCACGTTAAGCCGTTGGTCCCGTCTGTCTTTCGTGGATCTTCTGTCTTGACAGTCGTTCCGGGTAGTCAGAAGTCCGAAAGTCTGACAACCAGTCTTACCAAGGGGTATCGTATTACCCAGTAACTGGGCTGTGGAGGTCAGATAGGCAGTCGCTCCATGTAACATACTGGTATTCAGCTGTATCCGGTTATACTGGAAGCGACCCCAACATATTTGGGAAAAGGCTAGGCAGATGATGATGATTTTCTATAATAGACAGGTAGGCATTCGTTAATAGACATATTATAGCTTGATGCCCTTCCCTACCCTGTCTTTGAGACAAACAATATGCTCCAGAAAAGAAATTCATAAATCACGTATGGTTTTAGGTACAAATGGTATTAATTATACTGATTATTGTGCAGCATCCATAAACCGTACGACAATTATATTCATGACCTCACGATTGTGCACACCGAACCTTAGGTACAGAAACGTGACACTTGATACAAGTTCTAGAAATAACAATTCTGATACTTTTAGAGTCACCGTCATTGCCTTGAAAGTGTTTTAAATCTTTTTCCCTATCTTGCATTGATCCCCGACAGCTTTTTACGAGTTAAAAATAAAGCGATTATTTTTTAATGTAGTGCGAATTTGATTAATTAACTGATGTAATTTGTTTAAAAGGTTTTGTTTTGTTTTGTGATTAATATAATCGTGTTTTATCGGCTGTGTTCAAGTAAATTAAAGAGAACATAAAGAGATAAACAAATTAAAAATATGCAGAGGTTACGGTGTGACGCACGGGATCAAGTGCAGTCCTGTCGCTGATGTCATCAGCAATGCGGTATTTAATCATTTAGTGACAGTCTTTCTTACGATTGCTCTGATTCTAAAATCATTATGAAACATTTTTATAAACGTGATTTGCCTGCTTATTATCAAAGTCAAGCATGACATTCTTTTTTGTCACACATGTGATGTGTAATATAAAACATTATTTTTAGTATATGGCAAACCCGAAACACGTGTCTAGTATTTTTACGTAAAGAATCTATGTACAAAATTTCAAAACTGTATCATGAAAACGAAGCTATAAGCTTGCTATGTTACCTGATTGTCCGTACAAAAAGTTGGTTACCACTTAACACGCGCCGCCGGCCAACTGGCTGTGACCTGTGTTGTGCGCATAGTATGATTGCGAAAATGTACTTAGTGTCGCTCGGTGTCCAACTTGTTACTATTTTTAAATATTTTTGGGACAAAATATAACATGGTGTAAAAACTATTGGAATCGATTCAGTTACTTATTCTGAACAAACTATATTCAGGTTTGCAGTATACTAAAAATAATGTTGTATATACAAGGTGTAACTTAAATAACGCACAACCTCTTAAGGGGTCATTGTACTCATCATTATGAACAACTTTTACTATGGGACCAAACCTGAAATCGCGAAAAAAATCAGCTGTTCCCTACATTTATGTTCGCATAACTCGTCAAAATGTAGGGAACAGCTGATTTTTTTTTCGCGATTTCCGGTTTGGTCCCATAGTAAAAGTTGTTCATAATGATGAGTACAATGACCCCTTAAGAGGTGGTGCGTTATTTAAGTTACACCTTGTATACATAAACTAAAAAAGCAGCGGGGGGCTAATGTCAACTTAAAAAACCAATATTTATTAAAACTGTGAATCAATTGAAACATACAAAAAAATATATATTTTGCTATCGAGCCTATTCCTTGGGCTATAGATTCTATACTAATTGGGCCCTATCGATTTTATCAACAGGGCGAGAAGAAGAAAGAAGTTGGCAAAAGCGTTGGAGAGACAAGCCAGGAAACTGCGGGCAAAAGGCATCGCGGTAGACCTGGAGGCTCTGAAGGCGGAGTACCTGGCACAGCACAAGAACAGCGGCCTGTACTCCGACTCAGACGGAGACATCGAAGGGGAAGACAGCATGATCGACGTGGTAGGAGGAGACTCTTGCCACGACTCGGGTCCTGAAGACTTCTCGCTGTCGGGCAGACTTCGGGCACCTTCGGGCGCCGACGGTATGAACAACTCAGACAGTTCCACGTCTGACGGTCATTCGGGTCGGAACTTCAGCCCGATCCCCGAACCCCAGCCTTCCTTCTTCAAACACTTCGGTGGAGCCAGTACGAACTTCGAGAAGTTCGACTTCGACTCCGGCCGAGCTGTGTCCTTAGACTTGAGCGGCGGAGGCCACGCCACAGAACAGGACCTGTCCAAAAATGGGGGAACAAGAAAACATAATCCTTTCAGTATAGAGTCCTTACTTAACACGTGAAAGTGACTGTAACTCGTGACGATAGAGGCTCTCGGTTAGTTCGTGACTACTCCAGTGAAGTTTGCGCTATGACTGAGTGAGACAACAGTGAGTGTAACGTTGTATTAGCGAACATGGACATTATTCTTAGTACCTTAAGGTGAAAAATACTTCGGGACCTAATTTTAGCGATTGTGGCAACGTTGGTACTGTTGTACTCTAACACTAGCCCCACAGGCATTTCAGAGATGTTCCTTTGCTTACAGTTAAACAATAATTGTTATTATCATTAGCTCGTAATCAGCTTCAGTAAAGACTTGATGAGTACCATATAACTACATATCTCGTGTGAATATTAGATCTAGGCAATGTATTATATAGGTAGTAGTGTATATAGTAATTATTTATATTTATTTTCTTTAAAAGCTCCCGCAGATTGGCGCGACGCGATGCTAGTAGAACAATTTATATGAAAACTTCTTGTAAATTGTTCTACTAGAGTCGCGTTGCGCCTGTCTGTGAGAGCATTAAGAGGGTTCATCCCTTAGAGCCATGTTGGAGATTCAAAATTGATGATTTCCGACGGACAATAAAACCATAATGTGTTTAATTTATAGATGAGAGATTGACGTCATATTATTGGGAATTTTATAATCTAGTGCATGGCTGAAAAACATTTTAAATTTTTTGTATAGTTTTCTCATCAGAACCGTTTTTATGCAAGCCTTTTTTCAAACTAGCGATCGACGGTCTAAGCAGATGCGAGATATTAGTAAAACCGTATACGACAAACTTATAACAATATTATTTTATAAAAAATAATAACATTAATTAGTGCATGGCTGAAAAAAAAACACGATTACTGTAAGTTTTCATTCAAGAAAAGTATATTCAAAAGTGTCAATTGTAGCCACTTTTCGAGATATTAAACGTGTTAGTTTATGATGAAATCTGAAATATTTATATTTTCTTTTAGACCTAGTAAATTAAGACATTTATGTTCTAAAACATGGTTCAAATATTTTTTTAATAACTTATATGTTTATTTTACTATGAATTATTTAGTATTGCTATATAATCGGCGCGGATTCACGCCACCGCTCAGCGCGCTCAGCGCGCCGCTCTAGCAATACTAAATAATTCATAGTAAAATAAACATATAAGTTATCAAAAAAATATTTAAACCATGTTTTAGAACATAAATGTCTTAATTTACTAGGTCTAAAAGAAAATATAAATATTTGAGATTTCATCCTAAACTAACACGTTTAATATCTCGAAAAGTGGCTACAATTGACACTTTTGAATATACTTTTCTTGAATGAAAACTTACAGTAATCGTGTTTTTTTTTCAGCCATGCACTAATAAATGTTATTATTTTTTATAAAGTAATGTTGTTATAAGTTTGTCGTATATGGTTTTACTAATATCTCGCATCTGCTTAGACCGTCGATCGCTAGTTTAAAAAAAGGCTTGCATAAAAACGGTTCTGATGAGAAAACTATACAAAAAATTGAAAATGTTTTTCAGCCATGCACTAGATTATAAAATTCCCAATAATATGACGTCAATATCTCATCTATAAATTAAACGCATTATGGTTTTATTGTCCGTCGGAAATCATCAATTTTGAGTCTCCAACATGGCTCTAAGGGATAAACCCTCTTAATGTTAATATATTTTCTTTTACAATGGGGGCAATAATTTTATATTGACGTTTGTTGATGATGTGGTATTTTATTATTTTTGCAATTTTCAAATTTTATTTTTTGACTTACCAAATGGCGAATAAATTGGATGTGATGTCTTAAAAATAACAACAATTATATGTGGAAAATTGGTGAAAATGTTTCAGGAAACAACAGAAAGTAGGCTTGATTCTCAAAATTTAGCTGTCTGAACCTGCTTGTTTTGCAGTTAATATCCCATTTAGCCATAATAAGTAAATGAAACTCTAACTTATTTGGCTCCATTAGATAAAGCGGCGTACAATTAAGTTAATTATTGTACGACGCCATTAAAGTATAATTTCTTGACAGAAGCACTTTGTAACAATTAAGGCGATAAACTAACCTGACCATCACACGTGATACAAAAGTGGGTCTTAAAAAATAAACAAGTTTGACATAATAATTGCACCTGTCATCAATATTTTGTGACACCACACTATTGTGATCGTGCAATGCCACATGAATGTTGAAGACTGTTTTTAATATTATTTATTCAAAATGGAAAAAAAATTAAACCTTTTGAAAGTCAATTTCACCACACACAAAGGGCTGAAAATCACCTATAGGTACCTACTTCAACGTGATTTTTATCCAAGTTTATGAAGTAGGCCGTTATTCATGAAAATGTGCAATAAATTAGAGAATGAAAATCCATTTCATTTTATTACTACGAATATAAGTTTTATTAAACATTAAAATGTTTATCAACTTCTGGTACAACGGGCAGGAACTAGAACAATAGAGGCATAAAAACTAATTTAAAAAATCCATTTGCCAAATAAAGATGGCGGCGCAAATACAATTACTATTGGCGAAAGAAATACAATCTCTCGTCGTAAAATAACAACAATTAATGAACGCATAATGCGTAACGACCGATAAGAAAGCCAATTAGCAAAACAATATGGCTGCGCTGACTTTATTGCCATTTTTACTTGCTCCGCAGTGAGTTTAATAGGTACATAACAACGTGCAACCCGATTGGTCACGGAGTTATAGTCTCGAGCCGATGGCACGTGAAATTATCCTACTTTGAAACTCCATAGAACATTTTTATGAATGCCTCGTCGGTAAAATCGGAAAGTGGCTAATAATTGGAAAACGACAGTTTTACGTCAACCGCCAGGCATTTATATAAAATTGGAATTCAATTGAATCGGGGCTCTACTCTCTAAGTCCGTCAACAAAGGTACGGGCACTTTCGAAAGTAGTTGATCTGTCAAAATAAGTGTCTAATTCAATTTTTCAGACAGGTAAAATCACACAGGGAGTGGGTCCATAGCCACTAACTAAGAAAGAATGACAAAACTATTTGGTAGCCATCTACCAAATAGTTTTGTCATTCTTTCTTAGTTTCTACTCTAACTAATCCGCAGTCTCATCTCAGCGACAAACAAATGTCAAAAACTTGTTAAAGATGTAGGAAAATTAGAGATAGTTTTGATTGAGACTGAGATCAGACTGTGCACGTTCTTCAAATTAGTAGAATTGTCCGTAAATGGTCTGATGTCCGTAAATGGTAAGGAGTAGGAAATGCCCGAACTTTCGGCCAAAACTACGGGCGTCGGTCTTAGGGAGTAGGCCCGTAGACACAAAATACCTATACCCCTTTTTTTTAATAGCTTACGATGTTGCAGTAACATGAACAAAGTATTTTAGTAATTGATAATCCAAATTACTCTTGAAGGAACAAAGCAATTTGTTCGAGCAATTTAGCGAAAGAAAAACACTGTTATCCGCAAAGAAGTGACATTTAAAAATGAAGTATCGAGTAACCCCTAGATAAACTGACACGTATAACAATGTTTTTCGTACGTTGTTATGGAAACATCAAGACAAATAAAGTTTATTACTTGTTATAGTTGTCATTTGGTAATTTTGCAGCATTTGACATTTGACGTCGGCTCATTTTGTAGTCAGCTGTAACTTACTGACCCCAATTTAAAATCAGCATATCCTATAATTACCCATTCACATTTGATAAGCTTTTTACCTTCTGATAATAATTAAAAAAAAACTCTTTGATCTCTTTTTTTTTTCTAAAATTGTATCTACCAGTTAAAATGTTTAAGGAGAATTTCTACACTTACCAGTTTTTCTGATTAAGATTATATATTTTTAAGAATATATTTATTTTTTATTATTTTGTCAGTGAATCTTAAATGGTTATGCATTTAAGTTCAGACTTTTTGTCAATCACCTTTAATATATAAGAAAATATTATTATACAGAGTGATTTAATTTTACTTAATTTATTCAGGGGTGACCAACTATGACTCTCAACCCGGACATTAATTTTAAGAATATACGATCTTCATAAGTTCTCTTCGCCACATCGTTTGTATTTTAATTTTGATTTATAATAAAATTAATATGTAGTAATAAATATAAATGGTTACTAACTGTACATTTTTGTAGTCGGAAACAATATCTTAGGTACAAAATATATTGATTAAGTTTTAATTTATATTTATATAGAAGCATGAAAAGTGGAAAACGGATATTTGTAAATTGACTATCACACTGTATGTAAGATGTAAAAAGGTATGTTACGTGAGTAATTTATTGAATCAAAATATAACACGATTAAACACACATGTCAGTAATTTATTTCTTCATTCGTGACTAGACGCAGACGCAAACCCAGACAGTCATTAGATACGCTAAACAATTATTGAATAGCCATAACAGGCATCTGTAAAATGCCCTATAAATCTTTTCTGTCGCTGCCATTTTCTTGTGAACAAAACGTGACGTTAATAGAGTTATAGTCCGCATTGCTAATACATGTATTGTAATGCTCTGTTCTAGCAACAAGCGGCTCTCGACTACAGTCGTAATAGAGCATATTGTCCGCGGTAACTATCAAAATAAGTGAAACAACATGATTCCAATAACAAATGAATTCTCGCAAACCATTAACCAGTGATTACATTCTGAACAAAACATTTTACGCCTCATTAACTAGGCGTTAAACAGCCATTTTGTAAAACACAAAGACACTTGAAGAATTTGAAGTCTTAAGTAACGATATAAACTTGGTATGGTTTTACTACAAACTAGTTAATAGTAGTAAACACATAATTAAGCTTCTAAAACTTAATTTCTTCCGTGTATAATAAAATCATAATGGTAATCAGATTTTATTGCTGATTCGAAAGAATAAGAAATTATGCTTCTTTAGCTTGCAGCTTTTCCTATAATAGCAAGCAATTTTCTATTTCAATTCTTTTTCAGCTAATCTAGGCAGGAATAGCTCGTGCTGACGAAAGGTGTAGAAGAAATCGATTTGTGCCATAACTCTCCATACGGTCTATTCTATATAAATCTCATAGTGAAAACTTAGGTGATGTGAGCTTTCATTCCACCTTATACTAGGGATTGACACTATTGACTACTCACTTTAAACTCACTTCAACGAGTTTTCCCGGTGAAATTTTTACAGAATAGTACTGCACGTGGAATTCCAGCTCTTACTTCAAGCTCACATAATCGGTCTATAATGTTCCCACTGCTGGGACACAGGCCTCCTCTCTGTGAGAGGGAGCAGGCGATAATCCACCACGCGGGCCCAGTGCGGGTTGGTGGACGTCACGTGTCTTCGAATTTTTGGTTCTAGGACATGCCAGTTTCCTCACGATGTTTTCCTTCACCGTTTTGAGAGCAGTGGTGAGGAAATAATTTACATAAAGTAAAATCCCTGCTCGGGTTCGAACTCACGACCTTATAATTCGTGAGTCACAGCCGTTACCACTGAACCACCACTGCTCCAAGCTCACATCCCCTAAATTTTCACGCTGAGATTTTTACAGAATATATCGACGTTTACGGAATCCTGTTTGCTGTTGCAAATGTTTTTACAAACAACATTGGTGTCTTCGTAAAAACATCTGCAACAGCAACAACAACTAGGGTGAACCCTAATCAAGCAAGTTGACATGACATTTAACGAAAGATAAAATTGTTTAACCCTCTATGACTCATAAGCTGGGATTTATTTGATTTGTTAGATTAGAGATGATTACAAAAAAATAAAATACACGTGTTTCTGGATTTTCATTATTTTTAATTATTTGGGAAGAAAATTACAAAAATTGCAACAATCACTTTTACCAACAAAAACAAAATAAAATATGAAAGTGTTGAAAAATAACGTTACAAAATAAAGTTCAAACACTTACCTCTTCAATTTATCAATATAATACACAAGACACGAGCAGAACATTTTTTTATATATTTTTTAACTCACAGTGAACCGCCACGTTTCGTGCCTAAATACCGACTGTCGTAACACAAATTTCAATTTGTAACAAGAAGCGCCGTCTAGTCGTATTTTTTGGTACTAGTTCATTAGTTCGGAGTGTAGACTACGAGTTACAGTGCGCGATTACGTTATGAAATCAATTATTTTAAATTTCGAGGCGTTTGTACGGTATGTTGCCTACAGTCTACACTGAGCTATAGAGGGTTAAGCTTTAAACCAAGGAACCGAGGCTTATATTTACGTAAACGAAAAAAACAAATGAAAATTAATTCGTATTTTTTGTGCGAATACTCTTGCATATCATAAGGTAAAAAAAAAAAACATAAGCAAATCCATGAGACCTCCACGCCGCCATGACGAATGGTTTCGCGTTAATAATTTTAAACGTGAACAAATTATTCACCAAATGTTCGCCGCCTCTGATATGCGACACCGTATAATTGCAGCCGCAAAATGAACCTTAATGTTTTAATTATTTTGTTTTACAAAGTTGTGTTTGGTTCTTTTTCTGAAATCATTGCAATATACATATGTATATGGTCAATAATGTTATGCATTTCTTGAGGTAGGTATCCGATATTTGTGCCAATTTAAAGCACGTGCAAATGAAAGGTTTATTAGAACCTTATTTACCTTATTGATCCTTTTTGTGGAGATGACAATACGACAGTAAATAAAAACACTGGAAATACATAGGAGTATTTTGGAACTATTAAATAAATCTTTTGTCTTTTTCTAACAATTTATACATAGTAGTGATGGGCCGACAATGGCTTTTGCCAATCCTTGACTAGCTGTAGTGACAACACTATTGGATATATTTGATTGAATTTTCGTATACAGACTGGGAACGTCATTAGTTAAACGCAGTTTAATTTAACTGTCGTATTGTCGTCTCCACCTTGTAGTCTATTCAAATTTATGTTATTTCTAGTTAAACAAATATCAACTTTATTTCAATGACAATTAAGTAGATTTCAGAGTGCGTAGCACTCTTGAAAAAGTCATAAAAATGTTTGAAGTTGTAGCGCAAACTGAACTTTATTGTGTAGAAATTAAAGTTATTTTTCCATAAACTTATATTTGTTTACATTTTTGGCTATTTGCCACTTATTCGCGACTTATTTAGTCGCGAATGCAGATTATATAGAATCATCATATGAACTAGCAAGAGCCTTCTAACCCTACCTTCGTTAAGTTGGACGAGAAAACTCAGGAATTCGGACCTAGTAGCTAGCATAACATCACGCACACAGGCGTGATGTTATGCTCCCGAAGGGTTAGACAGAAATGTACTCAATAGGACACCAAGACACCAGTTATGATTATGTCCTTGCAATAAGGAGCGAGCCTATTGTGGTCTACCGGGCATACGTCCACACTCCGGTCTGCTACTGAGAAACTCTTGGTGGAAAATCCCAACAACACTTTGCCCGACCTAGGCATCGAACCCAAGACCTCATGCTCAGCAGTAGCCCTTGCGATCACTGAACCAACCAGGAGGTCTACTACATTGGTTATTGGATTAGTGTTAGCTAATATCTACACGGAGAGAAAATTCTTAGAATAATTACTGTGCTCGTCACTGTAAAGTGAGTGCAAGTGACATCTACAGAACATTTTCTGAGTGAGATTGGGAAAAATTCCCTATACAGGGTTATTTGTAAAACACCAACAACCTCTTACGAGGTCATTGTACTCATCATTATGAACAACTTTACTATGGGACCAAATCTGAAATCGCGAAAAAAATCAGCTTTTCCCTACATTTATGTTCGTACGAGTTGCCAAAATGTAGGGAACAGCTGATTTTTTTTTTCGCGATTTCAGGTTTGGTCCCATAGTAAAAGTTGTTCATAATGATGAGTACAATGACCTCTTAAGAGGTTGTTGGTGTTTTACAAATAACCCTGTATTTTGTCCAATAAATTTTACTGTACAGCAGAAGTATTTGTACTGTGCTAGCATGGTAATTTTTCCATTACCACTCAAATGCACTCAGATTATGAGACAGCACAGTAATTTTTCTAAGATTTTTCTCTCCGTGTAACAGTAGCAATGACATCATCTGCCTAGCCTTTTCCCAACTATATTGGGGTTGGCTTCGAATCTAATCAGCTGCAGCTGAATTCCAATATTTTACATGGAGCGATTACATACAACGTGTAACGTTAAATGCGCAAAACCTCAGACACCCAACTGATTTTTAATTCAATTGACCTATAATATATCAGAGAGAAAATAAGTCATTAAAAAAATTGTAAAAGTTTTATGTGCTGTTTTAGTTTTACTGGCCATTCTGATCGTTTCTTGCGTCTGCGATGACGCTTTACCGAGGGGGGAGTCGTCACCGGGCCACTGCGCCACGCTGACATTGGCTTGCTTGACTTATTAATAAATAGACACGGCAACGTTTTTAATGAAGATTTTTTGAAAAATGTGACCTACTACAATTAATTGTGCTCATTATTCTGATGAAACTATTTTCAGGTTTTGCGCATTTAACGTTACACGTTGTATATGACCTACACAACCCAGTTACTGGTTTACACGATACCTCTTGGAAATAATGGTGGTCAAACAGTAGCAATAGCAATGTAAACGCAAACTCAGCATATTCTACCTATAATGTTCCCACTGCTGGGACTCAGGCCTCGTCTCGGTGAGAGGGAGTGGGCCGTAATCCACCACCCGGGCCCAGTGCGGGTCAGTAGATGTCACATGTCTTCGATTTGTTTTGGTTCTAGGACATGCCGGTTTCCTCACAAATTTTCCTTCACCGTTTTGAGAGTAGTAGTGAATAATGTACACAAGGTAAAGCCTGTCTGGGTTCGAACCTACGACCTGCAAACTCGTAAGTCGTGGTCGTTACCACGGGGCCATCACTGCCCTCTTCTATTTCGTAACCCTCCCAATATCTGTGCTTTCAATATCGTCAAAAATAATGTCATGTCAAACTGCAGATAAAAGTATTGGCTAATTGCGATGCTCTTAATAGATAAGTTATCACTATCAGGCAGCTAATAAGCTGTCACTACAATATAATTACGGACTAATAGATTAAATAGATAAGCAGAACTAGCACGTGCTTCATCATCGTTATATCAGACCGTCAACGTCCACTGATCGACTTGAGATTATAGAATTTACCTACAGGCGAAAATGGAAGCATTAAAATAGCTACAAGTGAGGATACTTAAAAGTACAACCGGTGTACAGCTAGTCAGGCCCACACAGTCCCGCAGGCTAATTGCGTAACACACTATTAGTAGCAATGGGTGTCATTTTGACAGTTCAACAACATTCATTGCGTTATTTACGTTGCTGAGCACACACGTTTTTCGAACATATGGAGCAATGGATTGGCAATATGCTTCAAAATGATTCAAATTGAGAGTAATAGTGTGTTACGCAATTAGGGTGCAGAACATACTTAAGTATATTGACTTAGTCATAAATGGCCATCATAATGCTCCCTCTGGGAGGTGGCCATAATCCACCACGCTCCTTCACCGTTTTGCGAGCGGTGGTGATGAAATAATTTACACAAAGTAATGCCTGCCTGGGTTCGAACCCACGACCTACAACTCGTAAGTCGAGGCCGGTACTACTGCTTAGAATAATATAGTTTATACATAAGTGATTCTAATAAAATTCGAGCAACATATTAGAGAAGATTTATATTTTGGCTTGTTACTATAATCACCAAAGTTTTGCTGATAGCAGCAGATATTTTTGTTAGTGGTAAGTAGGGTAGGTACCGCTGGTGTTGTTCACTTGTCTGACATAATTTCCTGTGTCTTTCAGAAAACTGATGGTAGTAAAAAAGGGTTTGTCTTTTTCCAGAGGATCACCAGAGATCCACTCATGTTCTAATATAATATTAATAATATATTCTTTATTTCGGACTACAAGTACACGCAATCCAAATACATGTTATGAACAATGACTTAAAAACTATGTCAGTAAATTACAATCTAAAACAACCAAAAATGACGTGACTCAACACATGTTGACACATGCCTCTGTCCCCAGTGAACCCCTTTTAAAGGGACTGTCCACTTTTTCTAATAAAGTTTTTAGGATTTTAGTTTTTAGGAGCTTCCGCGTTTCTACCCATAATTGACGCTGTTGTCTTCCTCATATTCCATAATATGAGCATAATTGCAGCTTTGTTTGTGAAATAGTAGGCTTAAGCCAATTTAAGCCCACTATTTCACAGACAAAGCTGTCTAGCAGCAAACCACAAACCTGAAAACCAATTCCCGTAATTAAAAAACGTTCAAAATCTAGTAGCAATCTCATTTCAGCGACAATCAATGCCAAAAACTTATCAAAAATGTAGGGGATTAGAGGATTTTTTGACAGATTGAGACTAAAATCAGACTGTGAACGTTCTTAAAATTACGTGAGTTGGTAGATAGCTAGATTTTCCGTCAAAAACTTTTCCAAACATAACAGTTAAACCTCGTTTACACGGATTGAGACTCCTTGTGTGTAAACGAAGCTTTAGGGTACACGTGGATTATCCGAGCATAACGATGGCAGACCCATTCATGCCGATGATGTCAACAACACTTGACTTTATTTAATTTACCGTCCCGAAAATCAGCTACTTTTGACAGGTGACAACCGTGAAAAATTCGTGACAATAAAACGACAGGTTCTCGTACCGACAACAAAAGTAATGCGCAGCTATTCAAGCACTACACTTAAATCCATGCTGTGCTCGTGTTGAAGTCAAAGTCTTTCACGACATTTTTATTCAAAACAAAGGTTATTGATACTCACGCCATAATAATAATCGCGATCTTATTTATTTTTTGTTTATGTCTTTCCTGTTTACTAAACTATTTTGTTCACTGTACATTTTTAATCGCACTAATGTTATAAACAGGAAAGTTTTTATTTTGAGCGTTTTTGTCGCAAAAACGTTATCTGATTGACAGGCTTCGTTTATGGATGACTGATATCACTTTAGAGTATACTGTAGGGTGTAATTATCACAAATCGTTGTATCTTTTATCTTTTTAATGTTTACTTGCAACGGTAATTTCAATATTGTTGATCGCATCGTTATCGATGATTAATATATGTTTTTTAATTAATTTTGAAATTTGTATGTTCGTAAAATGCAATTCTAGCCTATTTCTGAAAGCTAATGATATTTATACACGAGATAATACCCATCCTCGTAAATCAAGGCATGGTCAGCGACTCGTGGTAGAATTTTCACCAAAGACTGCGCTGTTTAAAAAAAACTTCTCAGCTATGTGTGTAAATATAAAAAAAAAAATATATAAATAAATATAAATATATACATATAACAACATCATTTTAATTTATAAATAGGTACAATGAGACATCCAAGATCTTCCTCTACCAAAATTTAAGAAAAAGCTTAAAGAGCTTTTTTTCTTTCCTTTTTTTCTTTTTTTTTAAGAAAACGTTGCCCAACACTAGGTATTTCTCCTGTATTGTGGGTGCGTTTACAAACATTTAAACTCACATACACAAACAGCCAGACCCGGAACAACTACTTGTAGGTCATACAAATATTTGTTCCGTGCGGGAATCGAACCCGCGACACGCAGCGCAGCAGTCAATCGCTTAACCACTGCGCGAACTGCGCCGTCTAGAGCTACTTCTTAAAAAAATGATTTACTCAATAAATGAGTGGTTACAGGAATAATGTATCATTATTAGTTAACGTAAAAAACTAACTGTTTACTGGTACTAGACTCTGTAGTTAGCCAGGTACTACGAGTATATATTTGACATTAGGCCCTATGAATCTCAAAGACATGTTGTGATATCGACTAAATGCCCATACTTTTTTTTTCTTTTTAATTTTTTTTTATGTATTACGATAATTTAATAGGTATCTTGTATTAATTTGCTTCACATGCCATCATCATCATCTGCCTACCTTTTCCCAACTATGTTGGGGTCGGCTTCCAGTCTAACCGGATGCAGCTGAATACCAGTATTTTACATGGAGCGACTGCCTATCTGACCTCCACAACCCAGTTACTGGGTAATACGATACCCCTATAGGTAAGACTGGTTGTCAGACTTTCGGGCTTCTGACTACCCGTAACGACTGTCAAAGATCTACAAATAACAGCCTGGACCAACGGCTTAACGTGCTTTCTGAGGCACGGAGGGGTCTCAGTATGTAAAGATGGTCATCCATCCACATGCCAACCGCGGCAAGCGTAGCTTAACCTGATCGATCGACCTGTGCAGCAGTTATTATTTAGCCACGGGCCCCTCTGAAGCTCCCAAGCCCTCCCAAGCTTCACATGCCATACTAAGGCTAAATAGAATATAAGACCAAATAATGTAACCACCGGTTTGGTCGGACATTTCCATTCTGAATACAAACTTAAGACACAAATACAAACTTAAGACACACAAACACATATCACTATCTCGTTCCTATGTATGTATTCAGAAAGAGAGTGTCCGACCACAGTCGTCTTCACTTAGGTATTTAGAGTGTTGCCTTCACGTTCATCTATAAGCTTCTTGTTTTTAGACCCCCTAGCGTAGACATTTTTCGTCGGTTATCAAGAAAAAAAATAGCAGTTTCACGTACAATACTTAGGAGTTAGAAGTTCCATTTCATAGGGGCAGACCTATTACCATCAACCGGACACAAATCCAGCCTCCGGAGTGCTACTGAGAAATTCCCGATGGAAAACCCAATAACACTTTGCCCAACCCGGGAATCGAACCCAGGACCTCATGCTCAGCAGTAGTGATTACGACCACTAGACCAACGAGGCACTATAAGACATAAGTGGTTGGTTATTTTCATTGTCATTAATAAAATACATAAATCTGCAACGCCTTATAGATGCGTTTTCCGCCCAAGTTATCCAAATACCTACCTCCCAACTGGCCAGTAAGATATCAACCTACGTCATATTACGAGTATCATTTGAACCGCATAATAAGGACAAATAACATAATAACTTAAACCACATATTTCATGCGTCCGCGCAACCTGTCAAAGATCAAGCACGTGAGTGTTTGTTTTGTAACTACAAATGTTATACCGTTACATGATGATATAAATCTAGGAAACTGCGTAAGTTTGGAGAGTCAAAACACAGGGTTATTTTTCAAAGACCAGCCAAATTTAAGGGTGTGGTACGGACCATCAAACTGAACAATTTCGTCCATGGGACCAACATCGTATTCGCGAATAAAAATTCAGCCGTCCCATACGCTTAGGTCGAGTAGGTATTGAAATTTTCTAAGGGACAGTTGATAATTTTTCCGCGAATACTATATTGGTCCCATGGAGAAAGTTGTTCAGTTTGATGGTCTGTACCACATCCTTAGATTTGGCTGGTCTTTGAAAAATAACCGGGTATAGTAGCGAATTGATATAATATATACTGATAATGGGAGCTTGTGGCGATCTTAAATAGCGATTAGGGCTGGCCATCCTTATGCTTTTAAGACATGAACTACGTCATAAAATACCTTTGTAAAGATGGGCTTTACTTGGTTTTCCAAATCGGCAAACATCTGCTCTTGCTGTTCAGGTGGAGACTCATAGATGACTCCGCCCTGGAGTGAAAATGTGGCGCTGTTCCTCATACGATGGGATACTTAATATCGTATACCGCGTGTCCTGGTATCTGCACGTTCCAGGAGCTGATGGACACTATTGATAGCGCCAATTGGATTGCCATTGATACGCTAAGTAGAGAAGAACACCTGCATGCTGACGTTATCAAGCCTTTAGTTTTCTTTCTTGGCCGTCCCTGGCATTAATTTATAGAAAACCACATAGAAAGCCCAAAGGACTGTGGGTACAAGGTGGGGACAAGGGACTGTGGGTATCTACGAATTTGAATAAAAATAATGTTCAATGATGATGTTCAATGATGAATCGAAACATTAGTACAAAATAACATGGGTGCGAAATATTAGTTCAATACCTACAGTCCGCTGTGATTTCGACAGTGATGGAAAATTGGAGGCAAAACAACTGCGACTGAGCTGTAAGTACTTAGTAACTATGATTAATTAATACTATTGTTATGTGCGTACCTCTAAACATAGTGTTAACGAAATGCTGTCTTGTTATAAAACCTCTAGAAACAAAAAGAAAAACAAAAACGTTCATCTAATTACGTTCCAAACTCAAACTCCAAACCGAAAAACGCACTGACGTTCTCGCTAATACGGCCGAACAGTTACATTGCACAGATTAAAACTGATTACCGGCCAGTTACTTTCGGACTTTCACAGAGCAATCTATCTCACATGAGTAATGGATATAGCGAGCCATTCTCGACACTGGCCGCATCATCGTTAGCCATTTCTGTTATTATAACCCATTCGTATAACATATTACTCACGTTGAGGATGAAGTGCGTAATAACCGGGTGTTTAGGTAAATTGCCGGGATTTTATATTAAGAGGTGCATTTGGAGCTCATTTGGTGTGATTTTCGCAATCTTGGTGTTAAAAGAATTGGCTGCGTTTATGGGTTAAGTGTTATTTGGCGTGGTTTTCAATTGAGGGCTTTTAGTTTTGTTAATGATGTTATTTGGGGTACGGGAGAGGGCGTGTGGTCTTCTCCTAGGGGGTAATGTCAGCTGGATGAACGGAATCTACCTTTATAACTATCCACTATTCTCTACATCATGCTGAAAGAGACGTTGTACCATTTACCAACCATAAAGCAAAACAGCCTTCCTGCAGCCAACAGGATGGATTTCAATGGCACATTTATTTTGGTAGTTTCCACAAGATTTAGGAAGGACAGGTGGCGTAGTCTAAGAACGAATTAATTTAATATTTCATCATGAGAGAAAAAAAACTGTTCTTGACTGACAACAAAAAATATGAGCTATGAAAGCAACTGAAAAAAACAGTACGAAAATTAAGCCATATAACCAATGACCACACATAAATAAGTTTAAGTCCGTTCCATAAATTAATATTCTAATATTAATATTATAATTTACTGCACGTCATAATTTAAATTAATATTGTAAATTGGAAGAGTGATATAAGAGATAAGGCACATAATTCACATTCGTATCTTAGAATAGGCGAGTAATTAATTTAACGACTGCTGGCTTACTAACCCCGATATTCTAACGTGAATCTAAGTTAAAAAAAAACTTAAATTTACGGATTTTCTTTCAAATTTTATTAATTTTGGACTCCGGAACACTCATGAGTAGATTTATTACATAACAGCCAAATAAGCTATTTGGTATACAGGTATAACTCAAACACAAACTCATTTTTACTGTCCGCGTAACCACATTTTAGGTTTATTTAATAGAAATAGAAAAATAGAAAATATTTTACTGTAGAGGTAATACAGTTAGCAGGTTCGCAGGTTAACAGCAAGTTAAGACGACATAAGTAGCACATCAGGCTACCTTTAACTGTCAAATTTTCCCAATCAACTTTGAACCTATTGCTTTCGCAATAAAGTTGAAAATCTATTGAAAAAAATTGACAGATCGCCGTAGCTTGATGTGCTGGAGTCTGTGCTACCTACAGCTAGGTTACAATATATTATTTGTCAGTGAGCCCCAAACTAGACAGTTAGTCTGTATCTTGGGGCTGAATAAATAATAGAGTGATGTTAAAGAATTTACTACTAAAATTGTTAAAAACAGTTACAAGTTGACAGCCTGTATACGAAATAGCTATATCGACTATACTTAATGACGTTTGTAGTTGACTTTGCACCTTTTCATAGCCATTGTACTCCGATTGCTTACACTCATCTCTATAGTGGGAAAAGCCAGCTACAAAGTTCCCAAGCATCGCAAATTCCTAAGCAGGAAGGAAGCTACAGTTGTGAACAACCAGTAAAAAAGGAAAACTGAGACAATGCAGGTTGGTGATACCAGAAAAAACTCAACTCTCAAATCTGTTCAACTCTTTTTATGCTAAATCCCAACCTTAGGCATAATAATACAGACGCCAGTACATCAAGCTACTACAATCTGTCAAATTTATTCATTAGATTTTCAACTTTATCGCTAAACGATTAGGTTCAAAATTTATTAGGAAAATTTGACTTTTTCGGCTAGCTTGATATGCTGGCGTCTGTACATTACGATACGTATGACTTATCTAGTCCACTGCTGCACGGTGTCAAATTAAAAGTCATAGAAAACCGTGACTTAATTGCGGGTTCTCCTATCGCACCCTTTGTGGTATCCCTTCTTTTCGCATAAAGTTTTTTTTTTTCTAATATACTCTGGCATAACTATTTTGGTATAATAATAAATTGCCATAATTATTTTTGGCATAACGTTTATGTGGACATAATAGGTTAGGTTAGGTTAGAGAAGTTATGCTTAAAACAATTATGCGTAAGCTGTTATGCGTAAATATAGTTAGGATAAACAAAAGTATGCCACGTTATATTATGTCTCAAATATTATGCAAACGGATGATCCCCCATCTGTATATTAAAACATGCAGTAAAATTCTAACAATAAGCATTTCTTTCACCACACACACTATGCCCCACCTCTTGTCCTGCCCTCTGTGTCCCAAAACGTGCAGTCAAACTGACCTCTGCGCTGCCACCGTCAACGCCGTAAAAGTGGTAAAGTTTTGGGCCAACAAGATCTAAAATACAGTCGTTCCAGCGACACGGAGGAGAAGTGCGTGCTTAGGTCACACAGTGCTATAAACAAAATTAATTAAATTCAACATAAATTGATTCAAAGCTTCGTTTGAGCGCTAAAATACCATATATCTAGCAAGTATATAATAATAAATCCTAAGCCATCATTTGACTGGCCATTTTACATTCACAACATCACCTAATAACGATGTATTTGAAATAAAACGTCTTGTTATTACTCCGTACATAGTTATTTACATTAATTGCGACCGCAAATGATATACTACCATGAAATTAACTTGTTCTATTATTCTTAATACACATACAGCCTAGTTGAGTCGTGGAGCGTAAAATAAACAAAAATACTATTTTATTTGTTAATACTTCATATGCTAAGTAAGTAATTCAGTAGTTCAAAGTTTCCGACAGACTGATGGATATACCTTAGACAATGCAATAACACATCTGAGGCCGTATTATGACGTATTAATACCACCATTTTTCTAATGTGAGAGAGAGACGGATCTATAGAAGATCGATAGAACCATCTCTTTTTTGCAATAAAATAATGATGGCATTAATACCTACTTCATAATAGGGCTCCTGAACGACATACAATCCAAACGATTGATAATTGAGACTGAAAAAAACTGATAAATCATGAGTAGTATCTACTTACTTCCGTACTTCTCACATTAATATGCAATAGTCATAAGTTTCCTGCATACTTCGATCACATCAGCAAACCCAATTTGAAGTTTTGCCACAGTGCATTCAACACCCCTACGCAAAATACGCGAATTGACGTGTGGAGTTGCGGACAACAGCCCGTATTACCTACATTGTAACACACTACGTAACTTACGTAGCGCTACGCGTAGGAAGATGCGTACGGCTACGTAGCATACTACGCGCAGCACGATGTGTACGGCTACGCAGCATGCTACGCGCGTCGCTCAGCACGAGGCACGGAGGGCTACGCAGTGTGTTATGCACAAGTTTAAGTTGATGACACGTTTCGTACGTATTGAATTCCGAATGTGAACTTATGCTGCATCGGATGTTTGTAAATGCGCGTTGTAATTTCTTTCTAATATAATTCTCCAATAAAATAGGTAAAAATGATAGACTAGACTAAATTTAAATCAGAAAGCAGCAAAACTTTAGAATAAAAATAATTTGTCTATGAAAGACTGTTGTTTTTTTTTTAATACTCATATCGCCTCCTTAAAAAACAATAATTTTTGCAGCGTGTCTTCAAGAATCGAAGTACAAAAAATATTGGGAAATCGGGGAAATAAACACTAGGTAGAAACACTATTACCCAAGTTCGACCAACTGAGCCTTCTCTCCCTTTCCTTGCACTCTGGTCAAAACCCCACTGAGCACAGTGGTACAACATTAACCACTAATTATAGTGTAGGTATGCAAATTAAGGCATTCATACCCAAATGATTCAATTCGGCCAGCTTTTCATTTAGCCAGCTTATCACCAGCATTAATCTTTTTACTAAGTCGAGGTAAGCAATTAATACGTCTGAGGGAAATTATATTAATTGGTATTTTTTTGTTGGAATATTTTCGTGTCATTGTTCATTTTTATTAATGTTATAATTGTAATGAATTTTTGTGTTTATACCTATCATTTGGTATTAACTAATTCGGCAGAACATTTTTATGGAAATTAACTAATAACTAATCGTCAGAAGGGATACTATATCCTCTCCTAAAGCGTCCTAACGCTAGAAACCTTTCTCACCACTAACTATATGACCTAACATAATACTTACCTACTAGGCTAGCTACAGTACATATAGCAAATAATTTGATTCTGTGTCTTGTAATGTTAATTACTTTGTATACCTTGTACTGTATTCAATCAAGTATTTTCTAACTGAACAGACAGCTGTGCTGCTGGGGAGTTTGTAGCACTGGGAAGTGGTGAAGGGCGGGCGTTTTGGGAGGCTGTGTCTTGTAATTTTGACGTTCGAAAAGTGCTGATTCTCAGCCTAGTTTGAATAAATGACTTTTGATTTGATTTGACATAGCTATTCGGAGGAAATTAACTTATTCCCTTTTTTTTATAGTAACTTATAAAAAAAATACCTTCAAAACCTTACATTAAAGCCGCATTCAAATCGCAACTTTTCCCACAAAAATCTCCAACAAAACCTTACTAAACCGTTGAGAATATTACAATAATTACGCAACGTCTCAATCGGGACACGAATAAGGGCAATTCCACACTGCGCTAATGATCGCCCGAAACGCAGATACAAATCGCGCGGCCGGCGACACGCGTTTCTAACGTAATCACTTAATTATTGGGCGACACCTCGACCTAGGGCTGTACGGAGCTAACAAGATTATTTATCGTACTGTTTTGTTCTAATTTCGGTATTTACTTAGTGAGTCGCTGACGCTTGATGCTCATATTCTAGGTTGAGTTTTTGTTTATCAAGATTGTAATGCCATTTTAGAATAATATTAAAGAACAGTATTTTAGGGACATTTGGTAGCTTTAGATTATTTACAACAGCGGCCTACTTGATCTGCTATTTACGTGTTGCAGCTGCAATAATCTATGGAAAACTTAAGTAATGGTTGATTTCTTGAAGGTCAGGCATATCAGCTTAATACCGCGTAATGTTATCAAGTTTGTTAACAATCCACTGGATCAAAATCGATTAATCCATTTGGTCACCCTATACATTACAAAGAACTTGATTCAGTGTTAATTTCTAATCATCATCAATAGAAGAAATTAACACTGAATCAAATTAGTATGAGAACACAATAACTATTTAGTTATATAAACATCGAGTTTGTTATCATTAGTCATGCTAACATAATTTTTATATTGTTGATTATAAATGTTGCCAGTTTGATTTGCAAATAAAATTACTGTATTGCAACCGATTCTTTAGATTATAAAGCCTACCTACCTAGGCCTAGGTTACCTGCAGTTTTGTCTCTCCTTCTACCTTTTATCCATCCAAAGGTTGCTGTGGTGACTTTTGGCAATACAACCGCCCAAAGTGTCACCCTATGTAAAATTTCTATCTAATTTACATTTGACGGAGAGGAAACAGGAATACTACCCTCGGGCAAGCCCTCCTCCTCGCACATCTTCAGAAAAACAGGTAATAATACCACGAACAGATAGCGTTGATCTTCCTTAATTATCTCACGAACTTTTCAAATCACAACAATCACGAATATCCGCTATGGAGAAGGATGGAGGTTGCAAAGTTATACGCCCGCGCGCACGTTCTCTGGCAGAATGCCTGACACAGTGCCCACCCCACTCGCACTTGTCAAAACAATGACACTTCCTTATTAAAAATGACATTACTTGACAGTGACAACCGACAGACAGATGGAATGACCTCACTACCGCTATCTTGTAACAAATGTTAGAAGTTTCTTAATGTGCTAATTCCTGCTGCGACATAGTTTTAATTCGTAATAGTATACATTTTAAAGAGTACTGTATTCTATTCAAGTTAAATTTAATACGCATGGAGGTAGGCAACCCTAGCGTTACGTCAACGCTAACCACACTACTTTTTATTATATCAATTTGTGCCCATTGAAGGCGCTGTTTTGGGCTAATTCCTTTATAATTGCAGGATCGCCCGTTCACCCGCGTGGACGAGCTCTTATCTGATCAGAGTTGAACATTAAGAGAAACTAAAAGTTATTTTTAATGACGCTTTTAGGCGTGATACAACAATTTGTATACACTTATGTAATATTTATGACTCTATTTCATGTGTATGTTTCTGTTTTGTTTTATTAAGTAGGCCTATTCTGAAATAATAACTGTATGCATATATATTATATTAACAGATACTAATATTTTCAGTAAAGTAACTCTTTTATTTATAAAAGTTAAGTAATGATTAGCGACTATTTAACCATACATTGTTGACGTTGAAACGTGTCTTCACTTTAAGCAACGTTTATAAATAAACCCCTAAATTTTGCGTCGACCAGTCCATTTGCGACATTTGTGACTGATAGCCTCAAATGAGGTAAAGCTAAAGATGGCTAAAGACTGAAATCCTGATATAAATCCAAATTTCTACTTGCCCACAAAGGATCTCTACAGTCACAACAACATATAAAATTGACTTTTTTTCCAGCCAAGCATAAATCTCAGAAAACATTTTCAGCTCCGCTACTAGGTGAAAAAGTGATCTATGTACCTTTTCACACACATAATGTACCAAAAATATACAATATTAGTAGTAGTGTTAGTTTAGTATATGCGTGTCTAGTATTTTTATGTAAAGAATCTATGTACAAATTTTCAAAACTGTATCATGAATAATCACAAAGTTATAAGCTTGTTATGTTACCTGGATGTCCGTACAAAAACATGCTCACACCACGACGCTCCCGCGCCGCCCGCGCCTCCGCACCAGCCCGCTGTGCGCCGTGCGCCCGCGCCTAGTGCCGCTCTGACCAGCCGTGACCTGTGTTGTGCGCATATGATTGCGGATATGTACTTAGTGTCGCTCGGTGTCCAACTTGTAACTTTATTAAATATTTTTGGGACAAAATATAACATGGTGTAAATATACCTATTGGAATCGATTCAGTTACTTATTCTGAACAAACTATATTCAGGTTTGCAATATACTAAAAATAATGTTTTATAAGGTTATAAAACTCTAAGAGCACATAAAGATTCAAATTCACAACTTACTACTTACTTATGTAAAACATTAGAATAAAATCATACTTACTCAAAAAACGGCCGTTTTAACATTCCTAATAGAAAATATCATTTCATGACTCGAAGAAAAAAGTGTTTTACATGAAAAAACGGCATAACTTAATTATGTTTCAACAGGAAATTAAATGTGTACGCCGATAAAAATGTTTCAGAAATGAAAATGTCGGGGCAGGAAATTGTATTAATTTGTTATGTGAGTTTCAGTGGTATAATGACTGATACCATGGTGTATATGGGACGGTAAAGGCCTTCGTGTCAATGGAAAATGAATGTAGATATAATGGAACTAATGAAAGGATATAATTTCCACTGATCATTGCGCCATTGAAAGTTTTTATTATAAAATGTTTTCTGTGTATTTTTATAAAGGCTGGCAGGAACATCGACGCGTAAACTGAAACCATGAATTCAACACATTCTAGACCTTAGCGAAGGAATTTCTCGTCCCATAATAAAAAAATAATAAAAAAAATCTACTGTTCCACAGAAAAGTGCAATACCTCCGCGGACAAAATGTGTAGAAGAGCTAATTTTTATTTTAATAACCGACGAAAGATTTCAGCGATTCAGAATCACGTGCTGATTTCATGGTGGCAGATTGTGCGTCGATGTTACCCTGTACGTCTACCACAAACCCAGTGGTGACTATTATATAATATTTGTAGCTTAGCTTCAAACTCCTGTGCAGCTACATTTCTGACATTAGAATTTAAAAGGCATATCTGCCGGTCGATTCTGTAAAAATCTCACCGTGAAATCATAAGTGAAGTGAGCACTTAATAGTGTTAATCCCTAGCGAATGACAGCTCACTTCACCCAAGCTTTCACGGTGAGAAGGTTACAGAGTTGCATAGCTGATCTGGCAAATCTGACTGACATTTTCATTAGGTACCTAATAGTAGGTATATAACATACGTAAAGCTACTGCGTGTTAACGTATGCTATAAGAAGTAAATAGGGGATCTTCCTTATGACAATTCGGTATGGAAAAGAGAGTGAAGTATTTGTAACATAGAGCAGAATACTAACTCAGGCCATGATGGCTGATTAAGAAATGACTGGTTCTTCTTCATATATAAAATCCTCCATAGTAGGTAATTTGTGGTATTTATTACTTATATGGTTTTATAGCAACCAACCCTTAACAGCACCTACGGCCTACATTAAATATATTCACGTTCCCATAAACATAATGAGGTTATATTTCATGGGGCGCGTTTCCCATGAAATATAAAAGGGAAATGTACCAAAATGATTAGTGTAGTTCCCCCGAGCAGTATCGGCCCGCGATCACAGCCTAACTTAACAAGAAGCAATTTTTCACAATTTTCCATTCTTTGGTATAGTACTAAGGGGTGGCCGTGCTGCATGGAATCCTGGAACAGATTCGTCTACGGTTTGTTTTTTCATGTCAATGCATTAAACGTAAGCTTTAAGGCGTTTGTGTTGCGCATACCAACTTGCAACCTGCATCAGGTGATGGAAGAAAGCTTTTGGCCACAGGATGTGCTATTCTACCGCTTTCGCGGACAAGTGCCACCGGAGCACACAAATACTTAGTGCAACTAAGTGATAATAACATAGTTTTAGTAGTAACATAGTTTTAGTAAGTTTTTTTTTTTTTTACTAACACAATTGTTATATTGCTATTTACGCTTAAATAATGGTATTTATGTATGGGTCTTCATTACCTGAAAATAAATGGTTTTATTATTATTTTATTAATAAGTAAGTTTGATAGTCTATGCCTGTGGTCTACTTCTTCTTCTTGTCGCTGGCACGACAATATTTCAAATTTTGTTGGAACAAAACATCGCCACTTCCAAGGCGCCATCGGTAACAGCGCAGAGGTCAGTTTGACTGCACGTTTTGGGACACAGAGGGCAGGACAGGAGGTGGGGCATAGTGTTTGTGGTGAAAGAAATACTTATTGATAGAATTTTACCGCAGTAGTAGTTGGTTAAAAGATATACCTACTATTTGGTGGCTCATTAAGGCTAAGAACTCACGGAGCGATTTTCGCCCGCGTCCGCTGCGGTTGCGGGCCCGCAGCTTCTGTAGAATGCAAATATTTATATAAAAAATTAAAGCACATTTCACGACGCGTTTTACGCCCGCGGTGTACGCGGTTGTATGCGGCTCCCGCTGTACCGGCGGGCAACTAGTAGAATCGCGCGGGCCGTGGTTACCCGCAACTTCGGCGGGTGGCGCCCGCGCGCTTTGCGATCGGTTGGCGGGCGACCGCGGGGGCCGGCGGGCGGAAAAAGAAATATAATGATTTCAATATTACCACTAGCTTTATTAAAATAAGCAGACTTACCTTAATATTACTGCCAACATTTCCTCCGGTGATCTCGCATATTAGTATGTTGTTTTTGAAGAGCAGTTTCCATTTTTCTTAAAAGTTCTAAATAACTAGATACGGACATAAGAAAATAATTAAAGAATTTTTTTTCGTCCTTCTTTAATTCACTATTAAGAGTAACAAATAATCCATAACGATCTCTGTCCTTAATCAGTGGATGCACCCAGAATCTTTTGGGCCTTCTTTTTTTAATTCTTCTGTGAAGTAAGTATAACGCAACGGCTCGTTTCTGGTGTGTGTCCATGGCGGTCTGGACCTCAACTGATCGTTAACCGCTTGTCTTGCAATCTTGCGATCATCGCCCGCCACGTTTGCGGGCGATGATCGCAACCGCGGCGGCCGCGTAACCGCGCGAATAACCGGTCTCGTGAGTTTTGAAATAAAACCGCAGATCCACGACCGCGGCGGTTGCGGGCGAAAATCGCTATATGCGATTTTCGCCCGCAACGATTATTTTGCTAACTTATTATTTTCGTGACTTATATTCTACTAATTCTTAAGTGCGCAATCATAGGGCACCCTACCCTACCTTCTCCGTCATATAAGTTTTCCAAACAGTGATCGAGATTGAACTCTAGATTCTTGTAATTCCTACTGTTTCTCTATATCTATTGCATAACATAACATCAGTCTATTCCCCGACGGATTAGGCGGGTTTTTTTTTTTTTTTTGGGTGGTAAATTATCAAATAACTTCTGCCGCTCTGGGCGGAGCGAGAGGGTGTGTCAGACTTTTACTGACTAAAACCCACCCGTGTTCCTTCAGTTGCCTGTGCCAGGGGCCACGGTAACTCTTTCTGGTCACGGTAACTCTTTCGATCTATACTACACCCACTTTTTACAAGTTATGAGGTGTGAACCTATTGCCATTGCTGGTGGAAATTCAGGCTCTATTTTTTTTTTTTAACTTAGAACGAAACATGTTCGTCCTCTTCTATTCCTCAGCTCATTGCCACCCTACCCAGTCTGCACAGCACGCTAGACGGCGGTGGCATATAATGAAGTGATTACCTCACCTGCGAGCCGCCACGAAATCGTACCATTTTCACTTGCTGAACCAATAAACACAAGAAAAATACCATGAAATATTGATATTCTTACAGTTATTGTGTGTTCGTGCACACTATTCATGGTTTCTGTACGAACATTAGGTCCTTTGGCTTCCTTTGGTGTGTCCTGGTCATGGATGTTCAAGTACACGCTGCAAAAGATGAAAGAAAAAGTATTTATTAGGACTCGCACAGGAATACCACAAAGTAAACTCACCACCACCACCACCTGCCTAGCCTTTTCCCAACCACGTTGGGGTCGGCTTCCAGTCTGCCCAGATGCAGCTGAATACCAGTATTTTACATGGAGCGACTGCCTATCTGACCTCCACAACCCAGTTAAGTTACTGGGTAATACGATACCCCTTGGTAAGACTGGTTGTCAGACTTTCGGGCTCCTGACGACCCGTAACGACTGTCAAAGATCCACGAATGACAGCCAAAGCAAAGTAAACTAAACACACTCTTATAAACATAAAAAATATAAGACAAGAAGACAAATGAAAGAAGAAGATAGATGATAAGATATGATAATATTAATTGACGGCACGGTTGGCGCAGTGGTTAAGCGATTGACTGCTGCGCTGCGTGTCGCGGATTCGATTCCCGCACGGAACAAATATTTTTATGACCTGCAAGTAGTTGTTCCGGGTCTGGCTGTTTGTGTATGCAACTTTAAATGTTTGTAAACGCACTCACAATACAGGAGAAATTCCTAGTGTGGGGCAACGTTTAATAAAAAATATAAAAAATTGATGATCCTACTTCCACGAGGAGATCAAAATATTTGACGAAAAAGTTATCATCTTTAATCGTTAACCCTTAAATGCATAATTTATTGTATCGTATTGCAAAAAATGCTATTGTATAGGTATTTATCTATAGAATTTAGAAAAAATATATACATATAATATACACATAAATAAAATATATACATAAATAAAGTGCTACTGCATCTTCTGTTCCTTGGTTTGCACGGGACAATTACATACATCTTTCTCTCATCTTTACTCTTCCCAGTTTCCTAAAGTTATAAGACAATTTATAACAGAAACGTGATTGTTACCCAAACCACGACTGTTGTACTCCTCATCGGTATTAAGCCCCGGATACACTAGGGAACATTTTGTCCCGCAACATGACGCGCAACACAAAATATACGTGACGCTGCAACGTTGCATAGTGTCCCGCAACATGACCCACAAAATTTTACGTGACGCGGGACATGTTTCTTGCTCCCGCTCCGAGAGCGAGCGCACGGCGCGACATTCTCTCGGGACATTCACGTAGTTGCCGAGCGCCATGTTCCGCAACATGTCGCTCCATTTGTCCCCTAGTGTATCCGTGGCTTTACACCATCTCAGCAGGAGCCCGCGGCGCAGATACTGCAACTGCATGTCGTGACGGATCCGGGAGTATTGTTGTCGTTTACAACAGCCGCAGTCACGCCTAGTGTGTAAACAGCTTAACTTTGCATATTATTATATTACAAACTGAAGATGGTTCTGTATTTAACCTTAAGCACTGGTTACATTGAAATATGTGAGTATGTACGAGTTTAATTTAGCGCAAGTAGATCTCAACTATAATTATACAACGTGTAACGTTAAATGCGCAGAACCGTAAAATAGTTTGATCAGAATAACGAGCAGAATTAATTGAACCAATTTTTCATACAGGTCACATTTTTTAAAAATCTTCATTAAAATCGTTGTCGAGTCTATTTATTAGTAGGTCAAGCAAGCCTATGGGCGAGGCCACAACACTGCGTTGCGGCGTCGCATCGTAAAAATAGATAATAGTATATCAGACTACAAAGAGAATTTTTTTTTTAGAAACTGACATGACGGTTAGCGTCTTGTCGTACGATGTCGTATGCGATGAAATTTTTGCGTTGCGTCATCGCATTGTATTGCTGTGCGACGTCGTTTTTGATACGACGCCGCAACGCAGTGTTGTGGCCTCGCCCAATGTCAGTGCGGTGCAGCGGCCCGGTGACTACTCCTCCCTCGGTAAAGCGTCGTCGCAGACGCAAGAAACGATCAGAATAGCTAGTAAAACTAAAACAGCACATAAAACCTTTACATTTTTTAATGACTTATTTTCTCTCTGAAATAAGTCAATTGTATTAAAAATCAGTTCGGGTGTCTGAGGTTTTGCGCATTTAACGTTACACATTGTATAGGTACAGGACATTCAATATTTACAGTACAAAAATGTACGACTACTTACTTCTTAAAACTTATGTAACATTGTACACGTATTTTACTGCTCGATATCTTATTTCAACTACTCGTACAAACACTCGAAGGAGACCCTCAAAAAAACGCAACGCCTCCACCTCAAGCTAACGTCTTCATTATCATCAATACCAACATAATAGCCCAAAAACAATCCCGTACCTGTATCCAAATAATTGTATCTAACAACTGCCAACCATATAATCAAAAACATATCAGCCAAAATCAATTTTTCATCGCCGAGGTCGATTTTAAAATTATCATACAAAGCCAAGTAGTTCGAACAACCATTATATCAAAACCCCTGGTTTTAACCAACGTGGTAGAATCCACAGGTCAGTATCTCTGGGTATTTTGTAATAAGTAGTAACGAACAACCAGTATAACAAAACCCCTGATTTTAACTATATTGGCTTAAAGCACAGGTCAGAGCGTTTGGTGTTTTTATGAGCTGGTGAAGTATAATTAGATAACAAGTGCTATGGTCCAATAAAATTGATTTAGATACACGGAAAGCAATTGTGTTCGGTTGTATACATCGTGTGTACACCTACATGAGTAATTGTGGTCTTTATGGCTTATTATTGTGTGTTTTTTGTTATTATTAGCTGGTCTATTAGGTGTGCTATGAATACTAAATATGAGCTTTAAGCTTTAGACACTATTAATATAACCTGCACTTGCGTAACACGTTATAAATATCAATCTGAATAATTTTGAAGGATATTGCTAATCCATTGCGTTATATGCTCGCAAAATGTGTCTACTCATCAACGTAAATAGCGCAATGAATGTTGTTGAACTGTCAAAATGAAACCCATTGCTACTGATAGTATGTTACGCAATTAGCCCGCTGGTACCTAATACTTCGCGGTCCAGACTTTTTTTACAATCAGCCTATAATTCTCCCAGTGCTTGTACACAGGCCCCCTCTCTGTGAGATAGAGTGGGCTGTAATCCACCACGCGAACCCAGTGTGGTTTAGTGGATGTTACATATCTTCGAATTTCCAGGACATGCCGGTTTCTTGAAGATGTTTTCCTTCACCGTTTTTAGAGCAGTGGTGATGAAATAAATTACACAGAGTAAAACGCCTGCTTAGGTTCGGACTCACGACCCGCTAGTCGGGACCCATGCCATTGGGTCACCATTGCTCATTATAAACCAGACGAAATCATCTTTGAAACCTTCTCCAACTCCTATAAGTACCGAAAACTTTCGAATCCCTTATGTCCCCTACTGGCTACGTAACTTATATGCTGTTCCGTCCAAAATAGAAGTATACTTTCAGTTAAGTTTTATAATACGTACGAATTTAACGCAAAGAAACTAAACTAAACAATCAAAGGAATCACGTCAAACAGTCATCGTGACAAGACAAAAAGAAAAGACAAAAAGTTTAAAACAACTCGAAACAAAGAAACACTTTGCTTACAATTTTATAATGAGGACTATTTCCATTAATAATTTAGTTCTCAAAGCTAGTGTTTCGTGGCGGCGTGTTACCCAAGTGTCACTCCGTGAGCCACGCACGAGCACGAAGCCCTAGCACGTTGCGTGCAAGCGGTGTCGACCAATTTGCACGTCGCACGTCCAAGCTCAATTTACTTGTCAAACCGTGCCGCGCCATTACCGCTGACTTGTGAAGCGAGTGCAGCGCTTTATGGAATAGTGTCGAGGAAATATTGCTTTTTGAAGGGTTTGTATAGGAAGTTGGAGAAGGATGGTAAAGTTTTGAGAAGGTAGGAGGTGGAAATTAAGGTTGTGGTTGTCAGGGAATATAGTAAAAATGCATTCAATACGCTTTTAAACCTTTTAGTGCGTTAAAAGGCGGGCGTTTAAGCTCAAACGTTTAGGTAACTCCAGCCATTTATCAGCGCTGCACGAAGCGTTAACCGGTTTATTGCATCAGACACGAAACATTATTAAGACATTCTCAGCCCTAACGCGCCGGCCCCGCCGCCTGCCCTCCTCATTAGAAATTAATTTACGCTCAAAATAAGCTAAACGTTCAATATCATCGAAAGTTCGACTGTACGTGATAGCGCGAGAACGCAATCATCTCGACAAAAAGTTCTGCTAACAGATTACGATCCAATTACGACACACTGAGTCAACATTCGAATCAAACTAAATACGTGACGCCGAGACGTGGACGTACTCACGACGCGACGGTTCGAGCGACCCACAATTTGCTCACCATCACATTCAATCACCTCCAACTAACGACCGGCCGCAAAAAATACACGACAGACTCTCAGGAAGTCGGACAACAATAAAAAAACAAATAAGTAACCCGAGCAAATTAAGTTATAACCTAAAACACGTATGAAGCCATCATCCCAACGGTGTAATCATATTAACGACTACAAAAGAAGCGGCAAAAAACACAAAAATTAGAGGATCGGGAAATGTGGGCCAAACAAAAACGTAACGCATCGGCTAATTATAGCTGTTGGACGAAAAAACAATTTTATGTTCGGCGGGCCGGCGCACACTACCACCTTTATGCTGTTTGATTATAGCCTGCGACTCACTTCACTATTATACTATGATAAAAATAACGCAACGATCGTGACCTAACCCGCAATTTCTGCGTTTAAGTGCTGGCTCAACGCATGTTTTAGGCGTCAATTTATAAACAATGCATCATAGCTTTCTTCAGTATACAAAATGTTTCTTTCCAGTTCAGCTGAGAACTTTCAAAGCTCGAATCGGAATGCAAGTAATCCGGCCGCTGTTATCCTCAACAAAAGTCAACCCGTGTCGACCGCTTCCCGGGCAAATCCTTTATTATTTCGACGTGTATAATATTTTTATTTTGTTTCTTCCACGATTATTATTTATGAATTATTATTATTTGAGAATTTATTATTAGCTCGGAGAGCAAGCGCGGCCTTTTCAATTTGCCACAAGGTGCCGGGCGCTCAGGTATGCGCCCGCATTAATTTTGTACGTTTTTTCTTAATACCTTTTGACATTTCTTCTGTTGCGTATCACTAATTAAATTCCAGTTTAGTTCTCATAAGATACAAATTGATTTGGTCCATAATTTAATTAAGTCTTTAATTTCCTCGGAGCGAGAATAACCGCTGTATTTATGTGTAATGACTTGCAAATGGTAATTGGAACGTCTTGGACAGATGTTTATATTAATACTTGTGTATGGCCGTTTGGGTCTACTTAAGTTATTCGTAACACTAATGAAGTAATCGACATAATACCTTTTGAGTTGAAAATATTAACGAAGTAGTGGAATAGTAAATGCTGGTCAGTTGTAAAGAGGCTTGGCTCAAGCCGTTATAACTCCGAGCCTGGCATGTTCTGACATTGAAGTTGCCGAGTCAAAGGGTTTTATAGACTTGAGGAAAATAGGATGCGGGGCGGCCAGAACTATGTAGAATTTAAATTTATAATTAGATAATTTTTGTTCTTCAATATTTATGTAAATGCACGAACATGGCGGAATTTAACGAGACGTGCATAATTTGAGAAGAAGATGAAATTGTTTCTTCAACACTGAACAATTTTCATCAATAAAATGTCTGGACATTATTAGGTATTATGAGGAGCTTAACTTCAGGTTAATAGTTTTTATTTTACGTCATGTGCATTATCAGTCAGTAATAACCTCACTGCTGGTACACAGTCCTCCTCTCTGTAAGAGGGAGTGAGCCATAATCTACCGCGAGGGTCCGGTGCGGATTGGTGGATGTCACAAATGTCTTCGAAATTTTGGTTCTAGGACACGCTCCGGTTTCCTCACGATGTTTTCCTTCACCGATGAGACCAGTGGTGATGAAAGTATTTACACAAAGTATACATAATACCTGCTTGCGAGGGGCCCGTGGCTAAATAATAACAGCCGCACAGGTCGATCGATCAGATTAAGCTACGCTTGCCGCGGTTGGTCTGTGGATGGGTGACCATCTTTACATACCGAGACCCCGTTGGTCCCGGCTGTCATTCGTAGATCTTTGACAGTCGTTACGGGTAGTCAGAAGCCCGAAAGTCTGACAACCAGTCTTACCTAGGGGTACCTATCGTATTACCCAGTAACTGGGTTGTGGAGGTAAGATAGGCAGTCGCTCCATGTAAAATACTGGTATTCAGCTGCAGCCGGTTAGACTGGATGCCGACCCCATCATAGTTGGGAAAAGGCCTAAGCAGATCACGATACGCGACTTATGATTTGTTGGCCGTGAGTTCGAGGCCAGTACCACTGGACCACCACTGCTCACCCCAGCTCCTTATAATATATGATCATAATGAATAATACGAATATTACGAATTATACAACGTGTAACGTTAAATGCGCAAAACCTCAGACACCCCAACTGAATTTTAATTCAATTGACCTGTTTCAGAGAGAAAATAAGTCATTAAAAAAATTGTAAAGGTTTTATGTGCTGTTTTAGTTTTACTGGCCATTCTGATCCTTTCTTGCGTCTGCGACAACGCTTTACCGAGCGAGGAGTCGTCACCGGGCCGCTGCGCCGCGCTAACATTGGCTTGCTAGACCTATTAATAAATAGACACGGCAACGTTTTTAATAAAGATTTTTTTTTAAATGTGACCTATATTAAAAAGTGGTTCAATTAATTCTGCTCGTTATTCTGATCAAACTATTTTCAGGTTTTGCGCATTTAACGTTACACGTTGTATGTATATTACGTAGACAAATAACTTCAATAACCTCAAAACAAGTTCAATTTTGAACCACCTCTAAAAAAAAATCCGAACACAGCAATTTAAAAACCAAAACAGTTTAACCCTCCGCTAGCGCAGCACGATAACATTAATATTACGACGCTTATCATTTAATAAGAGTAGAGCCTACCGATTGTTCGTCCGTCCGTCCGGACGTATACACGGCTATTTAATTTGTCGGATAGCCGCCGCTACGGGCGAGGTGTGCGTTTGAGAAATTACCCCTCAGATACAGCACACATTGTTATTGCTCGTTATAAATTACGCAAGTTTATTGTGCCGATAAATACCCCCGCGGCACTGGAGGGGTTAACGCCGTGATTTGTGTTGCCAGTGCTAAATACTGGGCGGATATTGGCGAGTTTTGATTGGTAATTGAAGCTAGTTTCGGTATTAGATGAGGCTGTAATAAGTTACTGATGATTAAACGGTGATGAAAATATTATCTATGCTTTGCAAGTCCAGCTTATCAATATAATGTATGAAAAAACGTACCTGCCTGTTGAATTTCAGAAGATTAGAAAATAAACCTTGAATGTTTCTTCGTCTAGCAAATTATTACCTAGTAGCGATAGCAATTTCTTATAAACATAACTGAAATCGTATCTTAAACGTGACGTCATTCATCATGACGGATTCTAAATAATTGTAATATTGATTTGTTTTTTTTCTCACTTAACCGAATCTTATTTTCTAATTTAATAAGCCATTAATAACAGAAATCCCATACAATATTCCTTCACAAACCCGCGGTATACCGCGTCGCTATCGCGCATCTGCGCCGGCGCAACGGCGTGGCTGCGACGCCCCGCCATTTGTATTCCCGTGCACCGCGCAGATTGCACGCCTAAACTACATTATAAATTAACCGCGCTTCTTCCTGAGATGGATAAAGATGGAAAACGTTTTGAGGTGGGAATGTACGGCGCTATTTTAGTTTGGAGATTACTTCCTGGGTAAATGAATAACGTTTTCAAATAAAGCCTTTTTTTTTTTGTTTTCGGGGGGAAACCTTCAAAAGGCACCTGACCTGTGGGGAGGAAGTCGGGGAGTGTAGAATTTTTACCTCACTAAAACCACCCCGGTGATCACCATCAGCACATAGGGGTGGTCCCGGTTCCTGTTATAAGACCAATTCCGGAACCCCCCCCCCCCCTCCCCTGTGCAACGCTACAAGCGTGCACATCCCTGGGGAGACTGTAAAGGAGCCTCCCCTGAGCCTCGCTATTCACGGCAGCACGTGACCACTGTGCTACCGTCTTCCCTGGGGTCACTTGGTGGGCGGACAGTCCCCACTCTGTGCACCCGCTTCAAATCAAACCCCGGAAACATAGTGAAGACGAGACTAATTGATGAATTAACAGGTACTCTACTCTTAGGTAGGTAAGGTAACTGATCATTTATAAACATTTCTTCATGACAAGTCTTGCACAGACGGCACATCAAGTTACCACAATTTGTCAAATTTCTTTAACAGACATCAACTTTATCGCCAAATCTAAACTTTATCGAAAATTTGACAATTTCGGGTAGCTTGATGTGCTGGCATCTGTACTATAAATCACTATCCACCTAACCTATCTTTGACACCAGCAATACTCTAAGAACTATTAGGATCCATTCGGAAAAACGTACCGTTACCAATTGTAAAAGTTGTTATTTTTATGCACAGACACCAGCACATCAAGCTACCCGAAACTGTCAAATTTTCCCAATCAACTGTGAATCTAATGCTTTAGGAATAAAGTTGAAAATCTATTCAAGAAATTTGACAGATTGTAGTAGCTTCATAAATCGTGCGCTCTAACAGGAGACTTCTGAATCCTGTGCTGATCATTACGTCACCAAATAGAAACAAAGAAAGATGAGTTCGTTGGCATAACAACAAAAAACACCTAAACAAAAAGAAATATTTGATTTGCGAACATACACAAAAAGCCAAAACCAAAACAAAATAAGCTCTATGACTCACAGTCTTACCAACACATACTTAAATAAGTACCTAATCGGTAATGCCAAGCGAATTAAACAATTTACCCCCAGACAGAAAACAGCATAATTTTATGCCATCATATAAGGATACCTTCAACATATTCAACACTTTCTTTTAGGCCATAAAAAGTTATGGTCAAATACAATGATGATGTATAAATTTCATTAAAAACCATTTTATAAAACGATGCCCAGACGTGCGCGTGAGTTGAAACTCAATACGGCTTTTACAATTATGTGGCCAGTTAAGTTCGTAAGGTAAGTTTGTATGGGTCAAATAATAATACGTATTAAAACGTATTACGGTGACAAAAATTATATAATGTCTTTATTCGCTGCTTTACGTGACTAATTTCGGGCGTTGTCAGGGCCTGACTTCCGGTTCAATCATCTCGTTTTTGACCGGAAATCACCATCTTTATAATAACTGTTTTACAAAATGTTAAGTAGATGTATTACATGGTCTTCTCTTTTTGTAGTGGTTATAAAAAGATCACCATTTAATAGGCTGCGTCATCAATTTTCATACCAGCCGTGCGTTTTGTAACCATCTCACCGTGAAAGTTTGGGTGAAGTGAGCGTGGAGTGAGTTGTCATTCGCTAGAAATTAACACTATGAAGTGCTCACTTCACTTATGATTTCACGGTGAGATTTTTACAGAATCGACCGGCTGTTGTGTTGGCAAACACGTCTTTCTCACAATCAGTGTGACCAAAAATCAAAATCAATTTTTGACAACCTAGATGATACAAGACTATTTTTGTTGCAGAACTAGGGCTACCCTCAGATGGAAATAAGAGTCGCCTAAGTAAGATATCATAGGCATAATTTATTTTGGAAAAGTAAAACAGAATTACCAGTTTTTTTTTTTTTAATTCAGGGCCCCCCCGTAATTACTTACGGTATTAAACCTATAACATAAACACATAACAAAGCATCATGAAATGTCTCATGAAAGTCCTCCGCCCTCAGGGGTATGGGGTCTGTCAGACTCTTACTGACTAAAAACCACCTCGGTGTTCCCTCTCACAAATACGCCTAGGTCATCGGAAGGTACGACCCATCCGCAACCCCCGACTGGTGCCGGCCCGCCACTGCGGGCCTCCTCGGGTCAGGGGGGTGTGATGCGTTGGACTCCCCCCACGACGTCTAAGAGGGGCGCGCGTGGAACACTACGCGCCGGCACCTTGGTTCCTGATGTATGGGGGCGACGGACGTCCCTGAGTCCGTCGCCCCTGGCTGGAAGAGCGCGTGGTCCGCCCTAAACCGACGCCTGGTGCATCTGCTGCGGACCGGGCGAGTGGACGAGGTCTCCCTCTCCCTTTCCGCAGCCTCTATCTGCGAGACGACTGTTTCGCAGAAGGAAACCACCCAGGACTCTTCGCTGCCGACCATCGACTCGACTACGACCGGCAGCGACAGGTCACTGCTTACTCCTAAGATGAGGCCACGGCGCGGCTCCTCCCAAGCGGCACACGCCGTATCCTCCCGGCAGTCGACGTAGTGGTGACACCGGGCGTCCGGCTCCCTGTTCAGGTACTTCCCGAACCAACCATGCCCCGAGAGCACCTGCGTCACCCGAAACGGCAGGGATCCGTGCGTCCTCCTGAGCCAGCGCTCGAATACCGGCCGGACCGCCTCGAAAACCAAAACCTACCTCAAATAACCAAATAACTGCACTATTCACTTCAATATAAAAACTAAATTACGATGAAGATGAAGCACTGACATTTAATCTGAACTAAAACATTTCCTTATAATTTTCTTCCTCATTTCTTTTTAACTTTAAAACAAAAAGCTCGGGAACAGTTAATCGCGCCCGCGGCCGCTATCACACGGGCTGTGATTATTTTTCATTGTTACTGTTATGACCGGGGCAGTCCGCTTATTACGCCGGCGTTACCACACTTAACAAACTATTAAAGGTACTCTCTTAACGCCTTATTATTGCGATAAGTCCGCGCGATAGTCCGAGAAAGCGAGCTTTTTTTAAACAATGAAATCTCCCTAAGACAATGGTGAAGGTTTTAAAATTGTGAGATGACCTTTTTTACTAGAAAGATAAGCAACTTTTACAATATTTAACACACATAACTATGTACTCTAGGTATAATTTCGATCAAATTCGACAAAAATGAAAACAAAATCCTACAACTGGCTATTTATCATACCAACTAAGAAAGACCATTTCGATCTATCCCCATTAGAGCTCAAAGACGCACTTGCATTACGTTACCACAGATTACCAGTCTCAGTGCCAAAATCATGTGATGGCTGTGGTTGCGATGAATTCAACGTTGATCATGCTCTATGTTGTAAAAAAGGTGGTCTTATAACACGTCGTCATAATGAAATTAGATATTTATTCTGTGACTTATGTCAACACGCATGGGGAAACGTAGTCAAAGAACCCATCATCTCCGAAGGAGACTGCGGACTATGTGGAGATCTTTCTTGCCGTGGCGTTTGGGATGCTCAGAGGGAGGCGTTGTTTGATATCCGTGTCGTAGACACTGACGCTCCTTCTTATATCGCACGCCCTGTCGCCTCTGTACTAAAATCCGCCACAGATGAAAATATAAGGAAATATTCAAACACTTGTGAAATGCGACATTCACCTTACACGCTTGTTACATCTGTTGCCGGAGTCTTCGCCCCACAAATGTCTACCTTCGCAAATCATATTGGAGCTGCAATCGCTGACCGCTGGAATAGATCTTTTCGCGTAGTGATGGGTTGGCTCAGATCAAGAATCATCATCTCAACAATACGTGCCACTAGCATGTGCATTAGTGGCGCAAGGCAAACCAATAACGAAAGTTATTCGGCTTCGATGATGGAGCAGCCCTACCTAGACAAGACTGGTGTGGGTGCTGCCAACGAACTGAGAACACGTCAATTACAATTAATCGCGATAGACTTAAAATAAATTTGCTTTATTCGTTAATTAATCAATAATTTGACAGTACTATTTTTATAGATTATTGTGTATTGTATTAAACTTTCCTTTACACTAGGTACTGAATTCAATGACTAACTAACTATAGAAACTAATATTAAAAACATTAGGACACTTACCTTTTTAAGAATAAGAATGTAAACTGAAAGACCTAAGTAGTAATTATTAAAATAAATAATCTTTATTTATTTTACCATTTATGTACACACACATATATAAACAGACAAGAAAAAACAGAACAGAAAAATAGGTACATACAATAGGTATAAATTAATTATTATAAACAAATGCTGTACCTGACTTTAGTCGACTGCAGAGTACATATCTTCCTTCTCTCTTTTATTTCTTTCAGCCGTTTCCAGCACGCTAATAGCGTAACACACTATAAATAAAAATCTGAATAATTTTCAAGGATTGCTAATCCATTGATTCATACGTTCGAAAAATGTACCTGCTCAACAACGTAAATAACGCAATGAATGTTGTTGAACTGTCAAAATGAAAGCCATTGCTACTGATATATGGTATTTTGAGTTCCATTGTGTGAGTTTTTTTTTTTTTATAATATTGCAAAAACTAACCAAAGACAATTATTTTACTGCATTGTTTTACAACGCTTCAATTGCAACACGTAATTAAAATCAGAGCAGTTACACAATCGAGCTTTATCTATCTGGCTGTCGGCTTCTGATTCTGACACATTGCAATGTAACAACCCAATCTGTTAAGTTGTTGAAAAATAAATGACTATTTTGAAACGGTTTTGTTTATCTTTTGCTACCTAATCTCATTAGTTACATAGTCCAGAAAAAATTGCAACAAAGTTTTTGTATCAAAATGCTACCAGCTTTATTTTTTATTAGGTATGGTGAACATTGGGTCCTGAGATCAATCGCTCAATCAACTCATCCTATCGCAGTCCACTGCTGAACATAGGCCTCTCCCAGGCTGCGCCACAACACCCTCTCCTCCGCCTTCCACATGCAGTCTGTCCCAGTCATGTCTTTTAGGTCGTCGCTCGGTCCATCAAGCTAGAGGGCGTCTCACACTACGCTTGCCGATAAGCGATCTCCTGAAATACAAGTATTTTTTTTACTTAATTCAGGAGCCAGCTGTTCAAGTTGCTTTTGACCAACTCTTGTTATTTTTAGTATACAGACGCCGGCACATCAAGCTACCCGAAACTGTAAAATTTTCCCAATCAACTTTGAACCTTAAGCTTTAGCGATAAAGTTGAAAATCTATTAAATAAATTTGACAGATTGTAGTAGCTTGATGTGCTGGCGTCTGTACAACTAACTTTATGTATGTGTTTCTCTTTGTACAATAAACTTATTATTTTTGTTTGTTGTTGTTGTTGTTGTAACTACCCTTGGGCCATAATCTATTGAGCAAATCCAGGTATTTCTTCATTTTTTTTTTTATAATAGATTGTGGTCTAATCCTAGGCAAAAGACAGGACCTAGTAACTTACGTAAGTAAACATGCAAATATGACTTTCCTCAAACATTAAATTCTTCTTCTTCTTCGTATTCTTTGTTTTCTGTTTTATAGTTTTAATGTGTATTTATTTTGATGTAATGCCAATAAACGCATTTTTCTTTATTTTCTTTCTTTATTTCTAGAAAAAAGTAAATACAGTGTAATTAAATACATTTTTTTTACCTATTATTTATTTATTTGGTTATGGTATTGGTACCTAAGTACTAGTAAGTATATATTTTTGCATCAATCCTTTCCGAATTCCCTGATAAACAATACAAAAGGCGGGTACCTACTTCTGCCCGTATATTTGGCCTTTTACCTCAAAAACAATGTTGACTCCAAAGACTGCATTGGAGCTGGATAAGGCAAGAATAATGGCATTCATTAATTAATACTGCGCATACGTGACCATTTGTTTCGGATCTCTCACTCTGACCGCCAGATACTGGACGGTTCTATCCTGTACCGTGATTTAATCCTGAAATCTTTATAAATTGCAAAATAAATGATGTCAAGTTTTCTTTGTGTTTCAATACCTCAGCTTACTTCTTTGGTGCATACCATAATGAATATGCAAAGTGTGTGTGTGTGTGGTTTTTTTGTAATGTGCGTTTTGTTTCTGAATAATAAACAATTTTTCTTTCTTTTATGAGTTTTTTAGAAAAAGAAGAAATAAAATACGTATATTTGCGGTAAACATGACGCAGAGAAAGAACATAAACACAAAAAAACGTCCACATGCGTATCCAACGCTACGCTTGCCGATTCGTGGTCTCCACTCCAGGACTCATCTGTTCCACCGGCCATCGGTACATCGATATAAAAATCAGATGGACATTTTTTACTAACCTGTTAGTGCATTTATGAACAACTATATATTCTTTGAAATTATTCTTTCTTACCTGCAAACTTTGGAGTCCTTTTTTTTTTCTCTTTAGCTCACAAATCACGAAGCGTGGTTGTAAGCGGAGTAAACCAGTATGGAACCATGGTCGATGGTATCGCGCGGGGTCACACAATAACACTTTGCAGCGGCAAATGAAACGCTTTTATGTAATTGGCCGATGTTGCCGGCGCACTGTGGTCGGGTCACAGTGAAGTTTGTGGACAAAAATATTTTCTGATTTTGAAAAACATACTTAGACTTTTGACTTTTTAGGTAGGTAGGTATACTACACGCTGTCCCGTGCGATGACGCCGGTGGTGCGTCGCTCGGAGTCCAACTCCGGCTCGAGCGGCTCGCCGTGCGCCGAGTGCAACTCCAGCGTGTCGTACAGGATGCCCGTCACGGCAGGGAAAAGTATGAAAATCTAATTGTGTACAAATAATTGACAAAGGATTCAAAAATACATACAGGAAGAATTAAGTACAAAGACACAAAAAAAAAACTCTATCTTTCCTTGTAAGTTTACTTATGTGGAAAAATGATCAGTCTTACTTTCTTTTCAATATTGACTGGGTTTTGCCTCTTTATTTATTTATTTTATTTTATTATTTATGTACACACAGTAAAAAACATATGGATCACAGTAAAAAACATATGGACATAGTAATAATTTGAGTACAAAGGTACTGCTTATTTCTTAAGAAATTTCTTCCAGCAGACCTGCGAAAGGAGAAGTAAAAAAGAAATGTAGACAATAGTGTGCGAGAACATGAAGAGAAAATATGAATGTGTGAATTCTAAAAGTAACATATAAAATATACCTACACATATTATATTTATATAAGTATACTTATGCTAAAATTAACATAAGTATACTTAAATAAATACATAATGCTAAAATATACATACACATATATTTATTTATATACAACGTGTCCCAGAAATCAACGTCAAGCCGAAAACGGGCAATAGGCCAAGTCGTGACAGCTATTAGAAAAATATTAAAAAAAATCTTGGTCATGTACTTTTCGAATTATAAGCATTCAAAAATAAATCTCAAAAAGTGACACCCTATGATGGTTTTTCAAGTCCTGTGACTACATTATTAACATTTCGGTAGTCTTTTTCTCTGTGATGTAACCATGAATAACCCTTCTGTAAATTACAGTTAAAAGTAAAACGTAACTGCCTCAGTTCTAAATTAAATGTTAGATTTTTGCCCAATATTGAATTCAAAATAATGACATCACCCAACTTTAACCGACTGTACTGAAAAAAAAATCTACTACACTATTTTGGCAAGTAACTTTAAAAGATGGCGCGTTTAGTCAGGATTCCAAAATGGTATAACACATACTAATTGCTACTTCTTAATTGAGAAAAAACATTTTTTTTTTATGAAGCCGTATTTCATAAAAGTTCGATTGAGACGAAGAGTGACGTTATTTTGACTAGTGTGAGCGAGAAAGATTCATTTTAGCTAATGTGAGGTGACGCTACTTTGACAAGTGGGAGCGAGATAGATAGTGACGCTACTTTTATCTAACTAAGAGGGAGACGGATTGACACATCATTTCATATGTGTGAGTGAAACAGATAGATACGCTACTCTGGCTAAACAGGGATGCGTCGGCAAATTGTGCAATACTGCAGTACGTTACGCTCTTTCGTTGACTGCACATCTTTTTGTATTCGTATTGACTTCGTACTTACAACTGTGGCTTTGTTTATTGGACTTGATTTGCATTGTAATTTGGATTTATCTGCACCGTTTCTGACAACCCCGGACTTGTTTTAATCGCAACCCCGTGTTTGTGTAGTGTTTTATCATGCCATCTCGATACACCGCACAGGAATACGCCAACATGCATCTCATTTATGGAGAATGCTTATGCAACGCCAATGCCGCAGCAAGAGTGTATCGTGAGAGATACCCGAATGCTGAGCGTCATCCCGATCATCGAGTATTTATTAATGTGCATCGGTCATTATCAGAGGGTCGATTTCCTAGCCAAATGGTTAGCGAGGGAAGACCCGTTATGCCCTACGAAGCCGAAGTCTTGCAAGCAGTTGAAGAAGACAGAAGTATCTCAGTACGTGGAATTGAACAGAGCATAGGAGTCCCCAAAAGTACTGCACATCGTATTTTAAAAAAGAACGAGTTTCACCCATACCATGTACGACGAGTACAAAGTCTGCTACCCCGAGACTACCCAGAGAGAGTACGATTTTGTCGAACGATGTTGCAGAGGCACCGAGAGGACCCGCGATTCTTTGAAAAAATTCTATGGTCCGATGAATCAACATTTAAAAAGGACGGTTACATGAACCTCCACAATTTGCACGAATGGCACGTGGAAAATCCAAATTTGATGCGGGAAGATAGATCTCAGTACCAGTTTAAAGTAAATATGTGGACGGGAATTTTGAATGGTAAAGTTATTGGTCCAATCGAGCTGCCGGAGAATTTAAATGCCCAGGGTTATTTGAACTTCTTACAGAACCAATTACCAGAATTATTGGAAGAAGTGCCACTGAACATTTACGGCAGCATGTGGTATCAACAAGATGGCTGCCCAGCGCATTATGCTCTCACTGTACGAGAGTTTCTCAATCGAGAATACCCCGATAGGTGGATTGGGCGGGGTGGTACAATTTCGTGGCCTGCCCGTTCACCCGATTTAAACCCCATAGATTTTTTTTACTGGGGTACGATAAAGGATAAAGTGTACTCTAAACCAATTCAAGATTTAGACGAGCTGCGCCAAAGAATTGCAGAAGCCGCTGAATACATCAACTCAAGAAGATACGCCCGTCTTATTACGCGATCATTTTTAAAGAGATGTAGAACTTGCATTGCAGCTGAAGGAAAACAGTTTGAACATTTGTTATAAAACTTCGTAAATCTGATTTAATAAAAATTATAATAAAAGAAATCCAACGACTGAATTTTATTTCAAATGCACCTAAAACCAACAATGTACTTTTTTTCCTCAATTAAGAAGTAGCAATTAGTATGTGTTATACCATTTTGGAATCCTGACTACACGCACCATCTTTTAAAGTTACTTGCCAAAATAGTGTAGTAGATTTTTTTTTCAGTACAGTCGGTTAAAGTTGGGTGATGTCATTATTTTGAATTCAATATTGGGCAAAAATCTAACATTTAATTTAAAACTGAGGCAGTTACGTTTTAACTTTTAACTGTAATTTACAGAAGGGTTATTCATGGTTAGATCACAGAGAAAAAAACTACCGAAATGTTAATAATGTAGTCACAGGACTTGAAAAATCATCACAGGGTGTCACTTTTTGAGATTTATTTTTGAATGCTTATAATTCGAAAAGTACATGACCAAGATTTTTTTTTATATTTTTCTAATAGCTGTCACGACTTGGCCTATTGCCCGTTTTCGGCTTGACGTTGATTTCTGGGACACGTTGTATAAAGTAGTATTCAAAAGGATTAGTAAAGTTTATAAATTCGCCAATATTATTATAATTCCAGGCGAAGTGCATCTCGAATAATAAAATGAAGGAGTGTCTGACCTACTACCAGCAGATTTATTTTATTAATTTTGATGAGTGAAACCTAACGAGACGCTTGTAACTAGTTATTAATATTCCAACTGGTTTTCACACCAACTAGACGTATCAAAATTGGTACAGACGCCAGCACATACCACCACACCTGCACCGCACATACCTGATACTGTCAAATTTTTCCAATCAACCTTGAACCTAATTCTAAGAGGGATAAAGTTGCAAATCCATTAAAGAAATTTGACAGAATGTGGTAGCTTGATGTGTCGGCGTCTGTACTTAGCTAGTTACTTTCAAGACTCGTCTCATCCATCGTAGCCGCTTGTAATTATGCTCAATTACTGCTATAATATTATTATTTTTTATAAAACAAGTTCTTATGGTTGTATGTATGTATGTTACATTCCATCTACGAGTATGTTTGGTGATCTCGAAAATTGGTGTAGAATAGAATAGAATAGAATAGAATACTCTTTATTATGTACACCATATAGATTATGTATTTTGATATCATTTTACAAATTGTTTCAGCTTCCTTTGCGGTCGCTCTACTTTCATTTTAGCAATTTAGAGTTTATGATAAAGAAGCAACTTCCTTTTCTATATGTACACTATAACCACGTGAAATATGTAGCATAATTCAGACTTGCTTATTAGAGTTCCTTGTTGCAAAGACAGTTAGTCGACCATCTGTCTAAACTCTACCAATTTACAAATATTTGTATCAGAAATGCACTGCTGAAGAATTTGGAACTGGTCTGTATCAGACACTAGAATATGCCTGGTATATACAACCACTTCACATTGTTTTCTCTGTAATAAAGGTTCCCTTCAAAGTGTCTGTACCTTTACCTCAGAAGAACTCTTTGTACTACTCTCTAAAATAGCATTAACACTTATAATATAACCGACATACAAACAAATCTCTCGACCAGACCTAGTTGAAAACCTAACAAATCATCGGCTAATAATACAAAGTTGACAATGAAACACGACGTTGAATCACAATATATTATAACGATCTTCGATAGCGAGCGGTGCCTTATTGATTCCAACAATTGAACCGATTAGCCGCTCAGAACGCCTTCGGGCATCTTCGGGGACCTTCGGGCAACTTCGGGCATAAAATATAAGATAAAATTGTTTGGAGGAGGCGTGAAATCTTTTATACAGTGTATTGATATGGTAAGATTGTTGTTCTTGATAGTATACTTGAGATATGAGTTGTGGAATGATCGTAGCTTTTGTTGATAGATGTTGCTCACATTGCTGTGTAGTTGTTAAACACCCTTGATGATATAATGGAACAGCAGGTCGCACGTTATTGGAAATTAAACCAGTATACCCTCTTACTGTACTGAAACTCCATACCGCGCTCTGTCAGGTCAACGTGTTACCACGGACATGCGGTTGACTATACCTAAAGATAGATTATGTAAAATTAATTAAGTACTTGCATATTAATAAACAATAATTATTAGCACCATCTTCATGGGAGACGAGAGAAAGAGAGAGATCAAATCAAATCAAATCAAAAATCATTTATTCAAACTAGGCTGAAAATCAGCACTTTTCGAACGTCAAAATTACAAAAGACAGTCCCCCAAAACGCCCGCCCTTCACCACTTCCTAGTGCTTGCGCTGGGGAGAAGAAGTGGCGCAACAAACTCTCCAGCAGCACAGCTGCCTGTCGAGTCTGAGAGAAGAGTATTCTGCGTAATAGATAGTCAGGATGCTCTTCTCTGTCTCCTTTCTCTCTCCCTTATATCTTCTTCCTCTCCTTCCTCATGATTTTCATGTTTTGCCTTTCACATCACACCGTTTCTAATTCCAGCCGGTCGATTCTGTAAAAATCTCACCGTGAAATCATAAGTGAAGTGAGCACTTAATAATTTTTATCCCTAGCGAATGACATCTCACTCGACGCTCACTTCACCCAAGCTTTCACGGTGAGATGGTTACAGAATCGCACGGCAGTTACCGTATAATATTCATTATTGTCTTACGACGATAGTAATTAGCGTCTAAAATCCTCAGCATATGGGCGAATGCCGATACCATACGAACCTAATAATCGTATTGTGGCAGACGGCCATAACTGCAGCCGTAACCAATAACGTAAAACATAACTAAAATAAGTGGCAGATGTTACAAGGGAAACAGTTTTTTTTTTTTCGATATTCCTGTTTATTAAACTTACATAAGATAAGTAAAAAAAATAAAATAAAAATTTAAACACATACACATACACTCACAGGTATATAAAGCAGATAGTGCTACATATTTATATATATTGCTTTGTAGTATTGACCAATGTGTCGACAAAAACTAGCCTTACCCAGGGTTCAAAGTATCCCATACCGATTTTCATCAAAATCGTTTTGAAGATTAGCTGGGACAAATATACAGACGGACAAAAATTTCAAATATGTGTTTTTGTTTCAAGTACCGTATATTTTTTTTACATTACAATCAAGCTCTTTTATTTTATTTTATTGTATAGATTAATACGAGTATCCTATCTAAAGTCTGATTTACAATAACATTTACAGAAGTAGCGAATAAGATCTTTGACGTATAAATTATATGACACTTCACAATGACACACTTTTCACTTACTACTTAACTAAAGCAAATGTAAATCAGTCGAAAGCCGACCGAGAAGAACACTATCCCAAATCAGTATTGATACCACAAAACCTAGACAGAGAGATGTGACGGCAATTTAAAGTGACAATTATAAGATTGTCAGTAACAGGTTACTAGCAAGTTGTTTCTATTAGATTATATTTTTTTTAAAAATAACGCAATAAAAAAAAACACTGATCTCTCATAATGAAACGTAAAATCTCTTAATAAAGAACAGAAAAAACGCACAACACAGTTATCAAAATCTCGATCCGAATCAATAACAACAATAGCATTATTGCTGCATCAAATTATTATCTTTTAACTTGTCGACCATTCTTAACAAATCGTTAAACTTAGTTCATTATCTTAATTATTTTTACGTTCAATTCATTAAATCTGTATAACAATTTAGATTATCTTCTTATATCGTGGTCTCTTTAACACCTCTCTCGCTGCGGTGCGTTCACAAAGCTCGCTCGTAAACCCAACATGGAGTGAATAAAAAAAAAAACAAAAAAACAAAAACAACCCGAGAGTATAATAAAGAGAGTCAATTCGCCTTACGTCTCAAGGTGTGAAGCTGTCATGGACGAAATGATGGCTCCATTATTAAGCGGCTAAATAATAATTCTCCAGAGTCCCGTTGGACCGACTTGATGTGTTAATAAGTTGTGTGCGTCCGTGTGTTTTGTGTGTGTATGTTTTGAGCTTATATGTGTGCATGCGTGTGTTTGTGTGTGTGTTGTGAGCTTATGTGTGTGCATGCGTGTGTTTGTGTATGTTGTGAGCTTATGTGTGTGCATGCGTGTGTTTGTGTGTATTTAATTAGGGTTGGTAGTTGTTTGTGGGCGTGCTACAGTTATGTTTTACTATTATTCGATTTTCCGTTGTTGGTTATTGATATGTTTTGAATATGGGTTATTTATGTCAGATGTAAAGGTGGATTGGATATATTTAAATGATTCAGCGTAATTAAAGATAAAGGCTACGTTTTTGTTGATGATCTTATAGTATTTTTCTCTTTCAAGGTATCTGCATTGCACTTTGGCTCTTAAAGTGAAACGTAAAAATTACTAAAACCAAGAAACGTTAATCTACCTATATTGTATCTAGATCCAGACTTCACAATCGTGGTCTGAAATAATCTGGATGTCCAAATTATCCGTAGGTAGTTACAGATTAGCTAGTGCTTTGTTTAATTATGAACGAACGAAAACTTCGTTATTACCTACTTCTACAAACAGAGGGGCTAAAACGTGACACTGGCTGAATGCACAAACCGTGCGAAACCAAAGGAAAAAAAAAACAGAGGGGCAATTGCGTAACAGACTAACATTAGAAAATGCTTTCATTTTGACAGTTCAACAATATTCATTACGTTATTTACTCGTTATTACCTAGTGAAAAATCTAGAGGGCTAATTGTGTGACACACTAACAGTTCAGCTGTCATTTTGACAGTTGAACAACATTCATTGCGTTATTTACGTTGTTGAGCAGACAATGTTTTCCAACATATGAAGCAATGGATTAGCAACATCCTTCAAAATTATTCAGATTGTAAGTGATTGCCTGTTACGCAATTTAACTACTAGTTAAGTTAACAACCGGCAGTGCTCAGTGAGATAGTCACAAAGATAGATACTTAAATAATAAACAACATTTATTACATATAGCATTCAATTGCAAACCAGTAGTGATAGCTTCGTATGATAAAATGTAAGCTTTTTATTTTGATTTTGACATGAACTGTTATTATTTACGTTCTAAATCTGATGCGACACGAACGTGTTACGTACTACGTCTGACTTAGTGGAACAGTTTTACTTATGAAGTGTTACAATAAAGGGCTTATTGTTGTTTTATCAGGTTTTTTGTTTCAAGTTACGTATGTAATGACCTTTTGGTATAATGGTCAGACGCGTAACTGCTGGTCCTGGGATCTAATACCAGCCGGTCGATTCTGGAAAAATCTCACCGTGATAACTAAAGTGAAGTGAGCTTAGAGTGAGCTGTGAGTCATGCTGATGCTAGGGATTGATACAATTGACCACTCCACGCTCACTTTACCCAAGTTTTCACGGTGAGATGGTTACAGAATCGCACGGCCGGTAGAGCAGTGTTACTGAGTGTATCGATTGAAAGTTTCAAGGTAGATGACCGGAGTCCTTTTGAGCCTTAAATATAACTGGTGGAATGTTGGTGAGCTATAGTTACGCGTCTGCCTACCTGTTTGGTGAATACAGGTGTTGGTGTCATAGTAATAAACCGTATTTCGGCTATGGCGGTCAATCTCAAAGGAGACTAGCCTTCGGCGCGGGAGATATTATAGTGCACAAGTGTGTGCGCAGACACAGGTGCAGTCCCTCTTCCCTCACTCTCATAGTCCGAAGGGACGGCAGGTAATCCGACACGACTGGAGAGAGGGCAGAACCAACGGTTTAACGTTTTTTTTATTCTTCAACAAATTTACATTTGTGTCGAACAGTGGTTTTGACAATAAATGTAACACAAAATTAAATAATCATCATAAAGTCAGAAAAGAAACAAAAAAATAAAATTAAAATATTACATTCCACATTGGTCACAACATTATTAGTCTTAATATTAATTATACTTATAATTTAAATTAATATTACTTAACTCAAAAATTAATATAAATTCATTTAAAAGAAATGTATGTCAATAAGAGTCATGATAGAATGTTGAATATATCATATAACGTCATTAAAATATATTAGTACACCCAGTATATTAGTGCCTCATATTAGTTTGAAATACTATCTCTCTTCATTATCTTTCCGAGGCACGAGTGTATCACACCGCCAACATCCAAACTTCGGTCTGTTACTATGAAATTCCTAATGGACAACCCAATAACACTGCCCGACCCGGGAATCGAACCCAAGACCCCACGCTTAGCGGTCGCACTTTCGACCACGATACCAACGGGACAGTCAAGTTGTTGATGTATGCGCCATGTTATAAGATCAGAGTACACCCTGCAACACCAATTTATCTCGTCTGCTCAACTTCCGTGTGTCAATGCAGGAATCCAGCAGAATATCAGCGTCAGGTATATTTGCCTGGCACATGCTTAGCTGGACTCCCATTTGGTACCTTCAACCTTGAGACGCACACCGCACTATGTATTTTCGTTATTAAGTATTTGTCATAGTGTGACTTTTACTTCGATATATGTGTTTTTCTATTTGTTTTTATATCGGCACCTTGTTTTTATATTAGATATATTCATGTAGGTAATTGGTTATAATCTAAGTGTGCTATAATCTAATCTATAATCTAATTGTGTGCGCCAAATAAATGGTTTATCTATCTATCCATTCATTCCTAGGAATCTGAAAACTAAAGCAACCTGAGAAAAGTCACAGATCATATTCATATTCCAAGTTTTTTTTTTTTTTTGATTCCCGCGTGGAACAAATTTGTATGACCTACAAGTATTAGGACATCCCGCTTCCAGTGTCATGTTTTTTTTTATTATTATTATTTTACAAAAACTGACTACTATACTATATAACCTTGTGACACTAATCAATAATCTCCACCACTATTAATCACTCGCTCCCAGACTGCTGGCAAATCTTGAACACCATTTAAAGTACCACTTTCATTTAATTCATCAATAATGCTCTTTAGTTTAATATCTAACTCCTTTTTGCTATTATAAATCCCTGGACATTTCACACAGCACCATTTGTCCCAAGCTAAGCAACCTAATGCTTGTGTTATGGTAACAAGACGCAGAAGACGAAGAAGTATGGCTATTGTATCGAGTACCCGACAATTTCCTCTTCACATGGCCAAAACAATTGAAATCACAAGGATTCATATCCGGGGAATATGGCGGCTGAATAATTTCAATCCATCCTTTATCTTCAATTAAATTCTGAACTATTTTTGAATTGTGCGGTCTGGCGTTATCATGTAAAATTATAGGACTCGTTATATGATGTTCTTCTGCCCAAATAGGAATATTTTCTTTTAAAAATGACTTATATCGCTCTCCAGTCATAGTTGTATTTTCATCAAGCAATGCCTCTGACATCCATAGCTACTATTAGTAGTATTTTTCGTTTATGTAGCTCTGCACGTGGTAAATGTTCAGCTGAAGTGCACGGTTCCACCCAACATCGTGACTGATGTCTTTGACGAGGAGTATAAAATTCGACCCAAGTTTCATCAAGGCATATGAATCTATTAAGTATATTTTTCTTACACGATAAATGGCTACGTGCAGTTTCATAACAAAACTCCTTCTGATCCGTGTTCAGAGTGTGGGGCACCCACACTGCACTTTTATTGACCAGACATAAATCCTCCGTGAGAGAGATGTATAGTGGAATGAGGAATGTTAAGTTGAGTGGAGAGATCACTGACACTGACCCTACGTGACTGACGAAGTGCTTCCTTGATTTTGTCCCTTGCTTCTAATCTAGTCCATGATAATGATCGAGGTGCTCGCGGCTCATCTTCAGCTGTGGTTCTTCCTTGTTTGTACATTTCAAGCCATCGCTGTACGGTTCTTTTATTTAAGGCGTTACGACCAACACACTTTACCGGTAAGTCGTGCGCAACTCCTCCAGAGTAGTTGAGTAAAGCACAAAACTTTAGAAATATACGTTGCTCCACTACATTAATAGATTTTTAAAAATCTTCCATTTTAAATCAATGCACGTCTTGACAATACAACACACCAAATTAAACTAACATGATTGTACAAGACAACACATGTATTAACTATTGCATACCATTGCGCAATACATAAATATAGGAAATAAAAAATATGACACTGGAAGTGGGATGACCTAGGTAATAGTTGTCTGGCTGTTTGTGTATGTGACTTTAAATGTTGGTAAACGCACCCACAATACAGGAGAAATTCCTAGTGTGAGGCGACGTTTAAATAAATATACAAGGTGTAACTTAAATAACGCACAACCTCTTAAGGCGTCATTGTACTTATCATTATGAACAACTTTTACTATGGGACCAAACCGGAAATCGCGAAAAAAAAATCAGCTGTTCCCTACATTTATGTTTGCATAACTCGTCAAAATGTAGGGAACAGCTGATTTTTTTTCACGATTTTCGTTTTGGTCCCATAGTAAAAGTTGTTCATAATGATGAGTACAATGACCCCTTAAGAGGTTGTGCGTTATTTAAGTTACACCTTGTATATACATATATAGTTGCGTTGCTTAGTTCAGTCAGGTCAACGAGGGTCCTTGCAAAAAATAGTAACCCTGACTCGTATGCCGTGATTCACGATTACCGACCTTCAAGTAATGAACACAAGAATCAAACTATTTTTAAGAATGAATGAAAAAAGATAGCCTACAGTTTGAATATTTTTCAATCACTCGAACATTAGACTTCAACGCTCACAACCTTGTCAAAAATAATTTAAGATATAAAAAATATTGGATTTGGATCTAAACTAAACAGATAGATATTTAATTATTATTTTTTACTTAGCATTTGTTTAAGAGTTATGATAGTATCATCAATCTATAATGTTCACACAAGCCTCATCGCTGTGAGAAGGAGTGGGCCGTAATCCACCACGCGGGCCCAGAGCGGGTTGGTGGATGTCACATGTCTTCGAATTTCTGCTACTAAGATATGCTGGTTTCCTCACGATGTTTTCCTTCACGGTTTTGAGAGCAGTGATGATGAAATAACTTACACAAAGTAAAGCGCCTGTCTAGGTTTGAACCTACGACCTAGGTTAACAGGTTCAGGAGTAATAACTTCGAATTATAAGGATCTACTCTTCATTCAAAACACAAGCCGGTGAAAGTAGAAACTTTGCATACAATTATCAAAGAAAATTAATTCATATACTCCATTCATAGAACAACGATATCTTTAATTGCGTTTTTACACGAAAACTATTCATAATGACCATTCGAAATAACTACCCACTTTATAAGTAAATCCGAAAGAGTAGTTTTGAAAGGTAATTTAAATAATTCCTACAATTATGCTACAATTTCTATCAAGGGTCTATTTTTTTTTTTTTGTTAATTAATGTGTGGTTGCTGTGTTCATTGTTTTGTGCGCAGGCGCATCGGCGTGTGAACTGGGCGGGCAGGCCCGCCGACCAATCAGCGGCCTGCGCTTGAGTTCCGAGGCGCCCGGTGTGCGCACGCGATGAGCATGACGACACAAATAGACACAGAAGACCCATTTTGTATGAGATTAGCTGAGACTTCATACAGTGAAATGAAGTCACCTTCAGGCCACTATTAGCCCTTTCTCACAGACAATTTTAAAATAGTTTATTTCTGCCTTGTAAAAGTATTTTCAACGAAAATTCGTTAAACATAAAGTTGTTCTGCTAAATGATATTTACATCTATAGGTAAATACCATTTAGCAGCACCATCTCACCACCTCTTTAAAAAAATTCTGACTTTGACAGTAATTATAGAACAGCCATACGATTCTGTAACCACCTCACCGTGAAAACTTGGGTGAAGTGAGCGTGCAGTGAGCTGTCATTCGCTGGGGATTAACACTATTAAGTGCTCACTTCACTTATGATTTCACGGTGAGATTTTTACAGAATCGACCGGCTGTAGTGGTTTATTAGTGTAGTAATTTGAAGCTCATGTCTTCGAGTACCTAACCCCTGGTTATAATCAAACATCCAATAAATCAGTGAAGTGACCAAATCTCTACCCAAATAATAAACTAATCTAATCACAGGCCTAAGGCCAATAATAATAATAATAATATATTTATTCAAAAAGTATAAGGCATGAATAAGCCTGGGGTGTATTTAAAAAAAGCGGCCAAGTGCTAGTCCGACCCGCACAAGAAGGATTCAGTACCACAAGGGAAAAACGCCGAAAAGAACACGTTTCTTGTATGAATAACCCCTCTAATTGTTTCTTATTGGTTGATATAGCAGCAATGACACACTAAAAACTTCAACTGTCTACCTATTACGGTTTATGAGATAGAGCCTGTTGACAGACAGGTAGACGGAAGTATGGACGGACGGATGGCTGAATGGACGGACAGCGAAAACTTAGTAATAGGGTCCCGGTTGCACCATTTCGGTACGGAACCCTAAAAAGGAATCCTTTTTGGTAACTTCAGTGAACCTTCTGCACATACTTGGCTACTATCAACTATTACTTTATTTTATCATGTGCAATTGTATATTTTACGGCTCCCCTGTAATTGGATTTAAGTGAATTGCGAAAAAGTACAAAAACTTAATAAAGTAACTCGTAAATGTTATAATTTTATTAAAGGCTCTATTATTTTGACTCCTTATCCATGTTTTACATAAACTTAAGTACTTTCATGAAGGAAATCGGAGTAGTAGAAAGTTTTTTATTTTCTTTTTTATTCCGATAACCAATGACAAACCAATTCAAAACTGTTCGTAAACGAATGAAAATTGTTAATTAGCATGAGAATTTGCGCTATTGCATACGAGTAGACACGGCATAATCAGTCTGTAATGTTCCCACTGCGAAGAGCAGAGACATTATAGAGGGAGTGGGCCGTAATCCACCACGCGGGCCCATTGCGGCTCGCTAGATGTCACATGTCTTCGAATTTTGGGTTCTAGGACATGCCGGTTTCCTCTCGATGTTTTCCTTCACCGGTTTGAGAGCAGAGGTGATGAAATAATTTACGCAAATTAAAGCACCTTTCTGGGTTCGAACCCTACGACCTACAACTCGTGAGACGCGACTGTTACCACTGGTCCACCACTGCTCCTTATACTATTGAAACTTATTATTGTTCTTAAGTTTGTCTTTTAACCAATCTAGCGTGCTTGTATCAAATCTGCTGAAGGAAACGCATGCATGCCAGTATGTATTATACAAGATCGCGTTGTCTATGCCTACCATAATAAGAACTTAGCAATAAAATATATTCCAACCATAACAAACTTCGGACTTCTATGAATGATTAATTAAAATAAATGCTTTGAGTTTGAATTCTTCTTCTCAGCGTGTCGATGGCAATCTAAATGGATTCGGCCCAGAATTTTGCTACGTGTTTGCGCCATCACCAGCGTAACGTGCAGCTGACAAGACACGTAGAACATGATATTGTTTCCCATCGTTTGAATTTAATTTGGTAGAATCAACAAACATCTTTCTAACCCCAAAATAAAGGAAAACAAAACAACATCAAAATCTCAAATTCAACAACAATAGACCCACTGATGAGGAACCAAAAACTAAAAAGTTCCAAGTTTAAAAAATTAAAAACTATTTCACTTACTTGGGCTGTCAGTTGCGTGCCTGCGGGTGTGAGGTGGGACGAAGCGGAGGGGGGTGTGTCGGCTCGCACTTTGAACATGGAGGTGCTAATAACGAGGCGTCCTGCTGCGCAAGCGCCCCGCTGCGGCGGGAATGTGGGGGAGGTGACGCGGTTCATGTAACTTGTAACGTGGGTAGTTTTGGATTAAGTTGTTTATAGTTGGGTGTGGAGTTAATACATCCTTGTTTGTGATAATTATACCAATACTTAAAATATAACAATTTATTCCTTATATTTAATTAAAATATACCCTTATTTTAAAGAGTCCTTTGATATTATTCTGGATTTTTAATCCGGTCTATGGAATTGGCTCAGTTGCTACCGAGCTGTTGAGTTTTCAGCATAATGTAATTCCTTAGAGTTTCGTCTTTAACCCTAGATTCAGGTTTTTAATTCAGTATCATGATGATCAAGATCTGATGTTAAAGTCGAGGTTGGTATCGGGTAGGACAACCACCTTCAAGGATGACTAGGATAACAATAACTAACAAGAAGGTTATACGAGTACATTCTAGAGATCATTAGCACGACATTCTTCTAAAATTAGGGTTTCTCTTACAATCATCATCATATAACAGAATATAATTTAAATAATATCTTGTTCACAGCCATCAACAGCCCACCTTACCCTACTCTAAGTAAGATATCTGGGCCGCCGGTCTCTATTAAGTATAATCACACGATAGAGTTGCGCCCGCGCCGCTCCGACTCTACACGAGCTTGATTAACGACTTCACTGGACTCTACGTACTGTTGTGACTACCCTGCGTACCAAGCAATTAGGTATTTATTATATTCTGGAGTTCTATGGGGATTGACGAGATTAAGTATTTCTTGGGTTTATAACTTTAGATTTTCATAAGAATAGAAAATTATTCAAACTTCTTCATATTCCTGGACGCTAAGCTGAAGTAGGACTTAGCTAGCTTCGTCTGCCGTATGACCAATAAGCTGTGGGCTAAAATAACCCCTACGTGGAGCCCTGACACAGCCAGAAGGCGTTTCGGCACTCGCGTCAGACCCGGTAAGAGAGGCCGGGACGAGGTGGAGAAAACAAAAGACCAGTGGTCCACTTTAGAGCTGGAAGTCATCTTTGCCCAGCAGTGGGAAGATGCAGGCTAACAGTAACAGTAACATATACCATTGTTATCATCTCCAAAACAAATGAAAAGCACCATTTATAACACACAACAGGGACAGTAATTACTATTAGCTATAATTTAAGTGCGTGTCGATACTGACGATTGGCTTCACTACATCAGAGGATTATAACTTGGAAATCTAGCTCTTCTTAGTAAGTAGCAAGTGACTTGCTACTCTAAGAATTATTTATTTATTTTATTTATTTATTTATTCAGTATTTACATAGTTTAAAAGCTAACAGTCTTAAAATAATAATAATAATATTTCCAAGTATATAAAAAGGCAAAAAATAAAAAAGCCATATAAAAAAGCATAAAAAAATTGGCAAAAAATAAAAAAGCAATATAAAAAGCATAAAAAATTCGACCATATCGCTGTCAATAGGAAACATGCCCAAATAGCTGGCAGCATTGCCATGTTGTATGGCAATGCTGATTCTTTGGACAAAAAATAGGCCAGCCCTCTGGTCACGCGAAGAGTCGACCAACCGCTTGGCGATGTCTCGAAACACTAGGTGGGCACTCGGACTCCATGGCCCTAGTATTTCAACCCAAACGGCTCGAACATACGGGTTCCAAAGAGGTTGCAGTATTTGCGCCGTTTGAGGTTTTCCGCACCTGCAGCAGCCGCCCCAGCACAGTCCACCGTGCTTGGAAGATAGGATGGCGCAAGGGTGTCGACACACGTTGCATCCCACACCAAAGGCCTACCTACCTTCCAAGGCATTATGGTCATTCCGTCTGGTCTCTTCCCATCGTCGAGTGCCAAGCCATTGGGTTCTAAAACAGCTGGCACCCCGGCGGTGACAAGAGCACGACGAATGATGTCATTGATGCTGGCGTGCCGTGCTATCCGGCCTTTGCTTTTACTAAATTAATTAATCATTAATTATTTTATTAAATCAACATGACCGCCACCACCCCTTCTGCTGCCTGAGAAGATTGGCATTTTCTTCTTCTTCGTGTCACTGACGTGACTTTAGATCTTGTTCACCCAAAACTTCACCACTTCCAGGGAGTTGTCGGTGGCAGCGCAGCTGTCACTTTGATTGGCATATTGTTCAAGAGAAATTTTATTATACTTAACACTATTAAAACAAACAACAACACAACACAAACTGAAACAAAAATCATGTGAAGATTGTGTGAATTTTCTTTTTTCGCCTTTTTTAATTATTTGCTGTTACAGTTTCACTTAAAACATTTCCTCAGAATTTAGCTAAGCTTACATAAAAAAACCATTGTTTTTCTGAAATAGTAAATAAATAAAGTCCTCCAGACCGTATTTCGGCCACGGCGGCCAATCTCAACGGAGACTAGCCTTCGGCGCAGAAGATATTTGTAGTGCACAAGTGTGCGCGCAGACACAGGTGCATTCCCTCTTCCCTCACACTCATGGTCCGATGGGACGGCAATCCGACACGAGCGGAGAGAGATCAGGCGCAGGACTAACGGCTTAACGTGCTTTCAGAGGCACGGGGGTATCACACTACCAACTTCCAAACTTCGAGCTGTTACTAAGAAATTCCTAATGGAAAAACTCAATAACACTGCCCGACCTGGGAATCGAACCCAGGACAGCACGCTCAGCAGTCGCACTAGCGACCTCGAGACCAACGGGGCAGTTCTGAAATAGTATACAGGTTGGCAGTAACCTCGACGTGCAACCAACAGGCCAATTGCGTAACACACTATCAGTAGTTTCATTTTGACAGTTCAACAACATTCATTGCGTTATTTACGTTGTTGAGCAAACACTTTTCGAACATATGGAGCAATGTATTAGCAACATGCTTCAAAATTATTCAAATTGAGAGTAATACTCGTAGTGTGTTACGCAATTAGGGAGCTGTTACCATAAATTTATTACATGATTCTGAACGGGGGGTTCATAATCATGTTGCGTTGAAAGTTTTCGAAACAGCAAATTTTTGAATCAGCAGATTTTTTTTTTTTTAATAACCGACGAAAAGTTTCTACTCTAGGGGGTTTAGAATCATGTGCCTAATTCATGGTTACAGTTGGCGCGTTGATTTCCCTGCCCCCTTGTTTATCTTTGGTATGTTTTGCTATCTAAACTAATGAAACAAGAAAATTGGCTGAAGTTTAAATGAATACCTAGAAAACTGTACTGAAGGTGCTTTAATCCCGGAAAATGTATTAAATTAAACACGAACGGAGCCGTGATGCACATCTAGTTACTTCGATATAATACCCAATCTATCTATTTGATTGCAGTGAGAGGCGCAGGCGTGATTGCGCGGACGCACACTTTACACTTTCCAGGGAAGGAGATTGATTAACGATCCCAAGATGAAGAAGCATATTATGATATAAGTAAGTATGGGTAGCTTATAGCTAATAAATATGATATAATAAACTTCTTCAATAGACTAACTGGATCTCTTCGGTACAATAGAATCTATCGTATATACCGTGTCATTCACTGGCCATCATAATCTGCCTTGCCTTTTCCCAATAACGTTGAGGTCGACTGCCAGTCTAACCGGATGCACCTGAATACTAGTATTTTACATGGAGTGACTACCTATCTGACCTACACAACCCAGTTACTGAGTAACACGATACCCCATAGTAAGACTAGTTGTCAGACTTTTTGGGCTTCTGACTAACTGTAACGACTGTCAAAGATCTACGAATGGCAGCTGGGACCAACGGCTTACCATGCTTTCCGAGGTACGAAAAGGTTTCGATATGTGTAATGGATGGTCACCCATCCACAGACCAACCGCGGCAAGCGTAGCTTAACCTGATCGATCGACTCGTGCGGCTGTTATTACTTAGCCACAAGCCCCTCAGGCTGATTATGCTTTAAGCCCATAAAAATACATAGAATGCAATGCGATATCACTGTTGGGAAAACCTGCCATTTCAGGGTTTTTCTTTCCATCCCAGTGTGACTACCTACTAGCAAGTAATGCATAAATACGTCCATGTGTGTGTGTGTGTTTGTATAAAAATAAAATAGGTCTTGTTAGGGTTCCGTACCCAAAGGGTAAAAAGGAACCCTATTACTCCCGCTCCGCTGTCCGTCCGTCCGTCTGTCACCAGGCTGTATCTCATGAACCGTGATAGTTAGACAGTTGAAATTTTCACAGATTATGTATTTCTGTTGCCGTTATAACAACAAATATAATATAACTAAAACAGATTAAAATAAATATTTAAGGGGGCTCCCAGACAACAGACATGATTTTTTTGCCGTTTTTATAGATAATGGTACGGAACCCTTCGTGCGGGAATCCGACTCGCATTTGGCCGGTTTTTTTTTTTCTAATCTGTTGCTTTGCCAAACAAATCATGTGTAGAAACTAACACATTAATTAAGTTTTTCTCAAAACACATTTGGACATTGCAAACATCTATGAATAATTATTTAAAAAAAAAAAAACTCGTATCAAGCTAATTACAGCAGTGTTGATTAGAATCACTATAATTAACACATGTATACAGCGTGTAACGGAAGGGGGGTATCAACCCTGAAGGAGGTGAATGTGCTCATGAAACTCAACAACTTTCCCCAAAGAACATAGGTCGAAATATGAAAAAAAAATTTGGCCCTCCCTTACAAAACTGACTACCAGCTGATTGATTTACTATGGGAGGGCCAAATTTTTTTTTCATATTTCGACCTATGTTCTTTGGGGAAAGTTGTTGAGTTTCATGAGCACATTCACCTCCTTCAGGGTTGATACCCCCTTCCGTTACACGCTGTATATACCACTACCTAGTGTAAATACTTAGTTAAGAGGTTATGAAAATAAAAATGAAATCCTTGTCATAAAAAAATGTATATACATAAATTATAATCCAGTCTAATATCCAGAACTTAAATTATGTATACATAATAAGTAAATAACTACTTTTCTAACCAAACACATAAAAATATAAATCTTTCTCACCTTGGCTGATCAATTAGATTTAATTCTATGATTATAGTAATCTCAACACTGGACAAGAATATTAAATACATAATAATAAAAGTTCAATCAATCATGATCAAATGAATACCAATTGGGACCAGTATGTAAACAGATTGGTGCCAGGGCCCTGGTCATAAGGAAGCAGCATTGAGTCTGATGGCCAGCTTGACCCAAGTACATAAAATTCCAAATTTAAAATAAATTCGAAAATAAAGTTTCTGGCTAAGCAAAATGCCAAAGATAAGGTTGAATTATGACTTTCTATGTCTATGGGTTGAATATATTTTTAAAGAAGGATGAATGTCGTAAAATTAAAAGACTGTCAAGGTGGACTGTATTTTCCTTAGGAATAAAATACCTGGTTTGATGATAAGTTGATTTATTCTTGATTCACAGTTTTGATTCACTTTTCACTTTTAAGAGACGACTGCAGCTGAACTATTGAACTACAATTTTGCGACTAACCACCCTGATTATATATCATTTTTACAGGGTGCAAGTAGTGGGAGGAGGCGAACACGATATATTTATTCAACCAATCACATTTCGTTATTCGGAGTTTAATCATGGCGGAGATCGGACAGGTTTCGACCTGTCCAAACCTGTACGAATGTGTTCGTGTCCTCTTTACAATGTCGTACTTTGACGTCTTACTTCTACAGGATAATAAAACAACCTATTCTGTCAACATTAGTAATTTCCCTACTATCAAATGGTTTTTATTTAATCATCCTTATGTCTAATCTTAATTTATATCATATACAATCATGAAGCGACGACGTCCGTAACATCCTCCCCCCGGCGCAGGGCTACCGTAGCCTTATCTTCCACGCAGAGGACGGCGAGCTTCGTCGTGGGTCGCCGAAGGATGCCCACCGTAGTCCTGACGTCGGCTGATCGCACCTTGCCGTCTGGACCGACGTACGTAGTCTCCACGATGCCTCGGGGCCACGTTCCTCGTGGCAATGTAGGATCGATGATGACAACCAGGTCACCAACACGTAGAGGTCGTCGTTGGTCGTCAGATGCCCCCCTGGGCACGAGCGTCGGCAGGTATTCATTTACCCAGCGCCGCCAGAAATGGTCGGCGAGCGCTTGGGCAGCTCTCCATTGCTTACGGCTGGCCTCCTCGCAAGGCCCAGTGTGAGGAAGGCCTGAGGAGGTCCCGATAAGGAAGTGGTTCGGAGTTAACGCCTCCGGATCCTTAGGATCAACGGAAACGTGAGTGAGAGGCCGAGAGTTTATAGAGTATTCGGCCTCTATCATTACGGTCAGCAGCACTTCTTCTTTTAGCGCCCGCTGATATAGTGTCGCTCCTAGCGCCGTTTTGACAGAGCGTACTAATCGTTCCCACGCTCCCCCATATGCGGCGCCCCTGGTGGAATGAACTTCCACTTCATTCGGTGTGAGAGCCCGAAGTGAGGGAATTCTTTGGCCCATTTTTCATAAGCCGTTCGTAGCTCCGTGTCTGCCCCTCGGAAATTGGTGCCGTTATCCGAGTACATGACTCGGGGCCATCCTCGTCTTGCTGCCATTCTCCTTATGGCCATTATTGCCGAGTCGGTGGACAGACTTGCCACTAGTTCCAGATGGACTGCCCTAATCTCCAGGCAGGTGAATAGTGCTCCCCAGCGTTTCTCATGTCTTCTTCCTATGACCACTGTCATTGGCCCAAAATAGTCGATTCCGCAGTGAGTGAAGGGTCGCTGTGTCTTTTCTAGTCGTTCCATCGGTAGGTTTCCGGTGACCGGTTTTACAGGTGTCGCTCTTCTGATGCGACAGAGTTGGCATCGCTGCGCTATGGCTCTTACTGTAGGGCGTAGATTGACCACCCAATATTTTTGTCTTAGGTCATTGACCACGCGTTCATTATTTGCATGGCCGGCTCTTCGATGGGCGTCTTCTACTAGTAGTCTGGTAAATGGGTGTCTGCCGTGTAAGATGATAGGCATCTTCTTCGTGTCTGGAACTGCAGCGTGCCCGATCCTCCCTCTTACCTTGAGAATCTGGTTTTCCAGATAAGGGTCCAGTTTATACAGGCTACTGGATTTGGGCACTGGTCTTCCTTTTTCCAATAGTTTTGTCTCTTCTGCGTAGTCGTCGAGCTGCGCTTGTTTTATCCATGTCTTCTCGGCCTTTTCTATCAGGTCGACGGTCATCTGGCTGGCTCGGCTTTTGCACTTTTCCTTGAAGAGAAAGAGTACCGCTGTAGTTCGTATTAGCTTCTCATAAGAGGAGAATCTGCTTATGTCGGGCAGATAAGAAGCGTGTTTCTTTTCAGTTTCTGTGACCACGTAGGTCACTTCTTCTTCCTGGTCTTCTTTCTTGGCTTTCTCTTTCGGCCAGAGGTCTTCATTGTTGTATAGAAACTTAGGTCCGATGAACCATCTATCTTCTGGTTTCATCTGTAGTTTATAATTAGGGCGCGTCGCATCGTCTGCCACATTTTGTTCTGTGGGCACCCATCTCCATTGACTGACGTCGGTCAGTTCTGCTATTTCACCCAAGCGATGTGCCACGAAGGGTGTGTACTTGATGGCATCTTTTTCAATCCAACGTAGGACTGTTTGTGAGTCTGTCCAATACGTCACGCTTTTGGGTTTGTCTCGATGTTCCCTTGTGATTGTTTCTGCTAATCGTGCGCCGATTACTGCTGCCTGGAGTTCGAGTCGAGGGACGGTTACTGGTTTTAATGGTGCGACCCTTGCTTTTGCCGCAACCAGGCTCACTGTCACTCTTCCATTTGGTTTCAGGATCCTCCAATAGGCAGTTGCTGCGTACGCTTGCTCGCTCGCGTCGCAGAAAACATGGAGCTCTATTTCGTCTTCCGAGCTCTTCCCGTAGCACCTTGGGACGCGTAGTTTCGTTGCCACGCTTAGACTTTGAAGCCATTCCTCGAAATGTTGTAAGTCTTCTTCGGGAATCGCTTCATCCCATCCCACTCCGTGTCTCCATAAGTTCTGTAGTATAATTTTACCAGTGATAGTAAAATGGCTGATGAGACCGAGGGGATCATAGACGGCCATCACTGCTCCGAGGGCTTCCCTTTTCGTCGGTGCTCTGTCTCTCATCTTTACTTCGGGTGCTAGACGGCTAAGTCCTGTGTTGAAGCCTAACTCATCTCGTTCTGTATGCCAGAGCAAGCCGAGCGTCTTATCAGAGTTTTCCTGTCTCTGACCAAGCTTCACTTCGGCATTGAGCCCTCGTTTTTCTGTAATCACGCTGTCCACTACATTGGGTTTGTTAGAGCACCATCCGCGGAGGTTGAAGTGTGCGTTTTGATGTATCTTCATGACCTCTTGTGCTGTTCTTATGGCTTCTTCTTCTGTCGTGAAGCTATCGACGTAGTCGTCCATGTAGTGGCTCGACGTTATTGCTTGCACAGCGTTGGGGTATGCTTGTGCGTAAAGCCTCGCGTTGGCGTCTCTCACTGAGTGCGCGATGAATGGCGAGCACGAGGCCCCGAAGATCATTGATACCATCTTGTACTTCTTCGGTGGCTTCTCACGTTCTTCATCTCGCCAGAGAAACATTTGAGCTGCTTGGTCTTGTGGTCTTATTTTTACTTGGAGGAACATCTCCTGAATATCTGCTGTCACGGCTACCTGACGTTCTCTGAATCTGAAGAGGATTCCTGGTAGCGATCTCAAAAGGTCAGGTCCCTCTAGTAAGTGGTCATTGAGGCACACTCCGCTGTATCGGTGTGCCGCGTCAAAAACCAACCGCATCTTTCCCGGCTTGTTAGGATTCACGACCGGAAAGTGTGGCAGATACCATATTTTCTTGTTTTCTGCCTCTTGTCCATCGCACTCTTGAGCGTAGCCTTTATCGAGGAGGTTCTTTACTTGAGCGCGATACTGTGCTGCGAAGTCTGGAGAAGAATCCATCTTCTTTTCCATCATTTTTAGTCTCTTCAAGGCACAGTGATAATTATTAGGCATCGGAGCGTCTTCGTCTCGCCATGGCAGACCTACTTCGAAGTGTTCACCAACCTTCTTCATTGTTCGTTGGACCACGTCGATTGCTTTTTGATCTTCCGGTCTGACTTTCTTCGCCAGGGAGACTCCTAGGGCATCAATTCTGAAGTGTGCTTTCACTATTTCTTCTACGCGCCGTACATCTTCTGTCTGTCTCTTTGCAGACACGTCGTAGATGTGAAGCACTAGTTGACCCTCCTTTTGAGTCAACATTGAGCGCGGCGCTGTTCCATGGATTACCCATCCCAGTTGGGTATATGAGGCCGCAGGCTCGTTCTTCTTGCCCATGCGTAATTTTCGAGTCACAATCAAGTGCCAATTGTCCGCACCTATCAATATTTTTGGTGTGGCTTCCTCAAAGAATGCATCCTGTTGTATGTCTCGAAGATGTGGATATTTAGTTAATATCGATCTATCCACTGTCTGACCATGAAGTCGCAGATCCTTTATTGTTCGTGCGCGTAACTCCTGGAGGTTCTCGTTCTGGCCACGAATTTGCAGCTTAACCTCTTGACTATGTTCTTCGTGTGGCTGTGAGGTCACTCCTTGTATTCTAAGTGTAGAGACTGGCCCTCTTACTTGGATACGGCGTGTTAAATCTTCATCGATGAGTGAGGTCGTCGATCCTTCGTCCATTAGCGCGAATGTGCTCACTTGACCACCTGGTCCATACAAGATGACGGGGCACATCTTTAAAAGTACACGATGTGGTGCATTACCTTTTGCTGAGACAGACATCACGGACTCCGCTACGGGTTTGACATCCGTTGCTTCTTCTTTTTGTTGCGACACCTCTCTTATGTCTTTGTGAAGCAACGCGTGATGCGGGCGGGTGCATGTCTCTTTGCCGCATCGTTTAGCTCGGCAGTGCTCTCGTCGATGGCGATTAGTAACACATTTAAAACATACCTTTTCTGTTCGTGCCCAATTCCATCTGTCGTCGACACTCATTTTTAAAAATTTGGCGCACTTAGGTACTTCATGGTCACCACCACAACACAAACATACCCGTTTCTTCTCTCCTTCCTTTTCTGATGTGGTGTAGATGACCTCTCGGCCCGCTTTTCTTTTAGTACTAGCTTGCACCACATTTTTCATTTCTCTCTTCGGTGCGGGCGTGGGCGTCGGGTTTGTGAAGGCGTACCTCATGGCACGGTCAGCCTCTCTCATCAGGAATCGAGACAATAGCATAATTTCAGGCTCACCTGATGTTTCCACAGCCTCAGAAGCGTAGTCACACCATCTTGCTTTCACGTGCGGGCTTAATTTTTCTACGATTTCACGCACTAACATAGGGTTACACAGGTATCCACGATTGTCCACGTTGGATAGCACACACACTATGTTTTGTAGTTTCACCGCGAAGGAGTTCAGTTCACTTGCTACACTAGTAAGTCGAGGTAACTTCTTTATGTCTTCCATCACGTGGTCCATTAATATTTCCGGCCTTCCATAGTACTGTTCCAGCGTTTTCATAATTGTTCGCGGGTCAGAAGCAGAATACAATAGCGCAGAAATAGTTTCCCTTGCTGGACCTCTGATGCAGTTCCTCAGTCTTGCTAGGTTTTCCATTGCGGTGAATTTGTAGACACTTGATGAGTCTTCATAAGCTGCCTTAAATGGTAGCCATTCCGTAGCCGCTCCGGTGAACAAGGGTAGTTCTGTCACTTGTCGTGGCGGCGGGCGTACACGCATCATTTTGTCTAGCGTGTCGGCCAATTGTTCGATACCTCTTCCTACTCGACGTTCCCCTCTTGTGGGCGAACGTGAGGTCGAACGTTGTCTCCTTCGTGGCATGGCAGGAGTTGTAGCGTCGACACATGTGTTCGGCTCTGCAGCGGTTTCTTGGGCGGTGGGATGCGGCGGCTGAGTTCTTTGTTCGGTGACTGGTGGGTGGCCTTGGTCAATACTTTGCAGCCACTCATCCACCCTGTCTTCACTCCTATGTCCGGAGCCCTCTTCGCGAGCCTCTGCCTCTGCTTCAATCGCCGATACTTCGTATTCGAACCGCTTGTTCACTAGAGCCTTTTCTATCTCTAATTGCTCGTTCCTTATTGCAGCAATTCTTTTTTGTGCCTCATATTCTGCTAGTTTCACTCTTGCCACATCACTGCTGTAGGATCTTCTTGATCTAATCGTGCTTGCAGTGTCTCTTACCGACATATTTGCCGTCATTGTCCTGGCAGAGTCCTGTATTCTTGACTGGAGCGACGTGCTTGGAGTGGCGAGTTGTTCTTCACGCACTGTTACACTCGCGATCGCGGTTGCTCGACTCACCGGTACGCGATGAGGAGCTGGTGCGGTAAGTGCGGCGGACGCACCATCATACGACGGCGCAACCCTTCCCGTCGCGGCGGTGACGGGGGGTGCGGTCACTGGCACTTCATGCGGGGCGCGGGGCAAAACAGACGCAACCGTTGATGGCGATCTTGGCGGTTCTTCGAATGTTCGAGGACGTCGGCTGTCGTAGCCCGATTCCGCCTCACTTTCTTTCGCCGCAATACTTCTCGTCTTCATGATTACAGGAACACTGCACTATTTTCTTGATTTTCAACTTACCAGGCAAGTGATGATCCAAATAAATCCGGCTCGAAGGACCAAACTGTCAAGGTGGACTGTAATTTCCTTAGGAATAAAATACCTGGTTTGATGATAAGTTGATTTATTCTTGATTCACAGTTTTGATTCACTTTTCACTTTTAAGAGACGACTGCAGCTGAACTATTGAACTACAATTTTGCGACTAACCACCCTGATTATATATCATTTTTACAGGGTGCAAGTAGTGGGAGGAGGCGAACACGATATATTTATTCAACCAATCACATTTCGTTATTCGGAGTTTAATCATGGCGGAGATCGGACAGGTTTCGACCTGTCCAAACCTGTACGAATGTGTTCGTGTCCTCTTTACAATGTCGTACTTTGACGTCTTACTTCTACAGGATAATAAAACAACCTATTCTGTCAACATTAGTAATTTCCCTACTATCAAATGGTTTTTATTTAATCATCCTTATGTCTAATCTTAATTTATATCATATACAATCATGAAGCGACGACGTCCGTAACAAAGACAGTATTTATAATATTAATATTGCACTATTTAGGGAATATAAACATCAGCCGTATATCAGGGAGCGTAATTTGCAAGAACTGAGTAAGTTAAATCGCTCACAATTGTAGCAATCTGTCATAATTTATGCTCACTTTAGTAATGTATGAACTGGAGCACATACTTGTACAGACGCCAGCACATCAAGCTACCCGAAACTGTCAGATTTTCCCAATCAACTTTGAACCTTATGCTTCAGCGATAAAGTTGAAAATCTATTAAAGAAATCTGACAGATTGTAGTAGCTTTATGTGCTGGCGTCTGTACAAGTCATACACTGTTTGAATCATTACCAGCTCAGATACTACGTATATTTCGAAGTCACTTGTGTAATAAAACATTTATCACTTCTGCCCGCGACTTTGTATGATGCGTGGACTTCAGGATTGGGTCCAGAGAGAAATGAAAAATACAGAAGCTAGTTTTAACATAAATTGATAACAATCATTGAGCCGGGATAAAAGACAAGTTTCCTGTTAATCCAGGCATGAATCATCTGTGAGCCAAACTTCATCCAAATCCGCGAAGCAGTTTTTGTATGATGAACTTACAAACATTCAAACATACAAACTTTCACATATGTATGTAATATTAATAGGATTTGCCAGTAAAGTTTGCGCGAGATCTACGAGGACTTGACGTTCGGAACTGGATACTGGTTACATGCATAGTCCACAAAGTTTTCTTCAACTATAATTGTTCCTCTGTTGGGCAAAAACCTCTTCTATTTTCTTCCATTTGGGCAAAACCTCACAATCTTTTTCTCGACCTGCCTCAGCACTAATATCATTGCAATAATAGCAGTGCAATGTCAGGAAAAAGCTGACAAAAAACAGCCAAAAAAGGACGAAAAAAGAAGTTATCTTGATCCGTCAGCGAAAACACCATTAAACTACAACTCTCTAATACACCAACAATAAGGACGATAATAACATCCTCTCCACATACATATAAAACGCCAAACAAAAAGTACAGTCGTCGCAAAAAACCGCGAACAAGAATGCATCTCGACTCGAACATTGTAACGCGAAATTGTTTTACTGAGGACACGTCTAAAACACCCACAGTCGTTCGCCATTGATTGAGCCATTGCAGGCGCTATTTCAGCGGGTTTACGCACCTTACCAACTTAGCTGTAACACTGCAAAAGTTTACACTAACTCTTAAAGCTCAAAGGATAAGGTTGGAAATTGTTTGTGGGTTTCAGAGAGCAAGTGAAAAAGGATGTTGGTATTCCTGAAGTATGTTGTCGTAACTCAGACGTACAGTCGGAAACTATTATTTGCTGCGGTTCCCTTACATTGTATTCGTGAGTTACATCTTACAGCTTTCCGTTTATGAAATGAGAAAGTTTTAGTATAGCACCCGCAATGTATCGCGGATTGTGAAGATTACGTTTTTGTGTTCTGACGTATAATTAATATTTATGTTTTTGCGCTGTGTTACGAAGAGATGGTTCAGTTATTACAATCTTGACTGGTTAAATGCCCAAACATACTCTAAGGAAGGTGGAGGGGGAAGTGGCTGGGTAGCCATGGTAGCCCGAGAAGCTCAAATTGCAAGTCAATTTCCGGTTGATTCATCAATAGGGTTGTTTTTATTAATTTTATTATTTATGTACACACACAGCGGCTTGTGGCTAAGTAAAAACAGCTGCATGGGTCGATCAATCAGGTTAAGCTTGCCGCGGTTGGTCCGTGGATGGGTGACCATCTCTACTTACTTACCAAGACCCCTCCGTGCCTCGGAAAGCACGTTAAGCCGTTGGTCCCGGCTGTCATTCGTGGATCTTTGACAGACGTTACAGATCGTCAGAAGCCCGAAAGTCTTACCAAAGGGTTTCGTATTACCCAGTAAGTGGGTTGTGGAGGTCAGATAGGCAGTCGCTCCATGTAAAATACTGGTATTCAGCTGTATCCGGTTAGACTGGAAGCCGACCCCGACATAGTTCGGAAAGTGTTAGGCAGATGATGATTTATGTACACACAGTAAAAAGGATACAGATACGACATATTAGTATTGAATACAAAGATACTGCTTATTTCTTAAGAAATTTCTTCCAGCAGACCTACGAAAGGAGAAATGAAAAAGATATGTAGACAATAGTGTGTGAGAACAAGAAGAAAACAATTTGATCTGTGACGTCGTAAACTAAAATATTAAATAAACCTACGTTATGTAGGTATATTTAATATTTTAATTAAATAAAGATTGGTGGCAGCTCTAGACAGAGAGGTGGAAGGAGAGCAGAGAGGTCTTTGCCCAGGGGACATTAATGGTTATTAAAAAATTAAAAAATACATAATGTTATGGGAAGGTTATATGAACTTAGAGGGTTGTATTGATGATTTCAATTATTATAATTCTGTAAATACGTACTTGTTATTGTTACGGTCGTGAATCATATTTTCTTCAACATACAACTTGACGCTAACCTGCAAATTACAAAAAACCTAAGAAAATTGCATTGAATTTCGCGGACTACCTAGCACATCCCTCTTAAATAACGTACGAAATTTTGTATTTCGCGGGCTACCTAGCACATCCCTCTTAAATAACGTACGAAAATTTGAATTTCGCGGGCTACCTAGCACATCCCTCTTAAATAACGTACGAAAATTTGAATTTCGCGGGGTACCTAGCACATCCCTCTTAAAAAAACGAAAGAAAATTTGAATTTCGCGGGCTACCTAGCACATCCCTCTTAAATAACGTACGAATATTTGAATTTCGCGGGTTACCTAGCACATCTCTCTTAAATAACGTACGAAAATTTGAATTTCGCGGGTTACCTAGCACATCTCTCTTAAATAACGTACGAAAATTTGAATTTCGCGGGCTACCTAACACATCCCTCTTAAAAAACGAAAGAAAATTTGAATTTCGCGGGTTACCTAGCACGTCCCTCTTAAATTCTATTTAATTAAATCCACCTACGAACTTAATAAAAAAGGTACCGGATACATGATCCGTTGCTACGCAAACCGTTTCCATGATTACACCAAGCATCTGTTTATTCACGAGTTGTTGATTTAAACATGTATATCAGCAAAAAAACGTCAATCAACCCGTCTTTCCTCATTTGCGGCAATAATTCCGAGTTTAATTTACTCAGTGATTGAGCCATCGTATAAAACAACACACCGATGAAGACATCAAATTGAAAACCATCAACAGTAACCGCTCGGTAATAATGTGGCTTTTATTACCTTGATATATTGCCTGTACAAATCGTGATTACGCTAGTGAAAATGTCGTTTCAACAAAACACTGTATTAAAAAAATGAATAATGACTCCTTTGCCGACAACGTCATTATAACGCGCGGTCACCGGCTCGTGAGCGATTTCTATCTGACTGTACACATAACTGGCACACAATATAAAACCAACCTTATTATTGCGGCCATAAAGTTTGGAATATCTTCCACATATGCTTTAAATTTTTCATACAAATTTAACATTTAAAATGCATAGTTTTAAAGTTCATGTTTGCATGGACGGCATCCTCACGTGAATCGCGGTGAGCACACAGAATTTCCACTTGATTGTGGCATGGCGAATCGGATTGACAGGTAAGAAGGTTATTATTATCACATTTTACTTAGAGTACATGCATTTACATAAAATGCGGTGTAATTTGTAGAAATGTTTAGTATCGTTACGATGTGAAGTGGTCAAATAATTACTTTTTGCTAACACAGTTCCGTATAATGAATATGAATATTTTTATTCGAATTAAATTATGATTGTCGATTCGAGATAATGAAAATCTATTTGCTTTCTTGAAATCAGTGGAATATAAAACTGTATGACTCATTTGAAAATTTAAACCGCGACTAGAAACTGTAAAATTGTGAAAATAAAATGAAAATTCAGACAACCAGGGTCTTACTTCACATAAAATTTTAATAGGTGCGTTTAACTTAATACGGGTGATTATTCTAAAATTCAACACATTAAAAGTTTGAGCCTGAAACATTTGTTAACATTTTTAAAATTGAAAATGAAAATCAACTTTTAATCGTAAGAATATAAATTTCTCACTTTCGATAAAAAAAAATTGTATCTTGCACCAATGTATACATTAAAGGCTATTTCATGATATACACTCATAGGTATATGTCCCATCGCAAAAAAAAAAACATAAAAAGAGCTTCTCGAAAAAAGTTATAAATTTTTAAAGATGTCCCCGAAGAATTTCATCAAAAATTAAAAAAAAATATTTTTATCTCCAAAACTATCAAAAATCGCAGAACATATACCTATGGGGTATTTTCGTATACCCCTAGGTGTGAGGAATCATTTTTTTTTAAATTGACGGCACTATTTGGACCGCCCTGTGTACCTACATAATATCGCGCCTGTTTTCCGTGAAGGGTTAGTTAGGCAAGTACTCATGGTACACCCACATTCCGTCAGGTATTTTTAAGTCCCATGTAATAGGGGGTAAGCCTATTTCCACCAACCGGGCACAAATACAGACTGGGCTACTATTGAGAAATTCCAGATAGAAAAACCCAATAACAATTTACCCCACCCAGGAACGATCAGGACCTCATACTCTAGACCAGAGATGGGGAAACTTTTTCCTTCGCGTGCCAATATTTACTAACAAAATATATGGCGGGTCAAGTTGTTGCATTTTTGGCTATATTATTTAATGGAATAAAAATATTGATACATATGTATTTTATGAATAACTAATTTACTGTACAATATTAAATTATATACAACGTGTAACGTTAAATGCGCAAAACCTGAAAATAGTTTGATCAGAATAACGAGCAGAATTATTTGAACCACTTTTTAATATAGGTCACATTTTTCAAATAATCTTCATGTAAAACGTTGCCGTGTCTATTTATTAATAGGTCAAGCAAGCCAATGTCAGCGCGGCGCAGCGGCCCGGTGACGACTCCTCCCTCGATAAAGCGTCGTCGCAGACGCAAGAAACGATCAGAATGGCTAGTAAAACTAAAACAGCACATAGAACCTTTACAATTTTTTTAATGACTTATTTTCTCTCTGAAATAAGTCAATTGAATTAAAAATCAGTTGGGGTGTGTGAGGTTTTGCGCATTTAACGTTACACATTGTAAATATATTTCAACACTTCGCGGGCCGGAGATGGCCCGCGGGCCGTAGTTTCCCCATCCCTACTCTAGACCAACGAGGCAAATATTATATTTTCCGAAAAAACAAAATGGTGGACATAAAACTTCCTGCTTACAAGGATGTATTCTAATACGTGGAACCCTAAAAGCAAATGAAATGACAATGCATGTCACACGGCTGCAGTTTGAAATTACTTGCACATACTATGTTACAACAATGTTATTGTGAAATTGTAGTACCTAGATACAAATTAACTTACTGTGAACGTAAAAGGGTAGAGTACTGTAGGGTTATCATTGAGAGGGGCCCGTGGCTAAATAATAACAGTCGCACAGGTCGATCGATCAGGTTAAGCTACGCTTTTCGCGGTTGGTCTGTGGATGGGTGACCATCTTTACATATCGAGACCCCTCCCCTCCGTGCCTCGGAAAGCATGTTAAGCCGTTGGTTCCGGCTGTCATTCGTGGATCTTTGACAGTCGTTACGGGTAGTCAGAAGTCCGAAAGTCTGACTACCAGTCTTACCAAGGGGTATTATTACCCAGTAATTGGGTTGTGGAGGTCAGATAGGCAGTCGCTTCATGTAAAATACGGGTATTCAGCTGAATCCGGTTAGACTGGAAGCCGACCCCAACATAGTTGAGAAAAGGCTAGGCAGATGATGAGTGTAGGTTTGTCATTCGTACAGTTATGTACCTCTGACAGCAGTAACCTAACACCAACCTTATCGTTACGATAATAAAGATCACAATGATTTTGTCAGATTTGTCAGTGGCAACAACCCAACCGCAACCTTATTAGAATGAGAATAAAGATCATTGTGATTTGGACAGTGATGCACTATCAGAGGTAAAATACTAGAAAATTGGCAATCAACGGTCTACACCTTTGCCCATTTTCTAGTATTCATTATCTGATGACTCCATTGTGATATTTTGTAAATCGTCGATAATGCTCATTACACTAATATTATAAAGGCGAAAGTTTGTGAGTGTGTGTGTGTGTGTGTGTGTGTGTGTTTGTACTTATGTTTGTTACTTCTTCACGCTCGAGCGGCTGAACGTATTTGTATGAAATTTGGTACATAGATAGTTTATAACCGGGATTAACACATGGGATACTTTTATGCGGGTGAAACCGCGGGGCGCAGCTAGTAATATTATAAGTTTGTTTGTGGCGCCGATTCTGTTATAAGTAAACCAACTAAACTAAATTTAAGCTCAGTGCATCTTTTTCTTTCTATTTCATTGAGAGAAGGACAGAAGATAAATATTAGTTTAGTCCTGTCAAACCAAGAGACTCCATCGACATGTTTAGTCCTGATTAAAAAATTGGCTACTAAAAATACGTCAATTTACGTCAGGCGCTGAGTAATTTGACAGGACTAAACTAATATTTATCTCCTGTCGTTTTCTTAATAAAATAGAAAGAAAAAGAAGCAGTGAACTTAAATTTAGTTTAAATTGTGAACACGGGAATTGGCGCCTATGATTATTTGTAACTGACTGCAAATTACACTGTCGTAATGAGACTGCCTTTGAGAGAGAAGAAGGGAAAAGAGACGTTTAGTGAAATAAGAGCTGAAAAAAAAAGTCGCACACTTTTTTGTTTTTACGTTCAAGATATGTATGTGCACAGCTTTCATAACAGTAAAATTTTATTCAGTTCTAATTCCGCAATAACCAGATCCAGGCTTGGATGCAGAATGCAGTACCGCCGACAGAAATATATACACATACAGAAGATTCTGCGTATAAAGATTCTGATTATTGCGGAATTCAAACAAAACTAAATGTACTTACACTGTCATGGATTTCTGGAAAGGAACGCCTAATTCCATAACTCAGCACCCTAATTACGTAACACACTATTTACTCTCAATTTGAATCATTTTGAAGCATATTGCTAATCCAGTGCTCCATATGTTCGAAAAATGTGTCTGCTCAACAACGTAAATAACGCAATGAATGTTGTTGAACTGTCAAAAAGAAACGAATTGCTGCTGATAGTGTGTTACGCGATTACCCTGCTCGTTTATAACAACTATCATGGAGGTAGTAATGACTAATTGCCTAATCAACATCCTTTTTGTTTTTGTATAGTTTGTCTAGTGCAACTAATTTTGTATGGCGTTAAAAATATTATTATTATTATTATTATCTTCACTTACACCAAAAATTAAAAAAAAAACCTAAAGCTTATATATACTGTCAAATAACGTCATAGCATCAGATACCGCCAATCAATCATACCGCCTGTCCCGTAATGGGTACATTGTGTTGCCATACTGATGGTGCTGATGGAAAAGCAATTGAAAACGGTATTGTTACTGCTACTGACCGACTGGCTGGAATGTCTGCGGCTCTTTCACTTATACAGTAAGTCTATGAACAGGAACGACTTACTTGACCGGTTACGTAAACTTAGAAACTTTGTCATAATAATTAATACAACGTGTAACGTTAAATGCGCAAAACCTCATACACCCCAACTGATTTTTAATTCAATTGACTTATTTCAGAGAGAAAATAAGTCATTAAAAAAATTGTAAAGGTTTTATGTGCTGTTTTAGTTTTACTGGCCATTCTGATCGTTTCTTGCGTCTGCGACGACGCTTCATCGCGGGAGGAGACGTCACCGCGTCACCGCGCCGCGCTGACCTTGGCTTGCTGGACCTATTAAGAAATAGACACGGCAACGTTATTAATGAAGATTTTTTGAAAAATGTGACCTATATTAAAAAGTGGTTCAATTAATTCTGCTCGTTATTCTGATCTAACTATTTTCAGGTTTTGCGCATTTAACGTTACACGTTGTATACTTAACTAGCAACCGCCCGCAACTTCGTTTGCGTAAAATTCTGAATTCCCGCCGTTTAAATCCTATTACTCGTTTTCCCGTAGGAATGAAGCATTTTCGCGCAGTAAAAAGTAGCCTATGTTCATCAGGGATAATGTCGGCTTCTAGTGGTAAAATATTTTTTAAAATCGGTCCAGTAGTTTCAGAGCCTATTCAATACAAACAAACAATAAAATCATTCCTCTTTATAATATTAGTATAGACTAGCTTCGGCCCGCGACTTTGTCCGTGTGAAATTTTTTGTTCCTCCGACCCAACCCCATCGTATTGTTTTCTGCTACATATAACTTCTTTTTCGCTTAGAGTTCTTTCTGACCTTTTCTTTTTGCCCGGTTCCTAAGAGACCTAACGTGAGCATGTTATATAGCATATAGCCTTCCTCAAAAATTTGGCTATCAATGTAAAAAGATTTTTTTTTATTCCGGCTGGTGGTTCTAGAGATTGGCGCGTTCAAACAAACAAACAAACTCTTAAAGAAGATAGATTAAAAATGTGACGCAAAAATTGACTCGTAAAAGACATAGGTAGGTATAATTATTTATTTATCATATTATATCTCCAACAAAAGATATAGAGACACTTATGTAGGTAATGGGCAACATCAAGTATTAAGAACCGTACTTCTTCAATTAGGAGACCACAGCATGCACAATAAAGTTCACAACAAAGCTAATAATGTTAAACATTTCGATTTTTTTGCCTCATATAATTTGCCCTAAGAAAAGGCAAAGGTCTCCTTAAACACCAGATTTCAAATGTGTATGGGATTAGCAACCATTTAAAGACAAAGAAAAAAATAAGTCAAAAGACAAAGTCCTGAAGTGTGCAAAATAAATTATAGCAACGCAAACCCAACGGCAAAACTTGCCTGTACTATCTCCTTGATTCAAAAGTATTGAGCCCTTTCATATTTTTAAAAATAAAGTACGTATTTTTAAATCATCATTATTATCATTATTTATTCATTATATTATCATTATGTACATCGAAGTGTGCCCTTTATATACCCTTTCCCCCACCACGAACTGGAAAGTTCTAGAAGAATTCAGATATTTCAAGAAAATGGCTCAATAGTTTTGAATCAAGGAGATATAAATATATCTCTGCCTAACCATTTTGACACACAGGCATAATATTGTAACCCTCTGCCAAAAGGCGTGCAACAAAACTGGACAGATGTCTTGTATTGATGAGTTGCAAGCGCGCTGGCTAGATTCAGTATGTATGAGATTTCGGCGACCCCGCAGACATCACAACGCTTCCGTATGTCGATGTTTCCTTTTGTGACATTCTGACATACGTGCCCAGACTGTAGATGGTACAGTAGCTGAATTCTATCTAGAATTACTATATATCGAGATTAGGATCGAATCTTGTATAGCATAGGTAGTCTTTGGCGATGGACAGAAAATTACTGTCGAAGTTGACGAAGTGAGAGAAATTACCAGATTTAAGTTTATAATTATTGAACTAAAATCTAGTATTAAAAAAGAACAGCCGTGCGATTCTGTAACCATCTCACCGTGAAAACTTGGGTGAAGTGAGCGTGGAGTGAATCGTCAATAGTGTCAATCCTGTCATCAGTATGACTCACAGCTCACTCTAAGCTCACTTCAACTTAGTTATCACGTTGAGATTTTAACAGAATCGACCGGCTAGACTAGCAGAACCCGCGGCGTGATGTTCATTATTGACTCAGCGATTTCATTACAATCTATTCGACAGCTATTCTCATTACTACTGTTATGGTGCTGGTTGGACGTCTATGGTATCTGGATGGCATACCAAATCCGGCAGGACAAAGAACTTACAGAAATCGTAAGAAGATTTTATATGTTTCCCTGTACGTAAATTCATAAAACTGGCGTTTTTTCGAAATAGAAATAGATTGAAACATACAAAAAGGTTTTTATAAAATCGACATGAATATACCGGTCCACGCTGAATTTTAACTGTAAGATGTGAATATTTATCCGTAACTCCTAACACTAGATTTTAAGTAAAATTTTGGTCTATGGACACTATCTGAAATAGAAGTTGTCTATTCTATTCTACTTATTTATCGAAAAACAGCTGACATCCCTTCGTACGTTAACTAAAATCAACAATACCTACTCTCAGTCTATATTCAAGGCACTATATTTTTAAAGCAGTCCCTCAAACAACCACAATAGAAACATCACTACATCAGTAGACTCAAACCGAATCGGACCGACCAAGCCGGTCAGGTTTTGTTCGTTAAACCTTCACATATAATTAAGGAGGCGAGCTGGCTTCGCTAAAACACATAAATCATAATAATTTAATGCGGGCCGAGCCTTTCCCGCGCCGGCACCGACTCAACAACGTTTTTTCCTGAGTTACGACCATCCGCGCATCTGCGCTTCTTTCCACTCTAACCCGAAATGACTTCGGAATTGACAGCTTTATAAATATAAGAAAGGGCTCTCGTAGCGAACGTGCCATCGGTATGGAAACGCCTGTGAGTAATGACACGCGGCCAGACGATAGTCTTTCAATTTTATGATTGCCTGGTCCCGAACGGGTTATTTTGAATGGCTAATTGAACGGTGTGAATAAAATATATCCGTAATAACAGCGTTAGTTGTTTGCCTCTAGTTTATTCGAATTTTATTAATATTTTGAAGGGTTATGTGAGTTAATTGACTTGAAACTTGAACAATTCTATTTGAACGCTAGAGGATATAAGATTTATGTTTAAAATTGTCAAGTTATCTGACAGTTTTTTACGCCTTATAATGTTCCCACTGCTGGGACACAGAACACGGGACGTAATCCACCACAAGGTCCCAGTGCAGGTTGGTACATGTCACATGTCTTCGAATTTTTGGTTCTAGGACATGCCGGTTTCCTCACGATGTTTTCCTTCACCGTTTTGAGAGTAATCGTGATGAAATAATTTACACAAAGTAATGCGCCAGTCTGGATTCGAACCTAAGTCGTAACCTACAACTCGTAAGTCGCGGCCGTTACACTGGGCCACCACTGTACGAAAACCTCAATGAGAAACCTTGAACAAAGATTTTCCATAATAATTTCCATTATAATTAATACCAATGGTGTCACGCCGTCTAAAATGGCAGCGCAGTATTAATAGTGCCCAACAACAATGTACCAAGCCGCGAGCAGTAGCTTATTTTTTTATGAGAATTAGATTTATTACCTTCTCTAAATGTATTTGGCAAATTAATCACATCAAAAAGGTGCGATTGATTTGAATGAATGAGCCACACCTGTGTGAGAATAACTTAAAATAAGAATTGTCAACTTAGAATTTTTGTGATTTTTTTACTCATTCATTCATTTCGTCATACGCACCGCACCTTGGCTATTTATCAATGAAAAAGATTATTTGAAAACGCCGCATTCTACTTAATTTCGAAACCTGAACAAATATACGACTCGCAACATTTAAGAAGCAAAAAAAACGAAGATATGCCATTATGTAAAACCGCCATTGATAGAAAAATACATTCATCAAAATAGAGAAAACGAAACGATAATTTATAGCCGCCACATCCCTAACGCGAGCTTGTAAATCTAAAAACAAATAAGAATACAATCAATAAGTGTTATAATATGTTAATATGTTAATTCTGAAGGCATTAAATAACATATACTCTTATTCCAAGTGACATTGGACAAGTACGAAAGATTTACTGCCTATAAACGTATTTGGGCTGGCCGTTAGCCCCTCAAATTAATATTTATACATATAGAAATCTATTCAAATGGCATATGATATATGTTTCTCGTAACAAATAATGCAGTTAACACTTTGTCAGTGTATTCTTTGGCAGCCTTTGATTGTGAAATATTTTCTTTAATTTCGATATTTAGGGCGATGTACAAAAGTTGTATAACATACTTGTATACTAATAGTTATGTAACTATGACTTACATGAAAATCAATCAACCCAGCCTGCAGCTGGCAGTCATGACATACGGTGCTGAAACGTGGACACTGACGGTCGGGCTGGTCCACAAATTCAAGGTCGCTCAGCGCGCTATGGAGCGAGCTATGCTCGGAGTTTCTTTGAAGGATAAAATCAGGAATGAAATTATCCGGAAAAGAACCGGAGTAACCGACATAGCTTGCAGAGTAAGCAAAGTGAAGTGGCAGTGGGCTGGCCATGTCTGTCGAAGGGCCGATGGCCGGTGGAGCAGACGAGTCCTGGAGTGGAGACCGCGTATCGGCAAGCGTAGTGTGGGACGCCCCCCAGCTAGATGGACGGACGACCTAAAGAAGGTGGCTGGGGTGGACTGGATGCGGAAGGCGGAGGACAGGGTGTTGTGGCGCAGTCTGGGAGAGGCCTATATCCAGCAGTGGACTGCGATAGGCTGAGTTGATTGATCGATTGAACGCAGTCCACTGCTGGATATATGCCTCTCCCAGGCTGCGCCACACCCTGTCCTCCACCCTCCGCATCCAGTTGATTCCAGCCACCATTTTTTAAGGTCGTCGGTCTATCCAGCTGGAAGGCATCCCAGAATGGTCGATTCTGTAAAAATCCGTGAAATCATAAGTGAAGTGAGCACTTAATAGTGTTAATCCCTAGCGAATGACAGCTCACTCCATGCTCACTTCACCCAAGCTTTCACGGTGAGACGGTTACAGAATAGCACGGCAGGACACGTCTGCTCCTTCAACAAACATGGCCAGCCTACTACCACTTCAGCTTGCTTAATCTGCAAGCCATGTTAGTAACTCCGGTTCCTATCCATAAAATTACCTATTTAACACCAATTATTGGTATTTATTTTCTTAGTTTATTGTTTAAATAATTTTACATTAGAATCTGTGACTTATTACTTGATCACGTACTGTATTTGATGTCGGCTCGGTTGGCGCAGTGGTTAAGCGATTGACTGCTGCGCTGCGTTTCGCGGGTTCGATTCCCACACGGAACAAATATTTGTATGACCCACAAGTAGTTGTTCCTGGTCTGGCTGTTTGTGTATGCGAGTTTAAATGTTTGTAAACGCACCCGCAATAGAGAAATTCATAGTGTGTGCCAACGTTTTTAAACAAATTAAAAAAAAATCGCTGTGTGGCCATCACAAAACTAACGAATACACATTAGCAGTTTAATGCCTTGTTATATTTATTCATATGAAAATATATTTTTATTTTCCTACTACTACAATATCATTGGAAACTGTACTTTTATAAAAAAAAATATTTGCTCTGTAAAAGTGGCTGTTATTGTACCGTTTTTGGGTTCACAATATAGAACTCGCGTGTTTTTTACTTTGCATTCCCTCACTACTGCGGGGACGTGCATTACGTAGGACTTCTTCAAATAACTATTTATTTATTTATTTTACCATTTATGTACACACATATATAAACAGACAAGAAAAAAACAGAACAGAAAAATAGGTACAAAGGTGTAAGGCTTATTAGAACTAAATGCTAGTCGAGATGTGTTTTTTTTTAGTTTCTGAAAAGAACTGTGTAAATTAATAAAACATAATAAGTAAATTAACATTATTATTTGCTCAAATGATTTATTTTTGTCAAAGAATTAACATTAGTTAAATAGTTAATGTTCTCCAATAATAGGCTCCTATTATAAGACATACGTAATAGACATTAGTGCCGATTTTCTTGTCACAAATGGCTCTAAACTATCAAAATATTTATTTTCTGTCCTTTTCATAATGAAATAGAAAGGAAAAGATGCACTGAACTTAAATTTAGTTTATTTTCTGAACAAGTGAATCGGCGCCATTTTTTTAATAAAAAAAAATAATTAAAAATATAAAAAAACCATAAGAAAACTTACAGAGATGTCAAAAATATTAATCTCCATTCCGGTACCTACAAAATGAATTGTCATGCAGTTTCTTTTAAGTATACCCGATATAAAAATGATCGGTAATTTTTCATGAGTTTAAGCTGTCTACACCATTAGTTATTATTTTATATTTTTAGTTTTCGTGTTTTTACCGTTGTGACCCTATTAACACCTAGCTAATATATTATTACGTATTATAAGTAGGTACTTGGTCGAACTTACTAATAGTTTTTAAAGTGCGATATGTTGAAGTCACGGGATTAACTTTTTAAGTTGGTTTAAAGCTTCACTGTCTAAAATCAACATAAATCAATAAATAAATTGTCTCTGGAATTATCTTTTATAATAATACTCGGGCTCGTGGCTAGAGGGGAGAGAGGGAGAGTAGAGGGGCTTGTGGCTAAGTAATAATAGCCGCACGGGTCGATCGATCAGGTTAAGCTACGCTTGCCGCGGTTGGTCTGTGGATGGATGACCATCTTTACATACCAAGACCCCTCCGTGCCTCGGAAAGCACGTTGAGCCGTTGGTCCCGGCTATCATTCGTAGATCTTTGACAGTCGTTACGTCGTCAGAAGCCCGAAAGTCTGACAACCAGTCTTACCAAGTGGTATCGTATTACCCAGTAACTGGGTTGTGGAGGTCAGATAGGCAGTCGCTCCATGTAAAATACTGGTATTAAGCTGCATCCGGTAGACTGGAAGCCGACCCCAACATAGTTGGGAAATGGCTATGCAGATGATGATGATGACTCGGGCTCGTGGCTAAATAGTAACAGCCGCACGGGTCGATCGAAGGTACACATGCCGCGGTTGGTTCGTGTATTGATGACCAATAGGTAATAGCTAATAGGTCCTGGTGTCCGCAACTCCACGTCAATGCGCGTATTTTGCGTACGGGTGGAAAAATCGATTATTCGATCCACCCCAGCTCCTCAAGGAAGGCCAGCAACGCCTTGATGTCACTGACCGTCTCACGTAGGGTACCTGGGTTACCGAAGTATTTTGCCCTGTACGTGGCGACCACCGGGCAGCTTAGAAGCACATGTGCCGCTGTCTCGACATCCTCCATGGAGGTACATAGGTCATCATCTGCCTAGCCTTTTCCCAACTATGTATGGGTCGGCTTCCAGCCTAACCGGATGCAGCTGAATACCAGTATTTTACATGGAGCGACTGCCTATCTGACCTCCACAACCCAGTTACTGGGTAATACGATACCCCTAGGTAAGACTGGTTGTCAGATTTTCGGGCTTCTGACTACCCGTAACGACTGTCAAAGATCTACGAATGACAGCCGGGACCAACGGCTTAACGTGCTTTCCGAGGCACGGAGGGGTCTCGGTATGTAAAGATGGTCACCCATCCACAAACCAACCGCGGCAAGCGTAGCTTAACGTGATCAATCGACCTGTGCGGCTGTTATTATTTAGCCACGGGCCCCTCATGGAGGTACATAGGTGACCTTTACATATCGAGATTCGAGTCCCCTCCGTGCCTCGAAAAGCACATGAAGCTTTTGATCCCGGCTGTCATTCGTAGATATTTGACTGTCGTTACTGGTAGTCAATCAAATTATCAAGGGCTATCGTGTTACCCAGTAAATAATAATAATATTCCACAACTTTCACACAACGCCATCTAGTCCCAAACTAAGCAGAGCTTGTGCTATGAGTACTAGACAACTGATAAACATACATATATATTTCTAAATACATACATATTATAGATAAATTACACCCAGACAAAGAACAATGGGTTGTGGATCAGATCAGGAGGCAGTCGCTCCATGTAAAATACTGGTATTCAGCTGCATCCGGTTAGGCTGGAAGCCGACCCCAACATAGTTGGGGAAAGGCTAGGCAGATGATGATGATGATGATGATGAAAGATGGCTGGCAGTCCAATGACTACTTATGTAGTAAATCACTTTTCGCAAGTTTTATGTAGTTCCTAATATTAATAAAAGTCACAAAGTATCAGTGAGCTGAGTCTAATAGTTTTTGAATTATTTCAAATTGACCGTCTTACCATGGGGTATTACTCGGTAACTGGGTTGTGGAGGTCAGATAGGCAATCGCTCCATGTAAAATACTGGTATTCAGCTGCATCCGGTTAGGCTAGAAGCCGACCCCAACATAGTTGGGAAAAGGCTACACAGATTGATTGAATAATACCAAACTATTAGGAAATAAACAGTGTGGCACGGCATATTTAAATTATACATATAGACATTATATTTGCTTGAATTTAGAGCCATTAAGTTATAAATCAGTGTAACAAATTACATTTCCTGTCTTAAATATAACGCTTTAAATCTTAATAACGTTACATTTTTTTGCGAAATATTACAACGGTCGATAGTGACATCGTTGTAACTTGTAATCGAATACAGCAATAACCACAAACTGCCTTCTTCGTCTAGTAATTACAAGCGCTACCTGCTGAACATGAGGTCCTGGATTCGATTCCCAGGTCGGGCCAAGTTTATTGGGTTTTTCTATCTGGAAGTACGAGTAGCAGCCAGCCTATCTATTCTGTAAATATCTCACCGTGAAAACAAAGGTGAAGTGAGCGTGAAGTGATTCATCAATAGTGTCAATCCCTAGCATCAGCATGACTCACAGCTCACTCTAAGCTCACTTCACCAAGGCTGCGTTTACACTGAAGTGGAGCTGGGCGGAGCGGAGCGGAGACGTGCAGGAATCGTCCAATCACAGACGAGACGAGTGACGCGATGAGGATTTCAACCATTGTGATTGGTCGATTCCTACACATCTCCGCTCCGCTCAGCCCAGCTCCGCTTCCGTGGAAACGCACCCTTAGTTATCACGGTGAGATTTCTCCAGAATCGACCGACTGGACGATCTGGATATGTGCTATAAGAGCTGGATTTGTGCCCAGTTGATGGTATAGGCTCGCCCCCTACTACATGGGACTTAATAACTGGCAAAATGTCTGTGTAATTCATCCTCATCATTATTGGTAGCTCAGTCACCCACTGCTGAGTTTAGGCCTCCTCCTTTTTAAGCCATGTTTCCCTGGTTTGTGCGAGTCTCCCCTGCGGTCTTCTGTACGTCGTCCACCCTCAACAACGACCGTCACATCTCTGCCCCATCCTTCAGGGAATACAGTAGTGATGTTATGCTATAACCGATTTCGACCGCATTCCCAATAACGTTAAAAAAAAAAACTGTGAAGAAACATCTTTTTTTCATCTGACTAACTTAATTTACAGTAAATCACTGAGTAATTTATTCAGTTTTAATTAAATACGTGGTCACCTAAGCGTGGATGTCAATAACGAAGACAAATCGTTACGTGTTCGAGCTCATTAACGCGCCGCGTTAAAATTCATAATGAGAATATCGAATATTCAATTAATTAATAATGTTATCGATAGTTCGTTACACATAGGGCTGCCAGTTGTCGATACCGGCAATATACGGTAGTCTAAATACTCTTCTTCAAATTAGTGTTTCATGCAATGAATGTTTAAAATATGTTTGCTAAGATTTCAAATAAATAAACCAGCCGGTCGATTCTGCAAAAATCTCACCGTGAAAGCATAAGTGAAGTGAGCACTTAATACTGTTAATCCCTAGGGAATGACAGCTCACTTCCCGCTCACTTCACCTAAGTTCTCACGGTGAGATTTTTACAGAATAGCACTGCAGCTTTAGAATTTTTTATTAAAACAGTGCCAAAATGGCAAAAGATGGATAGTGTGGAAAACGCAGAGAGAGGCCTTTGCCCAACAGTGGGACAATACAGGTTCGATTAGATTAGTTCCAAAATTCATCTAGAGCAGAATTTAAATTAAACCGCAGGGTGTTTTAGGGTTCCGCAGTCTACAAGGAACCCTTAGGTATAGTTTCGCCATGTTCGTCAGCTTAGTTCAGAGACTCTTAGTGGGAGAAAGCTGTAATTTGGCATGGATACACATATTAATCACGCCGGCAAAGTGGTAAAATAAAATAATTAAAAAAAAATGTTTCCATGTTCCGTACATTTTGATTGCGTAATAATTGCATTTTTCTTTGAAACAAATTTTTTTTTGTTTGATAACTGACGAAAAATGTTTGATCTAGAATCTAAAGATGAATTCATGGTTACGAGTGCAGTTTGCGCACTGGTTAAAAACGAATCCTCTATATTTAAGTTCTAAACAAACATAATTTATATTCCTCCAATCAATATTATAACTATGACCTTTCCTAGAGGTTTTTTTTATCTTACATAGCTTACATTTCCACACGAGTGTCCCTTATGCCAACCCTACATACACCCCGCGGATTCGATTCGGTCCACACTCCGAGTTATTTTAAATCTATGGTAATTCACACTAATCAAGCCTCTTTTGAGATCGTATATCTATCTAATTAAGAGGTCCCATCGGAAATTTAATTTACTTGGCATTCTATTGAAAACCAGAAAAATATTATTAATAATACCCAATCAATAAGAGGAGAAATATTTTAAAGTGTTAAAAATTTGTTATCTTCATGGCTGCGCGTCGAAGGAATGTCGAAGGTATTATGATGTTAAATACATCGTCAATTTAGTTCTACTTTAGTACTTTTCGTAATACAGGGTCAATTTTAATTAGCTAGTGAAACTCTGCAGGCGTTATTTGTATCGATAAGTATCTAAACACGATAAAATTAAAATAAAAAAAATGATGGATATTTTTTGGGGATGACCACTGATACTGTAGTTACTTGATGGAGGTCGTTGAGAAAATCTGTATTTTTTTTCATCGTGTTTAGATATCGATATCCATCACGTCCGTGAACTTTGCATAGAAAAAAAATTTTATATAAAAAAAACAACCGACTTCCAAAAAAACACTACAAAGTGAAAAATAATTTTAATTTTGGAAGTCGGTGTCGTTGGTTCCGCATTTTGGTTTTTTGACACCGACTTCCGAAATTAAAATTATTTCTCACTTTGTAGTGTTTTTTTGGAAGTCGGTTGTTTTTTTTATATAAAATTTTTTATTTTTCACTTTTTAGTTATATCTACCCCAATCAAATTCATATAAACACTACTTTCTATGTAAATATCAGTGACAGGAAGCTGCATCTGCGTTTATAGGGTACAGACATGATGTTATGTTGTGCGATTGCGTAAACAATGCATAAATATGCGATAGCAGCAATCGCGGTTGTTTTACTGGTATTAAATTATTATTATAATAAAAAAAAATATAACCTTTGTAGTGAGTACAGGCGTGATATTATGTTGTGTGATGGTGTAAACAATGCTTATATATGCTATAGCAACAATCGCGGTTAATCTGCTGTTATTTATTGAAGAGTTCCCCCGATTTAGATATTGAAATGGTGACAATGGGACCACACGGGAAGCACCAGCTTTCAAATAAAAAAAGAATCATGAAAATCGGTTCACCCAGTCGGTTATTATGAGGTAACAAACATAAAAAATAAAAAAATAAAAAATACAGTCGAATTGATAACCTCCTCCTTTTTTTGAAGTCGGTTAAAAAGAACTGATTTGGAAAAAGTTATTTCAATTAAGTAACTGCTGTGGTTGACCCCAAAAAAATAATGAATCTTTTAGCTTTAAAGAGAGTTTATTTCTGTTAAGAAAAAAAAAACAAAATCTAATCAATCTAAATCAAATGGTTTTAATCTAATGAATGTTTTATTTTATTGTTTTGTCGTATTTAGATTTCGATACGGGGCTTGTGGCTAAGTAATAACAGCAGCACGGGTCGATTGATCAGGTTAAGCTACACATGCCACAGTTGGTCCGTGGATGGGTGACCATCTTCACATACCAAGATCTCTCCGTGCCTCGGAAAGCACGTTAAGCCGTTGGTACCGGCTATCATTCGGGGATCTTTGACAGTCGTTACGGGTCGTCAGTAACCCGAAAGTCTGACAACCAGTCTTACCAAGGGGTATCGTATTTCCCAGTAACTGGGTTGTGGAGGTCAGATAGGCAGTCGCTCCATGTAAAATACTGGTATTCAGCTGTATCCGGTTAGACTGGAAGCTGACCCCGACATAGTTGGGAAAAGGTTAGGCAGATGATGACGTCTGTGGAGTTTCGCTAGCTAATTTGGTTTGACCCTTTATAAACTACAGGAAACATAAATTATTATTAGTTTCTACTGGAGATAAATAAATTGAGCGAGCAACACTAGACTAATTAGAAACTTTATGTTGAATTCATTGAAATATTTTAATAGCTAAGCCAGTGAGCCTAGTTAAGGTGTGGTTTCATGAAGCAAGTTTTATTTTATTTATGAGACAAGAGTTGACTTACAACTAGGGTGGAAACAGAATTGAGTTTTAGTATTTAAAACATTTTATTTTTCACGTAGGTACTTAATATTTTTTGTAACGTGTGCACAAATGATTTACGAAAAAAAAAAAGTTCTTTATTATTTTAACAACTAAACCTTACTTTATTTGTGTTCATTTTTAATATAATGTATCGGTATCTGTGTATGTTTTATTTTAAGGTCAATTTTATTTTATTTTATTTTATTTTTAATGTAATTTTTAAGTCTTATTATCTCACGTCACTTTAAACTAAACGTAACGTTGTTTAAACTTGTTTCTTTTGTTTTCCTGATTTAGTTATTAATTTTATAGTACAGTGCTTATGGCACAATTAGGTGTTACGTATATGGGACATGAGGTGCTAACCTCTAAAAATTACACTAACCTTATATTTAAGTAAAATGTATCAGTTATTTTATAATAGTAACAGTGTAAACAATTGTTGGTTGGTCGAAGAAAAAAGAAAAAAAAAACAATTAGAAATTGTTTGGTTTACCAATACTTACCCTTTTATCCAAACATCGATAAAATCACGCAATCACAATACAAACACAACAACCCAAAAATATATGTTCAGCAATATTTTTCGATTTCCAAAACCTGCAATTATTGATTCACACACTATTATTATCCACAAAAACAATTTTCGAAAAATCGCAGTGTCGAGCCAAACCTCTAAATAGGCGCAAGCAAGGAATGCGTGAAACAAAGATGGCTGACTACAGACACGCGAACAAGCAATAAAGCAAATTCTAATCTATTCGTAAACGACTATAAAAACATAAAAAATGTCGTGCTAGCTCCTGTGACAGATCTTATCTTAATTACACAAGATGGGCCCGCTTTTAATAGAATTGCTTAGTGACTTTAAATTAGGCATTTGTCAAAGTTTCGTCTTGTGCCTGGGAAAAGTACATTTCTAAGTTAATTTTTTTTTATTCCTAACTTAATGCCCGGTTCACCGGAATGCCGCTGAAAATTATTCCAGTGGCATTCCAGCGCTGGTTTCGCTCGCTGGACTGGAATACTACTGGAATAAAGTTTACTGTAAGCCGGCACTGGAATGTACCCATTCCAATCAACAATCCAGTCTAGTGACTGGATAGACAATCTACTTTTTCAACATTATTTCAGTAGCATTCCAGTCCAGCGATCGCAATTAGCACTGGAATGCCACAGGAATAATGTACTGGCACTGGAATGCACTGGAGTGTACCCATAACTGTGATCAATTCCATCTAGTGACTGGATTGACAGTCTACTTTTTCAATATTATTCCAGTAGCATTAAAGCCCAGTGATCGAAGCCAGTGCTGGAGGCACTCGGACTGCAATAATGTTGAAAACGTAGACTGTCAATCCTTATTATTTATTATTACGACGAATATTCGTACACGAAACGAAGGCTCGCACTGAAAGCTTTCCTGAAAGGTATTTTCTGGAGTTATGCAAATATTGCATAAGAGCAACAAGCTTTTACTCGTAGTAGTATCGCGTATCTTGGGATCGCCAAGCGGTTGGTCGACTCTTCAAGTGACCAGAGGGCTGGTCTATTTTTAGCCGAAAGAATCAGCATTGCCATTCAACAGGGCCCTGAGTCCCAGGAGTGAAAGTGAAAATAAAGTTTAAAAGACCTACAAAACTAGTCTGAATCTAAAAAGCCATATTTTCGTGAAGACTTCAAATGCATTTCAATTATTACGAAAAGCTCAGAGATTTTATTTCCTAATGATAAAATAAACAATGAAACATTTCGTCCCTTTCCAGCATGGCAGCACAGTTTGCAGTGTGACATTTGTTTCACTGCACTGACAGTCAACAGCTTTGTTCATTTTTGCATTGTTTCTTTTTTGTCCTATACACATTTAAGGCTTTTCGCCGTCATGTTTCATGGGTTTATATGAATGTGGTATGACATAAACATGGATTGTGATGGACGATTTGGAAAGTGATGGACGATTGTGAAAAAGATCTGATGGTTTAGATTTTTACTTGCGAGAGAGAATTATTATTATGAGCTTGTGTTGTCTCACTGCAGGTTAAAGACTTCCCTTCCCTCTTTCTACTTTTCCCGGTCTGCTGCAATTGTGGGCCAATCCTTTAAGAAGGAGTCCACGAGAGAAAAAAACAGAAAAATATGGAAAATGTGGGTAATAATTACACTTATCTTGAGTGATACACCCGCCTCTATACATGTACGTGCTTGAAGTAAACTTAACCAAAAAGGGCTGGAGGTACAGACGCCAGCACATCAAGCTACCCGATACTGCCAAATTTTCGCAATCAACCTTGAACCTTATGCTTTAGCGATAAAGTTCAAAATGTTAATTTGACAGATTTTAGTAGCTTGATATGCTGGCGTCTGTACAAGGTGGAGACGAAAATATTACAGTAAATTAAACTTCGTATTTCTAATAACGTTCCCAGTCTCCGAAACAAAAATTCAATCAAATATGTATATCCCAAAGTTGAATCTCAGTTAGAACCCGGTAATCGGCGCATCATTATTATTTAATTTGTTGGAAAAAAACACTTTTTCATTTCGTTGCTAGGATTTATATGATAGTTCCAAAATGCCCTTATGCATTAGAACTGTCAGTGTTTCCATTTATGGTCGTATTCCTGTCTCCTTATTATACAGCATACGTGTTAGCAGTTATTTTGGTATTTATGTACCTAATATCCCCTTTGCAAGAATCATTGCGATTCTACGAAAAAAAAATATCCAACTGAGATGGACTTCGTTTTGAATCTAAAAATTTTCAACTGAAACATTTTCAAAGAAGAGAAGAAGTAATAGCCTATATAGCCGTTGACTTGAAATTTAACTTCTAACAACTTACTGAATTGAATAGTTCTAAGGCAGGGGCACTCTGTAATTTAATAACCAGCCAGCAAAGGCATTTCTAGCCATTAACTCCATTTTAACAACACCTAAAAATCGAACCAAATTGAAAAAGGTTTCATTCGAAAAGAGGTTTTAACGTTTTAAGTAAACTCAGCGTAACCTCATAAAAGTTTAATTCCATTGAAGATCACAGGTTGGATCGTTAAATTGTAAATATTCCTGATACCCTTTAACGGTAGCTTTTCTTGTTTGACACGAATAAAATAATATTAATGGCTGTATCAGGATCTGGCCGGTGCTTCGTCATAAGCGAAGCGGCCCGGCGCGTTAATACGATCTAGAATGAAATAATTTCCTCACTAATCCTAAAAATATATCGACCGTAAATAATCATTCGAATTGCCGCCTGTCCAAACCCTATTATAGTGATGTGGTTGGTATCGATAAACGATATCGATTGTTGGCATTTTAAAGATGAAACCATTTCTACAGTCTCTTGTGTGATAAATATAAATGTTTAATTTATTTGGTAAATCATTGCGTCCAATTGTGATGATGAATCTTGATGTCACTTATATGTCACTTTCTCTTTTATGTTCCCAGGTAACTTATTCACATAATCCAATCAATTTAGTAAACAATCCATCCATGGATCAACTTTATAGCTAATAAGTATATATATTGATCCTCAAATATACGCTTCTTATACTTATGCCCTTGTCCCATGTTATTTACGGTCAGTGCTTATAGTTACCCTCTAAAAAATCTTCTCCGAGTCATTCAATCAGCGGTCACTGTTCACTACTTGTAAGTATTTATTAATACCGACTTTATCACAGTTTAGCAATGTAAACCCAAGATTGCTATTGCTTGTTATCTTCAAAAGCTCATAATGAAATTAAATAGTTACAGAGCTGTCAGTGTCGTCGATATATCGTTATCGATACGTCTTAACTCACTACGCTACATCCCTAAAAGGTATCGGGACCATCCAAGTGAGACTTTTGTATAGATTGTAATATATTTTCTGCTATTAATGTATTACTTCATAAAATATATACCTTTTTTACGTGTAATCGGGTCACTTTCTCGTTGGTTAACTGTACCAAGCTCTATAACCTTTTGAACTTAATCCTGCAGGACCAAGCTTTGTGTGTTGGTTTGTTTTTTAAGCTGATTCTCTTCTCTCTCTCTCTCTCGTGGCTAAAAAATACTCGCGCACGGGTCGACCAAAAGTTAAGCTACGCTTGCCACGGTCGGTTTGCGGATGGATCGGTTCGTCCATTACATATTTTAGACCCCTTCGTACCCCGGAAAGAACATGAAACCGTTAGTCCCGGCTATTAATAATCATAGATCGTTGACAGTCATTACCATTCTTACCAAGGGGTATCGTGTTACCCAGTAATTAGGTTGTGGAAGTCAGATAGGCAGTCGCTATATGTAAAATAAGTACTGGTTTCTGTTCATTTCTACTCGTTTCGTTGAAGAAGGGACTTCAACCTGTATCCACTCAATGCTGAGTGTAGGTTTCCTCATTTCACGCCACTTTAACCAGTCTTGAGCATCACGCATCCAACACTTGCCTGTGTCGTGTCCAGCACCCTAATTTTTGGTAACACACTATTATTCTTAATTTGAATAATTTTGAAGCATATTGCTAAACCATTGCTCCATTTGTTCGACGAAAAGTGTCTGCTCAACAACGTAAATAACGCAATGAATGTTGTTGAACTGTCAAAATGAAACCCATTGCTACTGATAGTGTATTACGCAATTACCCTGCAGCTGTCTACCGCTAGAACGACTGGAGCAGTCATTTGACGGTAATTTCAATTTCAATTTGAAATAATTCAAAAACTATTAGACTCAGCTCACTGATACTTTGTAACTTTTATTAATATTAGGAAGTACATAAAACTTGTGAAAAGTGATTTACTACATAAGTAGTCATTTGACTGCCAGCCATCTTTCATCATCATCATCATCATCTGCCTAGCCTTTTCCCAACTATGTTGGGGTCGGCTTCCAGCCTAACCGGATGCAGCTGAATACCAGTATTTTACATGGAGCGATTGCCTATCTGACCTCCACAACCCAGTTACCGAGTAATACCCCTTGGTAAGACTGGTTGTCAGACTTTCGGGCTACTGACGACCCGTAACGACTGTCAAAGATCTACGATTGACAGCGGGAACCAACGGCTTAACGTGCTGTCCGAGGCAGGGAGGGGTCTTGGTATTTGAAGATGGTCACCCATCCATGGACCAACCGCGGCTTAACCTGATCGAACCTGATCGATCGACCCATGCGGCTGTTATTACTGATCCACAAGCCCCTCTGTAGGTAGGTAAATTGTCCCGTCTTTCTAGTGCTAGGTCGTGCTCTGAATTCGCTCCTACGGCCAGTTCTTGGTCTCCATTCTCCATACCAACATCTTACTAACCTGATTAGCATAATCAGCCGATACAACTTTCCCATTGCTGGGACACAAGCGTCCTCTCTGAGTGGGAATGGGCCGAAGTCCACCACGCGGGCCCAGTGCGGGTTGGTACATGTCACATGTCTTCGAATTTTTGGTTCTAGGACACGCCGGTTTCCTCACGATGTTTTCCTTCACCGTTTATTGAAAGCAGTGGCTATTTCAAAGCGCCTGCCTGGGTTCAAACACACGACGCACAACTCGTAAGTCGGGGCCGTTAGTACTGGGCCACCACCGCTCTCCTAAGCAGATTGGATAGGTACAGACGCCAGCACATCAAGCTACTACAATCTGTCAGATTTCTTTAATAGATTTTCAACTTTATCGCTAAAGCACAAGGTTCAAAGTTGATTGGGAAAATCTGACAGTTTCGGATAGCTTGATGTGCTGGCGTCTGTACATTAGATAGGTCCGCCTTTGTACATTTATGTGCTTGAAGTATTAAATAAATAAATAAATCTGGTAATCAGAAAGCTTACCTAATCCATTTAAGGATGGACGATTAATAACAATAATAGTTCGATTAGGTGCTTTGGGTTTTACCAATTTCGCTGCATAAAATAGTTGATTGTTATGCAAGGGTTGAAAGGAATCAATTCCCATACGAGGTATTTAGACGCCCCAGTGCAGCGAGGGCGGCTATAGTCCGAGTAGGAACTGATTCAAATTCAAAAAAATCAAATTCAAAATAATTTATTTACTCATTCACAAACAATGGTATCATAATCATTTTGACAAGCTTAGAAACTAGTTTGTGAGAGACTGGTGTCTGCACTAGGAATACCTGTATAGCAGATCATCAAGGTCCCACCACACGGTATGTGAAAATAATTAGTTATTTAGTGAATGTGAAGGGATATAGGGCATAACATAAAATAAATAATACACACACAAATTAAAAACAATAATTGATGACTTTTACCCGTGTTAAACACTCTAATATTCATTTCGAATATAAGGAAAGTAAAAAATAGTAGTTGTTTCTAAAATATTTATTGATAATAATAACATGAATAGTACAAATCATACTACATTATAGTCATTTTAAATATGGAACACACCGCGTCACCGCCACGGGCCGTCCCGCTTAATAGGTATTTTTTTAATCCACACTGTGTTGGCTGTTTATACACTCACAAGATCGCAGCATTCTTCTTAATCATGTAAAAAGTTTCGTAGCTGACTACCTAAGTACCTAACCAAATTTAGTTCTATTTTTAAAATTCATTCCCGCCCTTGAGAGGGGAGCAATTACCTACTAAGAGTCTTTGCACAAAGGTGGGAAGCAGCGTCTTCCACCCGCTATTCGGATCAAACAAACACTACTTTCCGAGTATGAGAAATAATAATAATAATAATATTCCACAACTTTCACACAACGCCATCTAGTCCCAAACTAAGCAGAGCTTGTGCTATGAGTACTAGACAACTGATATACATACATATATATTTCTAAATACATACATATTATAGATAAATTATACCCAGACAAAGAACAAATGATCGTGCTCATCACACAAACATTTGTCCTAGGTGGGAGTCGAACCCACGACCTTGGGCATAGCAGTCAGGGCCACTGACCACTAGACCAACAGGCCTGTCAAATGAAAATATAATTCCTCAAAAAGATCTAGGACCGGATATTCGTTCATTCCTGTTTGCTTAGTAAATACCGCCGACCGCAATCTATATATTGTACAAAGGATCTCTTTTTTTAGTAAGAAGTACCCGACTACCTGTACCTAAGCCTGTTACGCGAATTGAATATGACTTAATGACGCTAGCAACATCAGTGGAACAGTTGTACATGAACACTTATACACTCTCCTAGGACTAGGCTGTCATAAATGGTTATCCTACGATTATAATGCTGCTTTCACAGCTGTTCCGCGTCTGCTTTATTGGACTGGGGCGTCTAGTCTAGTGGTCGCAAGTGCTACTGTAGCGTATGAGATCCTGGGTTCGATTTCCAAGTCGGGCAAAGTGTTATTGGGTTTTTCCATCAGGAATTTCTCAGTAGCAGGTCTTAGCCCGGATTTGTGCCCGGTTAAAGACAATAGGCTCGTCTTCTATTACATGGGACTTCAAAATAACACGGTGAAATATGGATGTTACTGATAAATGATTTATTTTCTGTAAGTAGGTTTGTACAAACACTGTTACATGTCAATCATATTTTTTTAAAACTAGATGAGGTCGGCGTTTCCTATCTGACTACTCTGAGAACAAAGGCCGAAACAAAGTCAGAGGTCACGGTCTCTTTTAAAGTCCACACATAATATTGGTCTGATCATGTGAAGACCATGTAGATTGGTGTCTGAAATGGTCTTTTGAGAAAAGAACTACACAGATTGAGCGGACCTGTCCAGTCAGTGCACGCATTTGTCAAAAATCGTGCAGCTCAACTCAGAACTTGAGGAGCCTCACGATTTGACGAACAATAGTGTATTATGCTGTTATGAAGGCTTCATCAGTTAGTAGCAGAGTGCATATTCAGTGTAATTGTAAGACTGGAGTAGCTGTGTCTCTGTCTATATTGTTCAGGATGATTGGAGTACCTACACCAAATTGCCGACAACAATTCCTATGCAGAGTGCAATACATCAAATGTGTTATTGGCGTAAATTGCTTCAGGATTACCTTGAGCGAAGGCAGATCAGCAAATTACAGCATGGTAGCTGCAGAAATTTACTGATTGACTGTTATATACTTCTGGTAAGTTAAATACTTACTAGGTTCAAAACTACTCCACAACTCTATGGACAACCTAGTCAGAAATAAATTCTCAATAAATAAATATAAAAACCATACCACCAAACATAACCAGGGACTATTTACTCGTATACTAATGATCTCATTCCAATTTAGTGGATACACAATTAAGGAGATCATGATTAACGAGTTTGTTTCTTGGCTAATATTTCCAATAAACAAATATTTAATATCTTAACTATAAATACTTACAAGGATAATCCCTGAATATAGTCTAATTAGAAATCTTTACATAAAGAGTCAAAGAATTTTAATAATTTACTTACTTTTTTGTAATTTTTTCTAAAAATAAATAAGTTTGTATCGGTTCATAATAAATTTTATCATTTGTCTTGTATTAACGGCATTCTAACAAAGATGTGTTTAATATACCTATCGTAGACAGTTAACATTCAGTATTCATGAACTTTCAATTTACTAACGTTCATGAAATCGTTTCAGACATTCTAGAAATTACCGTAACAAACTCATTTTCAAACTTTCTCCGTTTAAAATAACGTTTGTGTAGATTCTCTTCATAACAAGCTAATATTTCATGTTCTTGAACAACTCCATACAAATGTTCGTACCAGAGAATCACAACACTACACAATAGGAAATGTGTTTGGTATTTTACAAACAGCCAAACACGCCCTATTCTATTCTACGAGCGGTTAATTGAGCAATATAATTTGACACCTCGCAGCGTAGTGAATAGCCAATTATTAATATGGGCCCTTGATTAATTGTGATATCAGCATTTAATTTTCGTGTTAACAGTGTGGCTCGGGCGCGCGGCACCGCGCCATTGTGAGCCGCGCGCCTTTGTGTGCCGTGACGTTTCAATTTTGAATAAATTAAATTTCGAACGCTTCATTTTTTCCGAGCCTTTTTGGCTTTACGAACGAAATGAGCTTGCGGCCAGTGTTATAATTTATTGTCGCTTTTGTACTGAGAATAGAATTTTGTTGTTTATGCTATCGTTTTTCTTGTTACCTTTTTTGTCGTTATTAATTACGTTTCCATATTCTATAGCTTTCAGGTTAAATCTAATTTATAGATTAGATAATGAAATACGTGCGATTAATCATACACAACAATTCGGCGCTGGTAAAGGTAAACACACACACCTGATACCTACCTACTGTTGATCCTCATACTCATTACTTAGCATACATTAATAATAATGACAGTTGATATTTTTGCCCTTTTTGCAAAGTCTAGCCTCAAGCAGGTACCTCTTATCTAAAAATATAACTATGTACCTACCAACCAAATTGAAAATGATGTATCGAACCATTCATCACAGCTTATAAAAGCAAACGTTATTTTTTATTTAAATCGTTAAAGATCGACACAATAAAAGAGTCGCCATTAAAAATTGGTTTCAGTTAGCTACTGGCCAATGAGCTGATCCAATTATCGCGTTTATGGCGGCAATTTGGAAGATGGCCGTGCTCGTTCGAAATTTGAAAATTCGAAGCTGGCGTTCGAACCAATGAGTTTTATCCTAATTTTATTATGCGGCTGTTACGATTAAACTATAACGTTTTGTCGGCAGCGCGGGAAATAGATTTTTTAATTTATCGTTTTATAACGCAAGTATATAAATAATGTAAACACCTTTTTATTAACTACTTTAAATTTTGATAGACGACGCGATATGGCTTGATTAATTTGTGTTTTTATTGATTGTGAGACGTGTATTAATCTTGTAAGACCTGATGTTCTTCCTGTGTAAAAAAAATGATATTTAGATAAACTAGTTCTATTGCAAAAACAATCTAATTTTTATTTAAACATTTATCATTTTATCATAGCGCTTTAAAGATGTATTTAAAATATTTAATCAGTACCTAGCTATAACCGTCGTTTCCTGATAATTGATTGCTAATCCTGCCGTGCGATTCTGTAACCATCTCACCGTGAAAGCTTGGGTGAAGTGAGCGTGGAGTGAGCTGTCATTCGCTAGGGATTAACACTATTAAGTGCTCACTTCACTTATGATTTCACGGTGAGATTTTTCCAGAATCGACCGGCTGAAATATACTTCATCACCTATCGATATGTGGGCACAAAAATCATCCTTTTAATGTCTCGTCAAGAACACATGCCATATCACAAGGATCAAAACGTAGGAACCTAACTCCAAAGATTTACTTTGGCATCAATTCTTTTTATAATGCTATTTCGACTATGGATGACAGTCAGCTCTACATGGGTCCAGACGCCAGCACATCATGCTACTACAATCTGTCAAATTTCTTTGATGGATTTTCTACTTTATCGCTCAAGCATAAGGTTCAAGATTCTAGGTTCAAGGAATACCAAAAAATCCGCCGTTTTCCTTGACATCATAAAGGGAACCTCTGTGCAAAGTGTCAGCTTTTTAGGTCCAAGCAATGATATTATAAATAAAAAGAGGTAGATTGTTTATACACACTCCGCAAGTGCAACGCAAAACTTGTTACGCATCGTTTTGTCTGTTTTCGCTCCCGATAATTACGACATGCCGTCCTACTTCCACATGTCATCTAATAGTATGACATTGTGCCGTTTTTGAAGATCGAATTTTAGGTAGGTAATCTATCTACCCTACGTAGTACGTACATACCTCTTCTTACTTATAATATCATGGGTCCAACGGCTAGGTCTGCTGAATCATTCAGTGATTGAGCTAGGACTTTTCTTTTTAAATCTGTGTATTGATATCGCAATACAAACGATCCTAGTCCCTTCTCCACTGACGACTTTTCCGACAACTAGCTTTCCGTTCTCCAGCAACTTCTCCCACCATAATAAGTTACCAGGACGCCATAAGATTGACTTGGCACGTGGCCATATGCAACTTATGCTAGTTTTCTTTCTTTGACAGTCTGTAAAACGTTGCGTTTCTCTGCATGACTTCGTACCAAGATTTTCTGCAAATAATTAACCCATTCCCTGTCCCATGAATCACATATGATTCATGTTCATTGCTTAACTATTGTGTCTACTTTGTGGACAGGGAACCTGTTAAACATCACCAGGCTTCCAGTGTAACCAGATGCAGCAAAATACGTTAATTTTACTGCCTATTCGACATCCATAACCCAGCTACGAGGAAATACCCTTTGGTAAGACTGGTTGTCAAGCTCTCGGGCTTGAAACTACCCGTAAGGACTGTCAAAGATCTAAAAATGACAGCCGGAAGCAACAGCTTAACATGCTTTCCTAGGAGGCATCTCCACATATTTTAATGGGTGGTCACTCATCCTCGGACCGACCTCGGCAAGCGTAGACTTCACCTTCGATCGACCCGTGTGGCTGTTATTATTTAGCCATGAGCACCTTGCCATTATGTTCGTATCTTCTCATATAAAAGAACCTGATCACACCTACTCCATATTCCTTGCTCCTAAAAGCTCAAACAGCGTCAACAACACTTTCATCGGCGCTACAAATGTGTTTATAATCACCGTCCGCGCGCCGCCGGTAATTGCGCAAGCGCAGCCTCCGCAGACACCTGCTAGATTGGGATGTTTGTCGTCTACGTCATTATATCCTTATGTGAACTGATGAGGGGCTAATGGGATGAAAGAGGTGCTAATTGATAAATAATTGTAGGTTCAAATGTGAAGGATTGGCAAACTTTGTTGGATGGGATGTAGAAGGCAGAATATATCTAGTGTCGTGGCCAAAACATGGAGGGCAAATTATCTACTTGTAGATTGTGATATGCTGAGTTGATTGCTCGAGAAAACTCATTCAGAGAAATTAGAAAATCCTTTGGTCAGTTAAAGTGAAAAATACATGACAGTAGATTTTGAAAAAAACCTAGTAAAGAAGGCCAACATTTTACTACTTTGGTGCCCAGTGTTATTGGCCGCGACTAACGAGTTTACGAGTTGCAGGTCGTAGGTTCGAACCCAGTCAGGCACATTAATTTGTGTAAATTATTTCATCACCACTGCTCTCAAAACCGTGGAGGAAAACAATGTGAGAAAACCGGCATGTCTTAGAACCAAAAATTTGAAGACATTTGACATCTACCAACGTGCACTGGGCGTGGTGGATTACGACCCACTCCCTCTCACAGAGAGGAGGCCTGTGTCCCAGCAGTGGGAACAATATAGACTGATTATGATTGTCATCTGTGGTGCTATTAATAATAATAATATTCCACAACTTTCACACAACGCCATCTAGTCCCAAACTAAGCAGAGCTTGTGCTATGAGTACTATCCAACTAATAAACATACATATATATTTCTAAATACATACGTATTATAGATATATTACACCCACTTTATGAAGTTCACCCCACTTAATGAAGTTCAATAACATCTTATTTCAAAAGATCTCGTTAAACTTCATTTTATAATCTTGCTAAATCGAGATCAAACTCTTACAACTCGAAGCACATAATTAACACATCACTGTCACTTGCAATTGACAATCAAAAGACCGAAACTTGGAGTCACAACAACCAAATCAATTTAGTTCACGCGAACAGATCATTAAAGTTGAATTAAAGCTATTTGTGTAACTCGTTCACCGTGAGAACCGCTCTCGACTTACTCGTTCATTCGTTCGCTCGTTCATGATCTGCTAATAAATAGGGTGTGCAAGAAATCATCATCACTCGGATAAGTGACCGATTATTTCTAATGAAGGTATTTAATGAGCTAAAAGTGCTATAAATGCTACAAATTGCCTTATAAAATAGCGTGTGCTAGGAATTACGTGAATTTAGTTGTCTGGTGCCTATACGGATTAATCATGAGCAACATGTTCACTTATGTATAGTTATAGGAACACGAGGTAATACTGCTCTCGGCTTGAAAGCTGAGAGCAAGTCATGTTCATGTCTGACAGCATTTTGTACACAGATCCTATTATAAATGTTGATAAGCCATACCTAAAGTAAAAAAGAGTATTCTATTGTATTCTAAAGCTTAAGAAACTTGAACGGTGAAATGCCAGCAAAATAAGCTTTCAATATACAACATGTAGGTAACGTTAAATGCGCAAAACCTCAGACACCCCAACTGATTTTTAATTCAATTGACCTATTTCAAAGAGAAAATAAGACATTAAAAAATTTTTAAAGGTTTTATGTGCTGTTTTAGTTTTACTGGCCATTCTGATCGTTTCTTGCGTCTGCGACGACGTTTTATTGAGGGAGGAGTCGTCACCGGGCCGCTGCGCCGCGCTGACATTGGGTTGCCCAATTAATAAATAGACAAGGCAACGTTTTTAATGAAGATTTTTTGAAAAATGTGACCTATATTAAAAAGTGGTTCAATTAATTCTGCTCGTTATTCTGATCAAACTATTTTCTGGTTTTGCACATTTAACGTTACACGTTGTAGATGGATTACACACACACAGTTACACGGTAGGTTGGTAGTAATGATACTCTAGTAACTTACCGCCTGCTAATTGTCAAATTCGAAGCGTTAACGAAGGTGAATCTTGTTAGCAGCATGGGGTTTTTACCAATAAGATAGTATTACTTAAAATAAAAGTATAATATAAGTAACTACTCTCTCAGATGGGACCTCTAGAATACACAACCACTTACATCAGTAGATAAAACTGCCGTCAATAGCATAGTTGCAGTAAGTACGCTCTACAACGTGTAACGTTAAATGCGCAAAACCTGAAAATAGTTTTATCAGTTTCACTTCAAAAACTTGTCTTCGGATCTGGAACAGTCTCCAAATCCCCTGAACTCATACCCACACGACGTTCTTCCAAGTATCAATCGAGTTCCCATATTAATTCTCAGTTTGTGTCACTCTGCCCTGACAGTTGTAATGTACGACGATTTGTCGCAGCGCGCACCATTACAGACCCATTGTGGAATGACAAGTGATATTGACGAGTTTTTGTCGCATTGTCTTGCGTTTTAATTTGTGCATCTTCGTCTATGTGAAGCAGTTCTGTGAGTGACTGGCTGATAGGCAACGCTTAGCCATTGCAAACCGAAGATACATAATGTTTTACAAAAGAAAGTACATAATGTTTTACAAAAGATTTTTATGGCAAAAATGAGGGTTAGTATGAAATTCACAGTAAAAAATCGTAACAGGACTTTTTAGGAAAACTTAATTTCGTGTAATCTTTCGTCTAGTAACAAGTTGGTTACAAATATAGTGATAATTGATTTCTATATTTTGTAGAAAGTAAAAATAATGCCACTCTAATCAAACCTAAAAATCAATATTTAAAGAACATTTACTTAGGGAGTTTATCTTTATCATTCATTCTTTTTGCCAACGTTGCGCAGCACTCTAATTGCGTAACACACTATTTCTCACAATTTGAATCATTTAGAAGCATATTTCTAATCCATTGCTCCATATGTTCGAAAAATGTGTCTGCTCAACAACGTAAATAACGCAATGAATGTTGTTGAACTGTCAAAATGAAACCTATTGCTACTGATAGTGTGTTACGCAATTAGCCTGCTGTTCATGCTTCGTTGGTCTAGCGGTCGCAAGCTCTACTGCTGAGCACGCGGGTTCGATTCCCGGGTCAGGCAATGTGTTATATTGGGTTCTTCTATCTAGAATTTCTCAGTACAGTAGCAGGCCGAAAGTATTGTGCCCGGTTAATGGCAATAAGCTGGCGAGCTTATTGAAAATTAGGGATGTCTCGATACGCCTTTTGCCGATACGATACCGATACCGATACTCTAATAAAAATATTATTTTTATAAGAGTATCGGTATCGGCAAAAAGGCGTATCGAGGCATCCCTATTGAAAATTATTATTTACTTATTCAAATCCATCAACATAACTGTTGAAATCTGGGTGTATACCTACTCTGTAGGTACCTACACCTGTGCCTAACCATTCGGGGATCACAAGCGTGACGTTATGTCAGCGTGACGTTAAACGATTTGACTTAGGTAATTTTGTATTATTTTATTCTACTAATTGTTATTTAAATTTATTTATTTATTCAATACTTCAAGCACATAAATATATATACAGAGGTGGACTTAATGCCACAGGAATTTTCAACCACTCAAACTTTGGGTGATACAGAGACAAACAGTAGTAGGTGCAGTCATGAAAATTGAGGAATGAATATTTGAAATTTAAATTTATTATTATTATAATATAAATTATAATTTCTTTAAATGTGTGTAAATTAAATAATAATATGTTTTGCATGCCCATGTGACCGTAGAGCGTGGAGGAGTCTTATAATAAAATATCTGTGTACTAAATACCCATGTTTGCAAACCAATAAATGATTTGATTCGATTTGATGATATGTAGGTACAGACGCCAGCACATCTAGTTACAACAATCTGTCAAATTTCTTTAATAGATTTTCAACTTTATCGTTAAAGCATAAGGTTCAAAGTTGATTGGAAAAATTTGACAGGTTCGGGTAGCTTAGTGTGCTGGCGTCTGTACCTACGTTGAAAACTTTACAAAAAAAAAAAACTCATTTAAAAAAAAATACCTAAGCATTTAAAACCAAAACCAATTTTTTTTCGGTCCCACCCACTAACAACTAATAACAATCCGTTCAGTACAGTAGCCACTCATAGACAATACATCCATAAACAAATCCCTTCACATCAGTAACTACACACAACGGGCGTTAACAACTGAAAACAATACTTCCTTTGTGGTGCGTGAGCGCATAGAAGCCCAGACTTGTTTACTGCCGTCCCTTTCTCACGCGGGACGTGTTAATAGTGATATCTCTCTTACAGTGACGTGTTAATACAGTCTTTGAAGGCAGCGCCCCGCCCACGCTGTAGCTGTTTTGAAGTTACAGACACTTAAGAGGGCCCTATTATGGATGGTCCGCAATTTCGCTTTGCTTACGAGTTTATTTCGAATGCCAGATGAGATTTGAAGACTTTCAGAATAATATTCATGGTTATTTGACTGTTTAAAATCAAAGGCGTGAAAATTATCGTCTGTGTGAATGTGATGGCCGGCACGTGTATATTTATAATTTGAGATGTATAATCTCGGTACCCTGTCAGTTGATGCTTTGTGGTTCTTATTTATGGGGATCCGCTAAGGCCCCTATTGAGCGTGTCTAGACAAATTGCAAGAAACGTAAGAAAGTTTGAATTCCGCAAGCTACCCAGACGTTTTCGGCTTAAGATGTTAGTCCCGTAGTATATGAACCCAACCACGGAGATTCAACTCGCAAACAAAAAAAAACACCTAGTTTTTTTTCCAATCAGAGCCTCGTTTACACTACCTACTTATACAAGTAGAGTAACTATGTAAATACCTAACGCGTTCCAGTGAAATAAGTCTATAATCTATTTGCCATCAATCACTCGGGTAGTATGTAAAAACGCGATAATACCTCGTACTTTATTAATGTAATCATGTGGTAAATTTCTATTAGACATTAATCTGGCAAGGCGTCTTACTCGTTGGGCCTAACTATGTTTTAATTACGGACTACGGGCGAAACGGCTGAATGTTAATAATAATTACAGGGATCGCGCCGACCGTGCCTCGTTTAGATTATGTGGCCTTGTGAGCTAGTAGTTTGGCAAGTTGAGTAAGCGAAGACCTTGTTTGAAATAACTTTATCTATATTTGTAATTTCAAATTCAAAATTAGAATTCAAATAATTTATTTTCTCTTCACAAACAATGGTATCATAAGTATCATAACCATACCACCATATCATGAGGAGCCCGTGGCTAAATAATAACACCCGCACAGGTCGATTGATCAGGTTAAGCTACGCTTTCCGCAGTTGGCCTGTGGATGAGTGACTTTATATACCGAGACCCCTCCGTGCCTCGGAAAGCACATTAATCCGTTGGTCCTGGCTGTCATTCGTGGATCTTTGACAGTCGTTACGGGTCGTCAGCAGCCCGAAAGTCTGACAACCACTATTAACAAGGGATATCGTATTACCCAGTAACGGGGTTGTGGAGGTCAGATAGGCAGTCGCTCCATGTAAAATACTGGTATTCAGCTGCATCCGGTTAGACTGGAAGCCGACTCCAACATAGTTGGGAAAAGGCTAGGCAGAAGAAGAAACAATGGTTTCATACAAATTTAGACAAGCTTAAAAACTAGTTTGAGAGAGACTGGTGTCTGCAAGAAATCATTTGTAACTGTTAGCATTTAGCGAAAAAGATATTTCCTAAGGATTAGTGCATATACTCAATTTATCAAACTCGTCATCAGTCAAGTCAAAATAAAACGTGCGTTCATAATTATCTTAATAATTTAGACACCATCCCGGTGTATTAGTTTTAGATAGGTATTCGATTTTAAAGTACACAGGTACATATACAGCGTGTAACGGAAGGGGGGTATCAACCCTGAAGGAGGTGAATGTGCTCATGAAACTCTACAACTTTCCCCAAAGAACATAGGTCGAAATATGAAAAAAATATTCATGTTTAAGTTGTTGAGTTTCATGAGCACATTCACCTCCTTCAGGGTTGATACCCCCCTTCCGTTACACGCTGTATAGGTAAGCAGAATAAAGTATCACTTTCCAAACCGAGTTATGTAAATGGATAATTATGCTATGGCACCGAGTTGCCGTGCTACTGTTAAACCCGTGTTATTTTTTGTTGATATGTTCTTGCTAAACCAAATGCAAACATGCTTTTTTTTAACAATAAAAAACCTACTGCTGAATTGAATATTCAATTGCTCAAACCACTAAAATGAACGCTCTTAATTCGGACACTGGAAACATAAGTCTACCACAGTCCTATCAAGCAATCTTCACTGACTACTCCCACTTTCCAACGTTCAAACGCAGCACGTCAGGGGCGTATTGACGCCTCGCGCACAGCTTACGATTCCTGGTTGAGCTGTAATCGTAATTAGTGAGGAAATTAGCCCCGGAGTGATGTTCGAACCTCTTTAATTACTCATTAAACGTGAGACGCAACACGTTAGATTATAAACTAATTAAGGCTTAGCATTCGTTGTTCGTATAATTGCGAGACGCGTCCGATATCTATGGTTGGAATATGGAATAGTATACAGAGTCCCATTAAAATAGATGGACAAATTTTAACGCAGCGCTCAGTACGTCTAACCAAAGATATCCAAGCAAAAAAAATCACTTACTAAAGTGATTTTATTTTGACGTAAAATAATAAATTGTCGGCACATTAGTGTATTTTTGTTACCTGCCGTGCGATTCTGTAACCATCTCACCGTGAGAGCTTGGGTGAAGTGAGCGTGGAGTGAGCTGTCATTCGCTAGGGATTAACACTATTAAGTTCTCACTTCAGTTATGATTTCACGGTGAGTTTTTTACAGAATCCACCGGCTGATTATTTTTTTGTAAGTATCTAATGCGTTTTTTCTTATATAATTTTTTACTATTGTCCTTATTTTGGTGGTCTGAATGATTTGTAACAGTTTGTCCATCTATTTTAATGGGACCTTATACAAGGTGTAACTTAAATAACGCACAACCTCTTAAGGGGTCATTGTACTCATCATTATGAACAACTTTTACTATGGGACCAAACCGGAAATCGCGAAAAAAAAATCAGCTGTTCCCTACATTTTGACGAGTTATGCGAACATAAATGTAGGGAACAGCTGATTTTTTTTTCGCGATTTCTGGTTTGGTCCCATAGTAAAAGTTGTTCATAATGATGAGTACAATGACCCCTTAAGAGGTTGTGCGTTATTTAAGTTACACCTTGTATAGGCCGACCAGGCCGTAGTTCGGCCATGACGGCCAATCTCAACCGAGACTAGCCTTCGGCGCTGGAGATATTATAGTGCATAGGTGTGTGCGCAGACACAGGTGCACTCCCTCTTCCCTCACTCTCTTTGTCCGATGGGACGGCAATCCGACACGACCGGAGAGAGATCAGGCGCAGGACTAACGGCTTAACGTGCTCTCCGAAGCACGGGAGTATCACACCACCAACTTCCAAACTCCGGGCTGTTACTAAGATATTCCTAATGGAAAAACCCAAGAATACTTTGCACGACCTGGGAATCGAACCCAGGACCACACGTTTAGCAGTTGTGTTTGAAACCATGAGTCCAACTGGACAGAAGATGAAATAGTATGGCACAGGCTGAGCTGGCATCGATGGAGGCCGCAAAACGGCAAACGTAAGGTAAGACGCCTTTTTCCCTTTTATTTTGATTTTATTTATTATTTATTAATTTTACCATTTATGTACACACATATACAACGTGTAACGTTAAATGCGCAAAACCTGAAAATAGTTTGATGAGAATAACGAGCAGAATTAATTGAACCACTTTTTAATATAGGCCACATTTTTCAAAAAATCTTCATTAAGAACGTTGCCGTGTCTATTTATTAATAGGTCAAGCAAGCCAATGTCAGCGCGGCGCAGCGGCCCGGTGACGACTCCTCCCTCGATAAAGCGTCATCGCAGACGCAAGAAACGATCAGAATGGCCAGTAAAACTAAAACAGCGCATACAACCTTTATAATTTTTTTAATGACTTATTTTCTATCTGAAATAGGTCAATTGAATTAAAAATCTGTTGGGGTGTCTGAGGTTTTGCGCATTTAACGTTACACGTCGTATAAACAGACAAGAAAAAATAGAACAGAAAAATAGGTACAAAGGTGATGCTTATTTCTTAAGAAATCTCTTCCCGCATCATAAGGTTTGTACTAGTGTTTTAATTAAATCTATGTTTTATTTTTTTCAGTTACATGGGTACTTACATAATATTCATGTTTTTCATAGCACATAATCTTTTTTCAGCTACCGATAGCCGTCGTAATAAATGGACATTTGTATGGAAAATTTACAAAACAATTTATTATTCCTTCGGCATTGTAAATTGTAAGTTAACAACCAACACCTACCTGATCTGCGTGGGCGCACCGATTTGTTATTTATTTATGATTTAACACCTATGGCAAGACTACCTAAAGATAGACGTAGCTATGGAATTATTATCTTAATATTGAGTGGGTAGGTAACTATTATTGTAAATAAGTAAACAGGTACCTAGGTATTCTTCATTCATCATTATATAGGGTGGAATTTTCGAAGCGTACCTGGAGGGAAAGTATTGTAAATACTGAAGACAGCAAATTTTACTCAAAGGAAACATTTCTTTATTTAAAAAAAAAAAACAAAACTGCATTTAAAGATTTTTGATAATACGCTTGTCACACCCGGGAATCGAACCGACTAAAATCCGAAAAAATAGCACCTCCATAGATCCTTATGATTGACCCTATCGATTGGTGCCATAAAAGTACAGGATGCTATTTTTTCGGATTTTAGTCGGTTCGATTCCCGGGCGTGGCAAGCGTATTTTCAAAAATCTTTAAATGCAGTTTCTTTTTAAAAATAAGTATCCCTGTTCGTGTCAACACCCATCTCATTCGCCCTACAAAGTAACAGAATAATATGACGCTTCACTCCTCACACCGCGGCATGCGCGCACGCCACCTGAAGACGTGTAAATTATCTCATTGCCTTCGACATTTCTAACCACACCCAGAAACGAGCGAAAATACAGTTAAACGAGTAAACGGCACATAATAAACCTCTACAAACGTCTATGAATGATCAAATAACTCAAAATGCAGAACAGGCGGCAATTTGAAGGTCTCACGACCGCGTCAAAGTGTGATATTAACGTTATTTACGACTGCTAACTATACCGGATAGCGCCCCACTAGTGAACTAATAATACCTAGACTATATCAATAAAAGCTATTAGCATCGATCAGAGTAAGTATCTGTCCCAGAGTATTACCTCAAATTGAGTTAAACGCCCCGCCCGGCGGTAATAACAGCTTGTGGATGCCGCGAGCCGGCAATCCGACAGTCGGACGGACTCGGACGGTGCCGCACCGGGAGCGACGCGGGGCATTGCCGGCAGATACGCGCCGGAATAACGCGATAATGACGTCCAAATGCGATAAGTCCGACCCTTCGCTGTCGAGTATGGAAAGTTTTCACTTTAATGTGTTGTTGCGCGTTTTCCAGTTGATGGCTTCCATTTAGAGTAGGAGGTTTTATTTAATTTCCTGGTAATTTTACTGTATGGGATGCTAGGTATAATGTAGATGATAAAATGACAGTCGCCAGCAGTGGAAACTTACATGCAGCGGATGTTAAAGAACTCTTAATTGGTTCTTATGAAGATCTGCATGCTTCACATTAGGGTTGCAAGTTAATCTCCCCTCCGCCTCCGCAAATGCGGAACTTCTGCAAGAATCGTGTCTCGTCAAGTTTTTAGAAAACTTGTAACGGAGGTCTAATAGAGAAAATCTGCTTTAAAACTAAGCGAAGATCCTTAAATGTGGGGAAGATAGGTACATATATCTCGATGTTTCAAATTTATGCACCAATGCAACCAAGTGAGCAACAAGCCACAAAACTGTTTTCTGTGAAGTACCTATAGTTTAAAAAAATGTACAGACGCCAGCACATCAAGCTACCCGAAATTGTCAGATTTTCCCAATCAACTTTGAACCTTATGCTTTAGCGATAAAGTTGAAAATCTATTAAAGAAATCTGACAGATTGTAGTAGCTTGATGTGCTGGCGTCTGTACATATATAATAATCAGCCTGTATTATCCCAATGCAGGGCAAAGACCTCCCTTTTCTCTGTCCACTCAACTCGATCCTGAGCCAATATGGACCAATCCCTCATATAGGCGTTATGTTCGTCCTGCCATCAACGCCTGGGTCTTCCGCGATGCCGTTGGACGTCTTCAGAGTCCCATGTTGTCACGCGGCAAACGTGGCCAAGTCCCATTTAAGCTTGGCTGCTTTTTGGTTGACGTCTGCGATTTTTATAACCCCTACTAAATTTTTATTACCTAAGCATCGATTTTTCTCTTTATTTTTCCACTTCCGTTTCCGTCTCCAGTTCAAGCCAAGCCTCGAGGTCAAGCTTTGCACCTCCGCCTCCACCTCCGCTTAGATGGCCTACGTTACACATAACACATTCCAACTTCACATCATCGTAATTTCTGAATAATCATTACATTTTCCATTTTCATTCGTTGTATTATAAAATAGACTAAGTACACGGAGAGAAAAATCTTAGAAAAATTACTGTGCCACTCAAATGCACTCAGATTATGAGACAGCATAATCTAAGTGCATTTGAGTGGTAATGGAAAAATTACCATTCTAGCACAGTAAAAATTCTTATGCTGTACAGTAAAATTTATTGGACAAATAGTGAATTTTTCCCAATCACACTCAGAAAATTTTCTGCAGATGTCACTTGCACTCACTTTACAGTGACGAGCACAGTAATTTTTCGAAGAATTTTCTCTCCGTTTACAATGAGAACTTGGCACGATGTTATCAACAAAATACAAATATTCGATATTAACGAAGCAGACGGAAAATCATCAAAAAAAATATTAAAAACACACGTTTTCATGGCCTTAAAACGTTCGTAGATCTGTATACTCATATCCTTCTAGACAACAAAGAGGAATTACTTTACCTGCCCTCTCTAAATTAAGATGTCATAATACAAAATCGATTACCAATCTAAGCAGTTGCTTAACTAATTATAGCGCGAGCTAGCAAATTGAACGCACGATTCTGTAGCTGATGGGTTACTCTGTCATAACCGTAGTAGTTTTCATAAATAGGTACATACATCAAATATGGAATAGGAATCTTATCTAAATGATATCAAGGAAAGGGATCTCTTTCGAATCAACACGAACTTTAGAAGCATATGAATATCCAGTCAGTAAGATTGTAGCGTTGTTGACTGTCCAGAACTGCCGCATGCAGTAGAATAAAAATCGCCACTCGTGGAGACTTCGATTTTGATTCATCTCTTAAAATTGCGGCCGCGTTTGTGACCCTTTATGCCTTGTTATCTATCGATCGATTATATCGATCGATTATAGGTGATCGTTCTTCTCACTTCTCTTCAAATGTTTCGTGCCTTAAAAAGTATGAAGAAACTATTCCTATAAGTAGGTACCAGACGAATAATTTTCAAAAGCTGAGATCTGACAATGGTTGTAACCCCATTTTTTTTTAAACTGTGCCCCACACTAGAACTTTCTCCTGTATTGTGGGTGCGTTTACAAACATTTAAACTCACATACACAAACAGCCAGACCCGGAACAACTACTTGTAGTATTTTCAGCAGGAATAACATTAGAATGACTTCTGCGCTGGTAAAAAAATATCAGCCAGCAAGGCGGGAGCAGTCAAAGCTTATGAATGCATTGAGTTATCACCTCCAGGAAGGCTATTGATTATTTATTAAACTGCTAGGTGTAAATATCCAATATTGTAAGTTTCCTGTTGGTCATATTATGTTCATTTGGTTAAACCTTCTCAGCTGCATCAAATCTCAAGGTGTTATTACTTGCTTAGCTGTGCCGTCCCATTCCTCGCGAGCCTTCGCGCCCTCCTTCCAGTTTCGACGGAATCTAATCTCAAATTAATACTAATATTATAAAGGCGAAAGTTTGTGAGTGTGTGTGTTTGTATGTTTGTTACTTCTTCACGCTCAAACGGCTGAACGGATTTGCATGAAATTTGGGACACAGATAGTTTATAACCGAGATTAACACATATAATACTTTTATCCCGATATCCACTTGGATCGACACTTATGCGGGTGAAACCGCGGGGCGCAGCTAGTTAAAATTATGAAGAATTATGAGATATCATTGTTCATCTTGAGATGTTGTAAGAAGAATTAAACAAGTGACGAAACTTCTGAGTCTCGAAAAAGAAGCCAGAAGACATTTTCTCAGCGACACTGTTTACCCTCTATCCTCATTTCTTATATCTATGAGAAAATACTATACCTAATCCTGCATGAGACAATAACAGTATGTTTTTTTCCTATGTAAAAGGACCTATTCTAGATAAAATATCACTAACAAGCACCAATTACGAGTACAACCAAGCTAATACTTTCCATTCAACTTCAGCCCAGAGGAACTTTTCCTGAAAAACTTTTAACGGTCAGGACGATTCTCTATGGGTGTTTTGAAATTTAGCGCAGACATCTTCGTTCTCCCTCCCTCCCGGGTCAGAAACACTCCCTGTAACTCTGTCACTTTCACTCTAATTGGTTGCTTGAGCCTCGGAATCCAATTAGTGGTGAACGGAGCGGGGTGCACTGAATTTATTATGTGGACGTTGTTTAGTTTGTGGGCCTTTTTAATTGAAACGTAGTGCGTAACCCGCCCGCTGCCCGATTAATGAATGCAACTACTTTGAGAGTTTTCTTTTGCACTACACGACCTTACTTTATTCGTAGTTAAAGAAATTATTATCCGTCACAATAATGCAAAGTAGGTTTTTTTTAATAGGTAGATAATTGCTGTAAAATAATTAAGGTGCGATATCTTTTTGTGTTAAAAAATTACGATAAAAAAAAAGTTATTACGTACAGTAAAAAAATTATTTAGGTGCAGTACAGTATCTCTTTTTAGCCCCAGACGTATAAAGAGTTATAAGTTTGACGGCTGTGTCGTTATGTGTATCTGTGTATCTGCCTGAGGCATCGTAGCTCCTAAACGTATGGTCTGATTTCAATGTATTTGTTTTAATTAGAAGGCTGGTTTAGTGGAGGTTCTTTGCTATAGTGTTCATGAAAATCTGTTCACCAATTATTGTGTTGATACATTTTTCTGATCTTCTTAGCTTATAAAATAGTAAAGTTGTTGAGAGTTCAAATATTATGATTTACACACGAACCAGAGTTCGTGTGCCTGAATTTTGGTCCTTGAGGATCATATGACTGCGCCACATCAGAATGTGGCGCAGTCATATGATCCTCAAGCGCACAGGTGACAGGGCAACCGGCGCCAGATGGAAGGTGGGCCACAGTCTGCGGAGAGACGCGGCATATACACGTGAGATTCATGCCGTCCATAAAATCCCCATCTGTGGAGATTCTCTTTGCGCCGGCCGACTTGGTTCGGAGTCTATTTAGGGATTTCTAAGACAGTCACATAACGCGTGCCCAGGTGGAAGTCAAAGTCAAAGATTTATTTGCAGATAAAATATGGTTACAAAAGTTCTTACAATGGGAGTAGGTAGTGTTCTTTCTTTTCCGTGGGTATAATAGTAGCTTGACATATTCAATCATAATCATAACACAATGACATGTAATTTTTTGGTATAGGTACAATTAGATCATTTAGATTTAAAGTGAAGGAATTATTTTATAGTATAGAAGGGATTCTCAATTAACCACCTGTGTAACGCCCTTCTGAAGCGGACCATTGGAAGTTCTTAAATTTGTTGTTATAAATCTGAATACACATAGTATAGCAAGTTCGCCTATATAGTTCCGTTTTCGTTCTAGGAACAATTAATCTATTAGGAAGCTTCTCAGATGGCTCGATCAACTTGTCAGGTTTAATCAGCTCCCGCCAGAGATCACGTCTTAGTTTAGCTGGACCTAGGGATCTCAGTTACCTACACATTGGTAATTTATTTCTCTTTAACTCGTCCGATCGACTAGAAAATCGGTATACTATAATATTTTATTAACGTTGCAATTATGTGGTAACCTTGACCTGATGCCACAGCCTGGAAAGTCTGCGGAATAACCAACTCCTCAATAACTTACAGCAGACACATTATGGTGTTTGGGCTCAGACAAATGGCCTCGATAAGTAGTAGATGTTTACATCTCTTAAGTCTCGATTTAAGAGAGAGATATAAACAGTCTGATGGTGCAGCAGGAATTTGGACACAGGATCTCGGCCTTACTGATCGTAAACCCATCGAGTTTGGGCTTGTTAGATTGGTCTCGATGAGTTGGTAGACAGACGGTGAAAATTATGTGCTGATGTAGCCAAGAAAGTGATTAGTCAGAGGATGTCAACTTTTTTAATCTTAGACAATACATTCATTCCCCGTTCAGAACAAGCAACTTATGGTTTTTACAATCATATTCGGCGATAGTTAAATTACAAAACAAATATTAATAAAATTGCATGGCCTTACTATGCAATTTTCATATTATTTTTTGTAGCAATTCAGTTGATGGAGAGTTTTTAAAGCAATTTAATAACGTGTTGAAACGTTTATAACAATAGACTACTAACGACATCTACTAGAGAATAGGCGTACAATAGTACTACCGGTGGGTAATGCCATCTAGTATCGAGTAGATAAATTTTATTTTAAGTGATTATCCGCTAGATGTCACTAGTGTTGAAGACTTGCAATAAAACAATAAAACGATATCCACACGAATTTTAATTAACAGTAAAGAATCATGGATATCTTTTTTTTTTTTTCTTAATTATTGCCTCCAAACCAAAGACAGTTATTTTAGGAAAAGAAAAGTGAATGAACGATTTAACGATATGATCTGCTGGTGGCTACTTCTTTCGCATTATTATATTCGCTGTGGTCAGCTAGTTTGTCAGTTTGTCTTGTCTGTCAGACAGCAGTGTAATCAAGGAACCTGTAGTGTATTTTCCTTTCCGCTTATGGGAAAAAACTTTGAAAAAGCTGCGTTATTGTTTTTATTGCAGAGATGCAAATCTAAACATTGTACGAACTCAAATTTAACATTCCAGTATAATATATTTCTGCAAACTGTAGCGCCATAACGTTGGGTAAACGTTAAAAGTAAAAGCCAAAATGTAAGTACTTTCGTATTGCCTTTCTAAATTTTATTTCGGTTTTCAATATGAATAATAATTTAAATGCACCTTTTAGGAGTTTCGTAGACCTCGCAACGCTGACTATGCATCGGCGAAACGAACTTGGAGCCAGATTAAATATATTTTGGGACAAATGTGATCGCGCGGTTGACGACATTAAAAAAATTAAAATGAAGGTAAGTCGCATTTTAGTACAGTTTTTGTGGGTTTTGCTATTGAAAGCTTGTGCTTATTGTATTGTTACAACGTGAATAATATGTCTGGGGATAAAAGAATAATAGTTAGGTTAGGTGTAGCATAACAAATAAGTTTATTTTTCCTTAAACAGTTTGTTTATTCTAATCACGTTTGATAATACATATTTACTTAAGAAAATATGAGTGGTATTTTATAATTGACACTGTATCCATCTACCCAAAAAAAGTGTGACTTACAATTTAGAATTTTAGACTTATTGTGAAGAAATTCTAAAATTAAAGTCTAAATTGTAAGTCACTATTTTTTTTTTTTAGATGGCTACAGTGTCAGTTATAAAATACCACTCATATTTTCTTAAGTATTATCAAACCTGAATTTTATACACTACATGTTTACGTTTTAACCCTTATGTGTGTGACGAGGTACCCGGGTACCTTTAGCATTTTCAAATTTAAAATGCTAAAGGTACCCGGGTACTTCGTCACTCACATAAGGGTTAATATGTAATACAATCAATGAAGCAGATAAAAGCTTCTAGGTGCTGATTTTTCCAATGCCAGATAATTTTATCTGAGGAATAATTTTGAATTTTTAACAGTACTTCTTTGAAAATTTTATTCCTCAAATAAAAATTATATGTCGATTGAAATCCGCCCTAAGGCCCTAACACTAAGATACTTATTTGAAAAATATTCACACAGGCAAGATTTATAGAAAGCATCTCCTAAACCCAATTTAATCACCATAATCAGCCTATAATGTTCCCACTTCATCAGTTCACGCCGTCTTACACGGGCTTTAAACTAAAGAACAAATACTTGCTAACATACTGTCTCCTAAGACACAGGTTTTGCCTAGTTTGGGAGACAGCAGGCTATGTACCTCTGTTAAATTAACTGTCCGTGTTCTAGCTATTAAGACATTGTAATTTATGGTTGTTTTCCAAATAAAAATTTATTATTATTATTATTACTTCTGAGACACGGGCCTTCTCTCTGTGAGAAGTAGTAGACCATAATCCAGCACACGGGGCCAGTGCGGGTTAGCAGATGTCACATGTCCTAGAATTTTTAGTTGTAGGATATTATGTGTATGTTTCCTTGTGGATTTCGTTATTTTCGAGAGCACTGCTCTTAAAAATTTTAATAATTTCAATATTTTCTCCACAAATAGAGTAAGACATGTACCAGCATACTGTAGTTGTTTCTAATAAGTTTAGTTCATGAGACATTGGCGCCGATTATCTTGTTCACAAACTAAACTAAATTCAAGGTCATTGCATCTTTTTCTTTCTATTTAATGAAGAAATGGACAGAAGATAAATATTAGTTTAGTCCTGTCAAATTAGTCAGTGCTTGATGTAAATTGACGTATTTTTAGTAGCCAATTTTTTTTATCACATCTAAACTTGTCTATGGAGTATCTAATTTGATAGGAGTAAATTAATATTTATCTTCTGTCCTTTTCTTGATGAAATAGAAAGAATAAGGTACACTGAACTTAAATTTAGTTTAGTTTGTGAACAACACAATCGGCACCAGTATGCTATTCCTAGAGTTAAAAAAAAAGTCAATTAACAGCCAATCAATTGTGTGCTAATAATAGACATTTTTAATCCTTTTTATTATTGCTATTGTTACAGACGCAAGGCTTCGTCCAGCAGCTCAATTGTGATCCGTCTGAGCTCAAGGATCGGTTCCTTACCGCCATGAAACAGCTTGATGAATACATGTATCTTATTACTGACTTCAACCTTGCTATAACTGCACTTGGTAAGTTTTTCTTTTCCAGGTTAATGATTTTCATCTTCAAATACATGTTGAGACAGGATTCAACTTCTTATAGACTTGAATGCAGTCTTTCTACAATATTTAGAACTAGCTTCTGCCTGCGGGTATGCCCGCGTGTATGTCGGAAATTCGTGGGTTTTAATTATTTTTTTACATGAAATCCTAATTATTTTTCTAAAATAAAAGTATTCTAAGTTACTCCTTACCTTATGACATCAGCTATCTGCCAGTGAAAGGTCTGTCAAAATCACTCCAGCCCTTTCGGCAATTAGACAGAACAAACAGACAGAGACAAAACAAAATTGTTATGAGTACCATATTTCATATGCATTTAGTAAAAAGCTGTTATTTTCACAACATTACAAACAGACAGTTCCATTTTATTTATTTATATTTGTATAGATAAACCCTGAATATTGCATCTCACAAAAAAAACTCAATAGTAAGGTTTTATCATTTCTTTTTCATAATACACACACACATTCTTAATAAGATGTTTGAAGAAAAATGAAGAACAATTGTTATTTCCGTCCATGATACACGTGCTTAGTGCACGTGTAAACATAATACTTTCATTATTTGTATTCAAAAGTTTAAACGCCACCGTTTCCATTACAGACGAAGGAGCAAACATAGAATACACTCCAGTACAAGATACATTCTCAAAACCGTTGATGCCTTTACCACCTTCAACACCATTCAACCTCATTGACGCATTGAGCGAGCCAGCCCCCTCAACGTCCACAGCATGCCAAAATAATTGCCCTCCAGAGAAACCCAAGAGAGTAAAGACTCCGAAAGCTGACCAGTCCTTGATAGTGTTTTCTAGTACGTCATCTTCAGAGGAAACCGTGCCTCAGGGGAAGAGTGGAATGGTTGTCAAGGAGGTGCAGTGTGAAATTGGAACGGAATTGAACAATGTTAAAATTGAAGGTAAATGCAATGTTAAAATTGGAAATGGCAGAACCATTTCCTCATAATGTCAAACTTTATGACATTGTAAAAACAAATGGAATATGATTCTGTTGCAAATTGTATTGGTGTCACTTTTAGCCAACGTTCGCACTGACGTCAAAATGTCGTTCGCGCACTTTATTTTCAACGTACTGCTTGACGCCGAGAGATGAAAATCCAACAGTGTCGTTTAATCACGCGCTGGGAGTCGCTCTGTTGTATTCTCAATGCTTGGCTCAACACCGAGAGTTGAAAATTCAGTGCGCGATAAAATCTCACCGCGATATTTTTACGAACGTCGGCTTAGTATATTGAGTTGAAGCTTTTAATATAAAATCACTACATAGTATAAAACAAAGTCGCTTCCCTGTCTGTCTGTCCCTATATATGCTTAGATCTTTAAAACTCCGCAACGGATTTTGATGTGGTTTTTTTTAATAGATAGAGTGATTCAAGAGGAAGGTTTATATGTATAATACATGCATAATATAGTAGAGAAACACGGATAATTTTAGAGGTTTCTAATGTGATGTCGTAAATAAACACATTTTTTGCGCTTACATTGTAAACGCTGGCTGAACCATTCAAGATAGATCATAATAATGTACTACAGTATTGTACACCTTAAAAAGTTCTACAAAAAAGTCAGCAATGGTATATGTCTATCTCTTAGGGATAACCCACAATAACCATTTTTTATCCTTAACTTTTTACGAGAAATAATGGCTTATTTAAGAAGCAATTTTAGGCAATACAGCATTAATCCTTATCCAATTAAGTACCTTAAAAACATTGTGCATTTCATATAGATCATTATGGCCCTTTACAGCATGTAATTTAAATGAATATTTTCGAAGATATTACAGTTTTAAAATGCGGGCGTTACCGGCCGGGCAGTCGGCCGGTAGCGACACTACCCAACGGATTTTCAACTTTATTACCAAAGCATGAGGTTCAAAGTTGATTGGGAAATTTTAACAGTTTCGGGTAGCTTGATGTGCTGGCGTCTGTACTACAGTATTGTACACCTTAAAAAGGTCTACAAAAAAATCCACAATGGTATATGCCTATCTCTTAGGGATAACCCACAATAACGATTTTTTTTAATTATCAGTGTTTCTCTACTATATTATGCATGTATTATACATATAAACCTTCCTCTTGAATCACTCGTTATCTATAAAAAAAAACCGCATCAAAATCCGTAGCGTAGTTTTCAAGATCTAAGCATACATAGAGACAGACAGACAGCGGGAAGCGACTTTGTTTTATACTATGTAGTGATCAGCATTGCACCCGTGCGAAGCCGGGGCGGGTCGCTAGTTATGGATATTGTAACTGCTCTCGATGTCTCTTAGAGCGTAAACATTTCTAGAGCGGCGCGGTATTAGAATCGAGTGACGCTTATTAATTACAAGTGTGTCCGATAGAATCTCATTGGCAAAAATGATGAACTTCTATACAAATCATCGCCTGTTACCCCATTGACCGATGACATTGTGAAGGCCGCAGGAATCACAGAGCCGGTCGAAGGGTTTTGAGGAGGCCTATGTCTAGCAATAGACGTGTTTAGGCTGTAATGAATGAATGTTACCCCATCAGGGGATGAATTTTCATAAATCTTTACTTACAAGGAAACCTCGCGAGGTGTCCCTCACCGAGTTAGTTGCGGGTTTACTATAATAATCTACATGAAAAATGATGAGATACGTATTTTTTCTTTTTTGCTAACAAACGTTTTAAAGGGGTGAAAATCACCCTCAAAGTTCGTACCCCAAAATGATGGCTTGCAGTTTAGGTAACAGGTAATAGGTAACACGGGCTGGTGTCCACAACTCCACGTCAATGCGCGTATTTTGCGTACGGGTGGTTTGCAGTTTTCACATATTTCTAATAAAATTTTTCCAAAATTACTTAAACCATTAAAAAGAGCATAAAAAATTATGAAAAATACCTTTATTCGCATATTTATAAGACTTAAAATTGGTCCCATTAAAAAATAATAAATAGTTTATAGGTTATGAATTTTTTGTTATGTTTAATAAAAAAAAATTGTATATCCACAATTCTTATAAATATGTGAATTGCAACTAAATCGGTGAGGGACACCTCGCGAGGTTTCCTTGTTAGTTATGAAAGGAACTCTTGATTACTCAAGTGCAGAATTTCATACTTCTAGACCGGCGGAGAGGTTGGCTGTGCATTGTCGATGAATTATTTTATTATTTTTTTTTTTAATACTAGCCCGCGAGTTCGCCCGTGTTCAATTTCTTGGAACCATCCCGTCGTATCGCCTGCCCGCGCTATTACTTCGTTTTCGCTTACCGTTCTTCTTTTGTTTTTGCTCGGCCCCTTATGGTCTTAAGAGTGTTGTTAGGTAGCCTATTAAGTAGTAGTAGCAGTAGTAGTATTTAGTAGCCTTCCTCAAGAATTGGGCTATAAAAATGCAAATAGATTTATTAAATCCGACTGGTAGTTACAGGCATTAACGCGTTCAAACAAACAAAGTCTTCAGCTTTATTATTATTGATTTATTTATTAAAACTTTATGCACAAGTAAAAAAAGTACTGTACTGTATTAGTATACATTATATGAAAAAAAATTCAGGCTAAATTTCAAAGCTTTTCAGGTTTATCTCAAACGATCCAAAAATGTCCTAATGGTGTAATACACTAGAATATTTGTACAGTGGCCTCCAAAAGTCCATAGGCATTCTCACAAAGCATTAGCTTGACGTTTAGTTTGACTTACGACCTTCTATTTTCAAGAATAGACACATGTATCATTATTGTCGTCAACAAGTGATTGTACTTCATAATTTCAACGTCAAAACACAAGTCAAGGTGGCCTAGCGGCTAAGTGCCTGCAGATAGATGCGCGAATCAGTGAGCCGTGAGTTCGAATCTCACGCCGAATATGTAGACTTTTTGCAAGTTTTTACTCGATTGGAAGAAATGGGACAGAAATATTATATTCTTTATCTTATTCGCTTTGTTCACACATTTTGTAAAGTTAAGAAGGTAGATCGTAAAAAACTTAATAAAGAATTTAGATTTCTGTGAGGTAGACATGAGTTTTATGAATATTTAACCGTTGTCGTTTTAGTTGTAGTTGTTGGTTAGTGACGTGTGGTATAGATAGCGGTATTGATTATTCTCAAAATGCAGGCAAATATTAATATTGAGGCGGGGGCGACGATTATTGGGCTGCATAAAAGTGGTCTTAATAGAACACAAATATCTAATGAAACCGGACTGAATGTGAGTATTTAATATTAATGAATTGTAACTTAAACTTTTATTTGAAAATACCTATTATTTGTTGACAATGGATGATTCTTTTTATTGATTATTAAGTCCATCATGAGGCCTAAAAGATAAATAATTAGTGTTTATTATTGGATTTATAAATGCAAAGTTGTAATATTTGAATAGGTATTATATTAAATAAATATTATTATATTATATTAAAATGAAGTCACTTTAGGATTTTGTTACAGCTGCCTAATTTCACTTTTGTTTTGTTTTAGAGGAATACTGTAAGTCTCTGGATCAAAAGATACCGAGGCAGAGAAAGGCCGAAGTGGAAGGCCGGCGCTTATTAGCGAGGCACAGCGACGACATACGGTGGGCGAGCATGAATTTAATGGATTCACACCAACGAGACACTTTGCTGAACTATTCGACACCTCATCGTAAACTCTTCGCCGTGCCCTCCACGCTGAAGGCTTGCACAGAAGACCAGCTAAGAAGCCCTTGTTGACAGAACGACATGAACAAGAACCATTACGTTTCGCACGGGATTATTTAGATTTTGACTGGAATACTACCATATTTTCAGATCAAAAGACATATAAATCCAGCCATAAGGGTAGGCTTCATTTATGGCGCAAGGATAACACTCGCTGGTGTGATAAAAACGTATGCCCTAATGCAGAGTCAGGTCGAATTGCGATTAATATGTGGGGATGGATGAGTGCAGCAGGGCCAGGAGAACTAGCTTTTATGTAGTTATACAAAATATTAATATCTAAATGTTTTGTTTTTTTTATAATTAGACGGTGTAACTAAATATTTAGTAATATTAGCATATCCGTATTATTTAATGACCTTAAACAATTGAGGTTTAGTTTCAATCTTCTTTTCGTCAAGAAAATGAAAAATTAAGCTATTACCTCAATACATTTATTGTGACGTTACATTAAAAAAAACATGTTTATAAAGTCTAAATCATATATTACTTTTCAATAAACTTTACTGAATACCGATTTATCTAATAAGTGGGTATCAACAATTATATTTGTGTTATTAGAACATCCTTTCCTTGTTATGTTATTATGAATTGACTAAGTGGGTATACAACAAAAAATCTTATGAACGGTTACAAGAGAACTTCTTTTTATCTAAGTAGGAATGTGACGTCACAATTATTGTCATCAAAATTGTTAATTTTATAAATAAATAAAACGAATAAACATTTTTGTTATGATTTAGCACGACTATTTTAGTTCCACCTTCCAAAACCGAAAAAATAAATTAAATATCACATAAATACTTAAATAATAATACAATAACTAATATTTGCTTCTTATAAAAATGATAATAAGCATGAATACATTATAAATAAACATAAACCTAATAAGTTTTTACTTAACATTATTATGGTTTCAAAGAAACAAAAAAACGGCTAACAATAATAATTCAGATTCGAACTCAGACCTCATTGATCGTGAACCTGTTGCTTAGCGCAAATAGCTAGCAGCACATATTATAAGCTTGCGAATTTTACCAATGCTATGGTAAGAACAGACGCGTATTGTAAATGCAACAGAAATATCATGCTATTTCGTCTATTACGACGACAGTTCATTAGTGTGTGTTATCTGCGAAATGTTGAGACATCACTCGCACACGCACTGACTGTATCGCGCTCGTACTGTTCATGACAATGTGAACTTTAGCGTGCTTATGGACTTCTGAGCGTTTACTGTACCAACAAACATTAATTATAGGGAATAATAATGTTTAATAAAGATTGGTCCTTGGCAGCTCTGGACAGAAAGAGGTGGAAAGGATAGAGGAGGCATGTGCCCGACAGTGAAACATAAATGGCTAATAAAAATAATTGTTAGTCTGTTAGTTTGAAAGTTAGCTTCCATCAGTAATTTGATAACAAAGTCTTACTTTTTATTCAGATCCACCCTCGCCACTCTCTTGTGATGCCAGCAACTTGCCAGCACAACTGGTGCTGGAAACTGACACGACGTACAAGGCTACGGTCATGCACGTGGACGGCGCCTTTTTCTGGGTGATAACCGACGATCATGAAGAAGTTCAGAAGTGAGTACTACGGCTGTATTTGTGCTATACGGACAACCGTCGTCCGGAGCTATCGTATAGAAATCAACTGTTACGTTCAGTACTAGTGATGTGTCCCTAACTCATGAGGAACCTCGAACCTCAACCGACAGGCCTGTTGGTCTAGTGGTCAGTGGCCCTGACTACTATACGCAAGGTCGTGGGTTCGATTCCCACCCAGGACAAATGTTTGTGTGATGAGCACAATCATTTGTCCTATGTCAGGGTGTAATTTATCTACAACGTGTAACGGAAAGGGGGTATCAACCCTGAAGGAGGTGAATGTGCTCATGAAACTCAACAACTTTCCCCAAAGAACATAGGTCGAAATATGAAAAAAAAAATTGGCCCTCCCATAGTAAATCAATCAGCTGGTAGTCAGTTTTGTAAGGGAGGGCCAAATTTTTTTTTCATATTCCGACCTATGTTCTTTGGGGAAAGTTGTTGAGTTTCATGAGCACATTCACCTCCTTCAGGGTTGATACCCCCTTTCCGTTACACGTTGTATAATATGTATGTATGTATTTAGAAATATATAAGATGTTAAAAAATTAACCTTACAAACTTTAAGAGGTGCTTTAGACCATCAAACTGAACAACTTTCACCATGGGACCAACTCTGAAATCACAAAAAAAAAATCAGCTGTTCTCTTCTACATTTTGACGACTCGTACGAACATAAATTCAAATATCTTTACCCCTTTTTATGTTATAAATTTAGATGGTACCTTGTTAAAATAACACTAAGAATGTTTACTTTTGTTATCCAAATTGTTTTGTATTGCTTAATTACTTTTAAATGGAAAATTATTCATACATGTCTTAATAATAGTTTTGCCACACTCAATTCTACACACATACTCTGCTCGCATACACTTTTACATTACTTACTACCACACAAATTCACTCTACAAATTCATACTTCTCCCATATACTTTTCACGCTCTGTTTTGCTGTTAGCTAAATTACAAATTAAATTAAGTGTCACATCCCAAGTCCACGTGAAAACATTTTGTCTAGCTACTAATGCCCTTCAAATACATCCTCTATATAAAAATGGTTGATACACTTAATATTATTTCTGATCTCGATAATTACCAGGTTTCCAAGTCTTTCAAAGTACCTATAGTTGACTGCCATAAACTTATTAAAAATATTAATAGAAATTTGAATATACTGCACCTCAATATCCGCAGTATCAACAAAAACTTCGATGAGTTTACAGTTTTGCTTCAACAACTTCACTTTGATTGTGATGTCATTATTTTAACTGAGTGTTGGCTAAGTAAGACAACAAAAATCCCCACTTTACAGGGATATCAATCACACCATACAAAGAACTTCAGAAATCAAAATGATGGCATCGTTATTTACACAAAACACAATTTAAATTGTAAAATTATTGAACCTGAATTTAATGAATCCAACTGCCTGGTTTGTATTATAAATGACGACACAGCTGTCATTGCCCTGTATAGATCTCCATCCTACCATTTTATCAATAGTTTTCTAAATAGCTTAGGTGACGTCCTTTCATTCCTGAAAAAATGCGGTCAAATATTTATAATCGGTGACATAAATATAGACATTAAAAGCAACAATAAAGATCGACATTCTCAAGAGTATTTGAATTTTACCGCGTCACAAGGTTTACTTCCAGCTCATCTGTATCCGACCCGTATCAATAATTGCTTAGATCATGTCTTAGTGAAAACAAATAAGGTGGCCACTACTCTTGTCATTGAATCGCAAATAACTGATCACGAGCCAGTCTTGTTAAGCGTCGATACAGATAGACCTAACTTGAAGCCATGCATAACAAGAACGGTGGTTGACTATACCTCGATTATACATGAGATTGAAAAGGCAGATTTCTCTAACGTTTTATTTTCCACAAATGCGAATGAAGCAACAAACATTCTCACCTCAACTCTCTCAGAAATTATATGTAGGCACACACGCAAAACTATAGTATCTAAAAAATACCGGAATATAAAGCCCTGGATCTCTCGCGGCCTAATCAAATGCATAAGAAACAGGGACTACATGCATAAAAAGCTTAAATCTCAGCCTGATGATCATATTTTGAAACTTACCTATCACAGATACCGGAATTTTTGCAATGCTCTCCTACGAAAACTCAAACGAAATTATGAAAAAGAACAATTTGCCAAAGCCAAAAACAATATTAAAGCTACTTGGGAAGTCATTAAAACTATAACTCACACGAAACGCCCAACTCTACCCGCATGTGAGTTAATTTCATCACAATCCATTGATTCCATTAATAACTTCTTCGTGAATGTAGGAAAAGTTTTGGCAACAAAAATAAAAAAATCCTCATCGGTAGATTGCATGCAATTTTTAACTCCAAAGAACTATATTAACACCATTGCCCTATTCGATACAGATATTCAAGAAATTGAATCAACTATTTTAAATCTGCGCAATGATTGTTCGGTTGGAATAGACTTAGTATCGAGTAAAGTACTCAAGGCGTCCCGCCATGTTTTGGGCCCACTTATTGTACACATTTGTAATGTTTCTTTTAATACCGGAGTTTTTCCTGATGCTCTTAAAAAAGCAGTAGTCCACCCTATCTATAAGAGTGGTGATAGAGACTGCGTAAATAACTACCGCCCTATTTCTGTACTTCCGGCAATCTCTAAGATATTAGAAAAACTTTTGAATAGTCGCTTGGTTCAATTTTTGAGTGCAAATAACATCCTGGCGCATAATCAATATGGTTTCCGCTCAGGTGTTTCCACTGAGGATGCTGTGTCTGCTCTCTCCGATGCTGTGACTAAGCACCTTAATAGCAAAAAGAAATGCCTTGGTGTATTCCTCGATTTGAGCAAGGCATTTGACACAGTCGCTGTGTCTACACTCCTGGCGAAGATGTGTAAAATCGGGATTCGTGGGTATGCTTTGAAACTCTTTGGGAGCTATCTTCAAGATCGTTCTCAGCATGTAAAGATAGACAATATCATTAGTAAAGAGGCTAAAATAGAATACGGGGTGCCCCAAGGGAGCATTCTTGGCCCAACCTTATTTCTCATTTATATAAATGACCTCTGCCTCCTCTCCCTTAAAAATTGCTCTGTCTTTGCATATGCTGATGACACGGTTTTACTGATTCATGGAGATACCTGGAATGAAGTTGCACAATTAGCAGAGACAAATCTCAATATAGTTAGTGATTGGTTATCAAAAAACCTACTAACATTGAATGCAGAGAAATCCAAAATTATACCCTTCTCAGTTTCCCAATCTTCCCAACCTAAAGACCCTATTAATGTCAAAGTTCACTCTTGCCTAAACCCTTCCTCCGATTGTTCCTGTCCACCTCTCTCTGTATCCACCTGTATTCGCTACCTGGGTGTCTACATAGATAGATTTCTAAACTGGCATATGCAAATTGATTATTTAGTCAAAAGAGTTAGGGTGCTTATCTATATTTTTAGAAATTTGAGGCAATCTGCCGATGTAGCCACTCTTAAGCTAGTATACTACGCTCTGTGCCAGTCTTTACTTACTTACTGTGTAGTCTGTTGGGGTGGTGCTGATAAAACTTCACTATTAAAGCTCGAAAGAGCACAAAGAGCGGTTCTGAAAGTAATGTTTCATAAACCGTATAGGTACCCAACAACTCAACTTTATTTTGATAGTGAGGTACTAACCGTCCGGAAACTATTTGTGCTTCACACTATACTAAGGAAACATCGTAGTCCTCTTGTTACCACCACGAAACGACGGGCTGATATAGTGTTTCGCTCAGAACCGCACAGTACCGCCTTTGCGCGTAAACAATATCCTTTTGTCAGCACCAGACTATACAATAAAATAAATAAAATTCTTAACATCCACACATTAAATAGACAGGAATGTAAAAGTAAGTTGAAGGCTTGGTTATTCACTTTGGACTATTCTGATACAGAGTCACTTCTAATATAAAATTCTACATATGTACTCACGCCCCCACACACACATACAAACTCACACATATATACACACATACAAACATACACTCACACACACTCTCACGCGCTGACACACACACATATACCATGCAAGTAGATAAATGGCAATATATCTATTTAATGTTTAACTTATTTTTAGTTTTAGTTTGGCTTATTTTCTGTTATTCATTAGTTACTTTTTATTATTAAATTTTTAACTTATTTCTACTTTTAAGTTCACGCCGTCTTACACGGGCTTTGAATCAGAACGAATACTTGTTAACATACTGTCTCCTAAGATACAGGTTTTGCCTAGTTTGGGAGACAGCAGGCTATGTAACCCTGTTAAATTAACTGTCCGTGTTCTAGCTATTAAGACACTGTAATTTATGGTTGTGTTCCAAATAAAATTTTATTATTATTATTATTATTATTATAAATGTAGGGAACAGCTGTTTTTTTTTCGCGATTGCAGGTTTGGTCCCATAGTGAAAGTTATTCATTTTAGTTTGATGGTCTAAAGCACCTCTTAAAGTTCGTAAGGTTAATTTTTTAACACCTTATAAATGTATGTTTATCAGTTGTCTAGTACTCATAGCACAAGCTCTGCTTAGTTTGGGACTAGATGGCGTTGTGTGAAAGTTGTGGAATATTATTATTATTAATTTGAATATTGAACCACCTAATATCTCATCACCTCACTCGTTGACATGCCCTCACTTAAAAATTGACATTATTAAAAATAGGAAATCGAGGCGAGCGAGTTCGTGAGGTGAATACTCCTCGCCTCAAATGAGGGGTAACTCGTGAGGACCTAAATTGAACGGTTCCCTCAACCTCACATAAAATTGATGAGTTACCCATCACTATTTAGTAGCGCACGGACCATGGACCGTCCGTCCAACCGTACGAGAACTGTCCATTATGTATGTATGTTTTTTTACTCCGTTGGTCTCCTGGTCGCAAGCGCGACCGCTGAGTATGGGGTCCTGGGTTCGATTCCCGGGTCGGGCTAAGCGCTCTTACGCACTAGCGGTTAACCGCGGGGGCGGTTAACCACGCGGCTAGCCGCTTTTCCAGTTTAATATGCAATTTTGTAGCGGTTTAGTGCGTACAATCATAAGCGGTTGCACATTAAACTGGAAAAGCGGCTAGCCGCGCGGTTAGCCGCCCCCGCGGTTAACCGCTAGTGCGTAAGAGCGCTTAGTGTTATTGGGTTTTTCGATTGGGAATTTCTTAGTAACAGCCCGGAGTTTGGAAGTTGGCGGTATGACACTCCCGTGCTTCGGAGAGCACGTTAAGCCGTGTGTCCTGCGCCTGATCTCTCTCCGGTCGTGTCGGATTGCCGTCCCATCGGACAAAGAGAGTGAGGGAAGAGGGAGTGCACCTGTGTCTGCGCATACACTTGTGTACTATAATATCTCTCGCGCCGAAGGCTAGTCTCGGCTGAGTTTGGCCGAAATTCGGTCTGGAGGACTTGATTTTTTTATTTATATTATATATATTATGGTTCGTTTCAATAAGCTCCAAGCATCATTCCAGCTCAAATATAGAATAGAATACTCTTTATTATGTACACCATATAAATTACAGACATAAATATAGAAATTTTACAAAGGGTGACACAATGGGCGGTCTTATCGCTTAGAGCAATCTTTTAAAGACAACCTTTGGATTGATTGAAAAGGGAAGGAGAGACAAATACTGTAGGTAGTCTGTGGTGTACTGTCACGATACAATGAATACATACATAAAGTATATTATATTAATCTAAATAAATATACAACGTGTAACGTTAAATACGCAAAACCTCAAACACCCCAAGTGATTTTTAATTCAATAGACCTATTTCACAGAGAAAATAAGTCATTTAAAAAATTGTGAAGGTTTAATGTGCTATTTTAGTTTTACTGGCCACTCTGATCGTTTCCTGCGTCTGCGACGACGCTTTATTGAGGGAGGAATCGTCACCGGGCCGCTGCGCCGCGCTGACATTGGGTTGCTTGACCTATTAATAAATAGACACGGCAACGTTTTTAATGAAGATTTTGTGAAAATGTGACTTATATTAAAAAGTGGTTGAATTAATTCTGCTCGTTATTCTGATCAAACTATTCTCAGGTTTTGCGCATTTAACGTTACACGTTGTATACATATAACAGTAGACATGAAACAGGAGTAAAGAACATATAATGATGCTGTTTAACACGTTCACGCCGGCGCGGGTCACCGGTGGCCCGCACTAAACTGTCTCATCGGGCGGCGCGGCCCACCGGTGACCCGCACTAAACTGTCTCATCGGGCGGCGCGGCCCACCGGTGACCCGCACTAAACTGTCCTATCGGGCGGCGCCGCCTCATAGCAAAACAAATGAAAATCGGCCCCGGCGTGAACGTGTTATGGTGGGTCCACACGATACAGACTTTCATACAGACTTCTATAGAATTTTGTCTGTGCAACTAAGCAGTACAGACAAATGTCGGTGTGATAAAAAGTCGCACAGAAAAAATTCTATAGAAGTCTGTATGAAAGTCTGTATCGTGTGGACCCACTATTAAGGAGAGAGGAAGTGTTTTTTTTATCATAATTAGTCTTTTTCTAGCCTGATGTTAGAAATGACAAGCTTCTACATGGAGAACCACAAGAACATTAGCAAGGAGGAGGTGAAGGCACTCACTTGCTGCGCGTTTTATGACGATGACAGTGATTGCTACTATAGAGGACTGTTCCTTAAGCTTAGTGAGGTATGTGTGCAATAACACTTATTTTTTTGAGTACTGTAAAAATATCGAAGTGAAGCCTTATACAGGCTGGCAGAGGGTTCCATACATTTTGACCGCGTAGGTATTGCACTTTTATATGTTTTTTTTTTTTTTTTTTTATATATAACCTCTTCGCAAGTTATCATGTACTGAATCCACGGTAACAGGTTGCGCGTCGATGCCACCCTGTATACAGCAGTGCGATTCTGTAACCATCTCACCGTGACAACTTAGGTGAAGTGAGCGTGGAGTGAGCTGTCAGTGTCATCCCACCTGATACTAGGGATTGACCAAGCAAACATTTACAATCATAATCGAGATTTCAATAATATTTTTTATGCTAATTCTATTGATCATTTTATATAAATTCAAAGCTAGTTTTTTATTTGTCAAAATATTACTATTTTGTGACTAGTCCAGGAAAATCAAAACTATAACGAAAATTGTAACTCTCTTTTAATGCGTTTCCTCACCGGAAGCATCATCTGCCTAGCCTTTTTCCCAACTATGTTGGGGTCGGCTTCCAGTCTAACCGGATGCAGCTGAATACCAGTATTTTACATGGAGCGACTGCCTATCTGACCTCTACAACCCTGTTACTGGGAAATACGATAACCCTTGGAAAGACTGATTGTCAGACTTTCGTGCTCCTGACCACCCGTAACGACCGTCAAAGATCCACGATTGACAGCTGGGATCAACGGCTTAACGTGCTTTCAAAGGCACGGAGGAGTCTCGATATGTAAAGATGATCACCCATCCACGGACCAACCGCAGAAAGCGTAGCTTAACCTGATCGATCGACCTGTGCGGATGTTAATATTTAGCCACGGGCCCCTCACCTTTTCCAAACCGGAAGCATTTGCCAGAAATGCTACATTTACTCGCGACCTAACCATGTTACTTCTACCTGTTTGTTTGTATTAAACCATCCTTCAGGTTCAAATCATCTCTCTACGCTACCTAGCAGCTGATGGCCTGCGCGGTCTAATAGTAAAGCCCTAGCCGTTACAGTGGAATCTTGGATTGTTACATTGATGAGCGCTTTTAGATCAGACTTTTCGTGTTTTATATTATTAACCCTTAACTGCATCGTGATGGAAATTTCCGTCAAACAATCCAATGCCATATTTTCGTTTCCACAGAGCACGGGGATTCCCCAATTGTTAGACATATTCAATTCATTTTGTTCACAGTAGATTCGTTCTGATTACCTACATAAAGATGTAAATTTCCACCAGGCCATTTAGAAAAGAAAAAGAAAACTATTTTTATTAATATACAACGTGTAACGTTAAATGCGCAAAACTTCAGACACCCCAACTGATTTTTAATTAAATTGACCTATTTCACATAGAAAATAAGTCATTTAAAAAAATGTAAAGGTTTTATGTGCTGTTTTAGTTTTACTGGCCATTCTGATCGTTTCTTGCGTCTGCGACGACGCTTTACCGAGGGAGGAGTCGTCACCGGGCCGCTGCGCCGCGCTGACTTTGGCTTGCTTGACCTATTAATAAACGGCAATAACGGTATTAACACGGCAACGTTTTTAATGAAGATTTTTTGAAAAACGTGACCTATATTAAAAAGTGGTTCAATTAATTCTGCTCGTTATTCTGATCAAACTATTTTCAGGTTTTGCGCATTTAAAGTTACACGTCGTATTTTTTAAAATATTTTTTCCTTACTATAGAGCTAATGTTATGTCCAAATAAATTTAATTTGCTTAAAAAGGAAAAATCATGCAATTAAGGGTTAAAATGTGGTTTGTCATCACTAGGAGGACAGTGATGTAGCAGAGATATTCGTGGTAGACACGGGCGAGATGAGGTGCGCGCACATCGAGCGTGTGCAGCCGTTGTACCCGCGCTTCTGTAGCCAGCCGCCCTTCGCGCGCTGCTGCTATCTAGCGGGGGTGAGTAGTAACTAATGTTACCAAGAGCACATTCACTAGCGGAAATGTTCTAGATACGGGCGAGATGAGATACACGATTGTAAAAATATATTCAAAATAATTGACGAAGCTTCAAAAGAGGAGATAATATTGGCAAACCGCTTAATTGAGTCCTCGCCTGCGGGGTATAGGGGTGCGGGGATAGGACGAGAACGGGGACCGGGAGAGGTGCGGGCGGCGGGCGCATTCTTGACAAAACTCAGTTCGCTCGCTACGCTGTTAGCGATCGCACGTGTTGACAGTTGCGGACGTTATACAGTTATACGTGAGATTACATTATCAAGATGAGTCGAAATATCTTCGGACATAAAATTAATCGACAATGCAAGCAAACCTATCTCAGGCTCCAGTCTCTCAGAAAATTAGCTCCTTGTTTTTTATAGGGTTCCGTTGGCACCCTTTGGGTACGGAACCCTATAAATGAATTACCATTCTAATATTTCACAAAACCGTATTCAGTTATCACTTGTTTGCAGGTGGACCTGGCAAGCTACCACAACAAGAATCTGATGAAGAAACAAGAATCGTTCATGTGGGAATACGTCGGCAACCAGTACAGCATTGTGGTCGATGACAAGTCAGTATATACATATTTTTATTTAGCCGGTACTGTGACGTGTAAATCCAATACACTGTAAGTCGAGTTACAGTGTTTTGCCTTAATAGCGCTCATTTGATTATTTCGAGACAGTTACATATCCCTATAGTAATATTTTTTCATTTTATGGTATGTAGAAGGAGATATGAGTACATACAAAACACTGTATTTTAGTTAAATTTATGGTTTGTTATGGCATAACACTGTGATTGAAGTTTTAAAAGACCTTTTCACGAAATAGGTATTTCTGGGATACAGTATTTTGGATTCACACGTTAGTACTATCCCACTGCTATACAAGGCTTCCCCCAAATCCTTCCAGGAACTATTGTGCCTACCTTCCAAGTCAGGATTATGCTAAATATGTGAATCTTCGTCTAGTTATCTTACTGCCATAAATATTCTAAAGATACACTCTCACTCATCGCTTTTTATGAAATACTAGCTGTGCCCATGACTTCGTTCGCGTGCATATCGGAAAACAATTGGATTTAATGTGTTTTAATTTTTTTTTTTGCGCGGATCCCTAATACTTTTTTTTAATGAAAGTCTAAGTAACTCCTTTAAATATCAGCTGTCTGCCAGAGAAAGTCCCGTCTAAATCGGTCGAGCCATTTCGGAGACTAGAGATTAAACAGACAGACACCAAAATTTGAAAAACGGTTTATTTGTTGAAGTATCTACTATTTAAATTGTATTTATTTGTATAAACTATAGTAAACATAATAACAAAAGAAAAACGTTTACTTCCACAGTACATCGGAATCTTTAGGCGTGTACGTCGTATTACCTTCGGGCGAGACGCTCAACAAAATCATCGTGCACAAAGGACTAGCTCTACCATGTAAGACAAAATAATTGGCTCAGATTTAATTAAGGGCGCGTTCCCACTATGTCGTAACGATTAATTTATCGGTGGACCACTCCCATGGTTCCCACTGTCATGACAATCTGTTTTCACTGCAAAAAATGTTGTAGACGACAGTAAATCGTGTCGTTCTATATGTGAACACCACCATTTAAACATACAGTGTGAGTCTTTATAAAGTGCACATATTAAAAAGGGTGAAAATATAAACAGTTTTATCGACGGAAAAAATGTAAAAAAAAATCTAAAAAAAAATTAAATTTTTATTTTTTTTTACTCTCGTCTGGGTACCCCATGCAAACAAACTGTTACTACTTTTAAACTAAATGTTATATTAAAACAAAACAAAATTAATAATGATCTCTAATAATAGGCCAAGCTAATAAAGCCATAATTTTTTGAAAAAGAAACCTTATAAATTAATTATTCATGATTTTAAAAGAAAATTTACCATTTTTACCATTTTTTACCATTTAAAAAAAAAAATTTTTTGACATTTTTTCCGTCGATAAAATTGTTTATATTTTCACCCTTTTTAATATGTGCACATTATAAAGACTCACACTGTATAAGCCACGACACTTAAAACTACCTGTCGTCACGACAAAGTGGGTACGCGCCCTTACATAACATCACGCACACCCATAGTACACCCACATTTCGCTGTTATAATCAAGCCCCAAGTAATAGGGGGTAAGTCTATTGCCATTAACTGGGCAGAAATCCAGACTCCGGGCTGCTGCTGAGATATTCCAGGAAGATGGATGGATGCTGGTGGTTTCCAAGTGGATTTAATTAATCACATATATAATAAAAATAGTATATATACAGGGTGTCCAAAATGTCGTGGATCAAACGAAATACGGAGATAAAGGAGGTCATTTCCAACAAAAAAAATTTCTACCGCATGGCCATAATTAAATTGTGCTAAAAGTTATGAAATCTTGAAATTTGGTACCCAGAGCCACAATAGAACTTTTGTAGTGCCGAAACATTATACAACGTGTAACGGAAAGGGGGTATCAACCCTGAAGGAGGTGAATGTGCTCATAAAACTCAACAACTTTCCCCAAAGAACATAGGTCGAAATATGAAAAAAAAATTTGGCCCTCCCATAGTAAATCAATCAGCTGGTAGTCAGTTTTGTAAGGGAGGGCCAAATTTTTTTTTCATATTTCGACCTATGTTCTTTGGGGAAAGTTGTTGAGTTTCATGAGCACATTCACCTCCTTCAGGGTTGATACCCCCTTTCCGTTACACGTTGTATAGTAATACAACACCGTTTGTTTTATTGTTTTATATCACATTTTTTTAAATTAGTCTAATTGTATAACAACTCGGTGTTTTATTTAAAGAAAACAAACATATTCATAACTTTTAGGGCGATTGAATTATAGCGATACTGTAGACAGATTTTTTGTTGGAAATAACCTCCTTTATCTCCCTATTTCGTATGATCCATGACTTTTTGGCCACCGTGTATATATAAAAATAGAGGTGTGTATCTCTATATTTCACTTTGCAGCTAAAACTGCGCGTCGTAGACGCATAGTGTTTGTATGTCTCAATAGGTACAAGGCTCCTATGGTGGTTGCAAGTTGATACCTATAAGGGTGTAGAAGATACGGGGGTTGAAACATGTGATTTCTAAAAATGTGTGATTATCATTAATAAAAATGTTTAGTATATATGAAAAAAATATGAAGTAGTGATAGATTATTAACATTACCAAATAGCTATACAATTAAAAATGACCCAGCGAAGCGGGTATTCACAGCTAGTTACTAAATGTAAAAATGCAAAACTCATTCTGAAGAGGTGGTACAAAATCGTGCTATCGGCCTACAGTTTCGCGGCATAGGGTACACTCTGTTATGCCTGGCCCAGGTTGCAGCAACCTGGAAATGTAGCAAGTAAATAAATGCTATAGTTATGAGTTGAGCTATACGATTACTGTCAAATGCTTGCACTGACTGGACTAGTCCGCTCAAATCTGTGTGGTTCTTGTCTCAAAGGACCATTTCAGGCAGTAGTCTACATTGTCTTCACATGATCTAACCAAGTTCACGTCTGGACTTTAAAATAAACTTTGACCCTTAGTTGGTTTTGTCATTCCTTGTCAAGGGTTGTTAGATAGGAGGTGTCGAATACATCTAGCATTTTTTTTTAAATAATATGTCGTGTAAAAATGTTTCCGATATCCTATTTACACAATAAACAATTTTATTTCATTTCAGTAGCCAAAATCAGTTTGCAGTTTGCGCCTCGCGTTGGGACATATTCCTAATCCACTCTCAACATAATTTATATTAATTTGTAAAAGTGTGTGAAGCAGCCTTGCTATTGACGAAACATGTCTCGCCCTCAGTAGATAAACCAGTGGAGGAACAAAATATTTCTCCTGAACGAGGTTCAAGCCCGAACCAGGCCGACTTCGGTATAACTGACTGCCCGGAATATGAAGACCCAGTTGAGGCTGTTACGGTAATTCTATTAATCCTAATAATATTATAAACGCGAAAGTTTGTGAGGATGGATAGATGGATGGATGTTTTTTACTCTTTCACGCAAAAACTACTGAACGGATTTGGATGAAATTTGGCACACAGATAGGTTAGTACCAGGATATTTTTTATCCCGATATTCCCACGGGATCGACACTTATGCCGGTGAAACCGCGGGGTGCAGCTAGCAATACACAATTCGTCTATTATTATTTACGACTAATTGCAAGGAAAAAACTTTTCTAGATTCTCGCATTTCCATAAATGGCTAGACTTTTAGGTCAAAGACTACAGCTTATTCTAAACGAATGTGAAATAAACATTATTATTATTATTAAGTCTGTGTTGTCCCACTGCGGGGCAAAGGCCTCTCTTCCCTCTTTCCACTCAAACTCAAACTCAAAGCATTTATTTCAAGTAAACCAATTACAGGCACTTTTGAATTGTCCACTTGTTTCGGTCCACCTTTAAGAAGGAGTCCAGCAGATCCCGCCATCTCATTCTGGGCCTGACGCGTCGTTTCCTGCCATTTGAAATCCAATGAGTGGTGGTTTTTGCGTATTGCAGCTCTCAATGTATGACAGATGTGGCCTGTCCAGTTCCACTTTAGTCCAGCACCTGTGCGGCCTATATCGAAATAAACATTACGACAAGAAAAGTGCAAAACCCGATTAGACTCGATAAGATATTTCAAAATCATAAAAGGACTGACTTTAAAGGAAGCTGCAAAATTGTATGTATTTTTTGCAGGGCTACAAAAATCGAGACGAAATTGACATCTGCAAACATTATAAAGGCGGGCCAGAGAAGACTTGCTTTAAAGGAAACCGGTGTACCAAAAAGCATATTCTTAAGCATCCTGGTGAGTTTGAAATAGTAGATTGTACAACTAGTGCATAAGAGATGCCATTTTACCCTGAGACCAGGGGAAGGTGGATAGTTAAGTCGAGGGGGACTGCTTTTCACTTCGATTGCGAGAAAATAAAACAGGTATAAAGTATATAACAGTATTTTCACTGTTCAAAAATGTTGCAAAATTGCAGAAGAAAATAGCTAATTCCCGCCACGAAACTTTTTTTTTTTTTTTCAACATGTCATTCCACTTGGGTACTTCATACTTGCCAACTCATAAAAACGTTTCTTTGCGTTTTAAAATAATAAATGACAACTGTTTTATCTGATTTTATTACATTAACGATAGAAAACACGGAAGTGATATAAATTAAAGCAAATCAAATAAAATGAGGACTTTAATCTGCGACGTTTAATTGTGCGTGTGGCTGTTGGGCCTGATTATCTTAGTCTTAAAAAAAAAAATACTTTATGCACTAGAGCATAAAATGAGACTTTATGTCGCCTAAGCACAACATAACACTCACACAAACACACACAATATATATTAAGTACACCTCTAGATTAATTATTATTATTATTATTCATTCATACATTGTGACCAACTCACTCGTCGCGGGAGGAAGACCTGGAGTCCTGAAATACAGGGCTGCCCTAGTTTAGGCTCCAGTCCACTCCATTTATTTCAATTCTGTACTGTGCTTTTGATTAGTGTGGAAAATAAATGATTTTTTACTTTTTTTACATAAAGACGAACTTAGAGCATGAGAAGTGAAAATATATGTAATAATTTTATTTGGCAGTACAACATTCATAATCAGCCTATAGTGTGATATGTTCTTTTCAGACGGCTGGACATTAGACCGTGTGCCCGTGATGGGCAAATGCAATTCGCTCCCGCTGCCGGCCCCCGACACTTGGCACAAAGTGCTCGTCACCTGCGTCTGTCACTACGACAGGGTCTATGTTCAACTGCAGTCGGAGAAACGGCAAGGTGAGAGTTATTAATTTAATGGGAAAGAAAGCTATTTTCGAAACCAACACAAATTTTCACGTTGTCGTCGTTATTAGGGTTCCATACCTAAAGGGTAAAACGGGACCCTATTACTAAGACTCCGCTGTCCGTCCGTCTGTCTGTCACTAGGCTGTATCTCATGAACCGTGATAGACAGTTGAAATTTTCACAGATAATATATTTCTGCTACCACTATAAAACAGATACTAAAAAACAAAATAAAATAAATATTTAAGGGGGCTGCCATACAACAAACGTGATTTTTTTGCCGTTTTTATAGATAATGGTACGGAACCCTTCTTGTGCGAATCCGACTCGCAAATGGCCGGTTTTTTTTTAAAGTCTGTTTTTAATTTAAAAAAAAAAATCTGGAACACGTATGATTGTGTTTCAAATACTTTCAATACAAATGTGCAATTTTATGTTACGACAGAGCCTGAGATACCCAGCTTCGGTGTGGTACTGCCACCGTCGACGCTGGCAGCCTTAGTACGAGACATGAACAGCCCCGCCGCACAAGTCGCGTATAAACCACTGACGGTATATCTATACAAATAAATAAAATTTATGTGTCTGTTTGTAATGTCAAAATAACAGCTCAGGGTTGTGTAGGTCAGAGTGATTATTCCATGCAAAATACTAGTATTAAGCTGTTAGTTATTAAGGTTAGACTGGAAGCCGACCCGAACATAGGTGGGAAAAGGTTAATTGCATACCACGGGTTAGCCGCGAAATTGTAGTCTGAGGGAACAGGAGTTCAAGGCTATAAAACGCTGTATAACTGCTCCGATGTCGAGAAATCTCCTAAAGATCGGTAACAATAGAAAAAGTAATTGTGTCTCATTAGTGACAGTTGAGCTATGTGCAATTTAATAGTAACAGATAGCTGCGTACCTCTGTTTCCCTAGAATTACTAAGATTCCCATCATTTTATATTTTCGAGGTGGCTGTTTTTGTTAAATCAAAAATTCATTTTTTAACACTTGGCATGCGGGCAACGTATTTTTACGTTTTTTGCAGTCTCTCACTTGAGCGCGGGTCACGTAAAAATACGTATTCAGTATATTTGTGGCCCGCTGCACGCGTGATTCGGCGGCGAAGTATGCCCGGATGCCAAGTGTTAATAAATTGTCCTAAAATAGAAACCGGCCAATCAGGAGACAGTATAATAATTTGCTAATTGTTAGTGGTTCCGATACTGCCCTATTATAGAAAAGTATTATTATACTCGTATGGATGGGTCCGATCATATTTAACAAAATACTCGATGTAATCAAAAATTAGAAATTTCGAATTTTCAAAAAGAAATTGACAGGTCTATTAATTAATAAATTTTATTATTGTTATCGAATAGGGGCGTAGACAACCACGCCCCTATTCGATTTGATCCATGCTTCCAGGGAAATCCTGTATAATTATATTAATGAGTCTTTATTATTATAGCTAAAACTTTGCATGCCTTAATTAAGGTAGTTAGTGTAGGATCATTTTAAACTTAACATCTGTAACTTGTACCTACTTTCTGTGCAAATAAGAAACTATTCTAGTCTATTCTAAGGCTAGGCAGATTGATTTTTTTTTCTCACTTTCATTCCTTCCCTCCCTCTTGCTCGTGAAGTAATAAAAGGAACCGTTTATTTATTTATTTGTCAGATAACTCCGGCGCAAGGCGAGCTAGTGGCGGCGCTGTACCCGCCCGACAACAACTGGTACCGCGCGCGAGTACTCTCCGTCACGAGGGCGGACCAGACCGTCGAGGTAACGGCAATATTTTGAATACCTACTTATCATTACATGAAATGACACTAATATTATAAAGGCGAAAGTTTGTGTGTGTGTGTGTTACTTCTTCACGTTCAAACGGCTGAACCAATTTTGATGAAATTTGGCTCACAGATAGTTTATAACCAGGATTACAACATATAATACTTTTTATCCCGATATTCCTACGGGATCGAGACTTATGCGGGTGAAACCGCAGTGCGCAGCTAGTACATGAATAAATGTCGCGTCATGGGTGGCCGAGTTGCGAAACATCGGGTCTTCTTCATATATTATTTATTTATTTTATATATTTATCCTCCTACTGGAACGCCATACAGCAATTACACCAACGGAGCAAAAAATTACATGTGCTGCTTCCCATCCATCCTGTGTGTGGTGGACATCGAACGGGCGGCGATGGAACACGCACGCTCACACAGCGTCAGCTCAATAGTGCCATTACTCCATCCAAATCACGCACATTCTTTGCGATTTTTTTTTTTTGAGACACAATTAATTTTTCAAAATAAATGCATTAAAATTGTAAAAACGGAAAATTTTGATGTGTCGTCCTGATTGACAGATGTCAGATGTATGATTCATGATCCGACATAGTTTAGGAAGGTGTGGGTACTCGAACGAAAAGATATTCGAATTTAAAATAACTAATAAACAAGCAAACGAGACAAAAACGTGCGCTGGTACTGAGCATTTGCCAAGACTGTCCGAGCTTGACTGTCGACTGTAGACTGTAACACCACTCGGTCTCCGCCAGTCCCCGCTGCATCCCCTCCACCGAAAATCGTGTCCAAGCGGTAGGGCTCGCTTGCGTTCGCTGGTATGATTCTTCTTTTACCAATCAAATTGTTAGCTGGCGCTGGCAGCTGTACTGTGGCGCCATCCTTCCAAGACAAGTATCTAAATATGCTAACTGTCAAAGTGACCGCTGGGCAACAGTCTCCACACGGCGAGTGACTAAGGATGGGCGGCGCCGCTGAGGTCGGCACAGAAGGCGGTGCCGAGACGACCTAGAGGCGTACCGCAAGGGTTGAATCGAGGCGGCGCTAGAAAAGGATGCCTGGAAGGATTTGGGGGAAGCCTGTGCTCATCAGTGGGTCACTGTAGGCTAACTTAAACGAGATTAGCTAAAATTCATACAAACACACTAGCTAGAGAGCTGTTAAACAATAAAGAAGACATCACAAGGGTGAAACGCCGCAAATCACTACATAGTATAAAACAAAGTCGCTTCCCTGTCTGTCTGTCCCTATATATGCTTAGATCTTTAAAACTGCGCAACGGATTTTGATGCGGTTTTTTTTAATATATAGAATGATTCAATAGGAAGGTTTATATGTATAATACATGCATAATATAGTAGAGAAACAGTGATAATTTTAGAGATTGCTAATGTGATGTCGTAAATAAACACATTTTTTTGCGTTTACATTGTAAACCCTGGCTGAACCCGTCGAGATACATCAAAATAATGTACTACAGTATTGTACACCTTAAAAAGGTCTACAAAAAAGTCCGCGATAGTATATGTCTATCTCTTAGGGATAACCCACAATAACCATTTTTTATCCTATACTTTTTACGAGAAATAATGGCTCTAAACTTATCAGTGTTTCTCCATTGCACCCGTGCGAAGCCGGTGCGGGTCGCTAGTATTAAAACTAAATTAAAGAGATTAGAAACTACTCTTTGATGAGTATTACTTACTTACTACCAGAGGAATACCTCCACAAAAATATTTAATTTCATCATGTAATCTGATTATGGATAAGAATGCCGACTGCAGGTGAAAAAGAGGAGAGAGAAAAAAAAAACTTGACATTATTCAAAATCGATCTTCAATCATCCTGGGTGGAATCTAGCTGAAGACTTAATTTAATTTAACCTTGTAAATATTTTACCCAGGTGATGTACGTAGACTACGGCACAATCCTATGGGTGAAAGAGGACCAGCTTCGCGTACTAGAGCCTCGCCAGGTGACGTTGCCGATGCAAGCCATCCGCTGCGTGCTGGCGGGCGTGCGCGCGCGCTCGCGGCTCAGCCAGCAGTGGGCGCAGGCCAAGTTAGTGCTCGGCGAAATGGTGCAGAATAAGACGCTTGATATGCATGTCATGTAAGTAAATCGCCGTGTATCTACTGCTTACAGTGGTTTATCCCCCATTTTTATTTATTTTATTTATAATAAGCACACCAACAGCACAGCCACTTACAACTCAAATAAAAAATCATAATAAAAATTGCCATTTCAGCAGCCATGCAAATAACAGGTATGCATGACATTTGACTTACAAATATTAGAGACAAAAGAGAACAATAAAAAATGTGTCTAGTAAATCTTAATCTAGAACACTACAAAACAAAACAAACCAAATTGAGCTACATAGACGTGCCCTCTTCACAGTGTCTAAATAGCGAACGTCTGTATGAAGCAAAACTCATGGAGACAATATCAATAGGAAAATCTGTCAAGTTGGACCTTTCATATTTAATAGAACTTAGAATTTGTTAAATTTATAACAATATATTTAAACTATATCCCAAACTACAGTATGGCAGTTTGGGACATACGCAACCCTTCCCACGCAACCCCTGCTCGACTATTCTGAGAAAACGGTCGCGTTCAACAACTATAAGAAAATAATACATCGTGTAACGTTAAATGCGCAAAACCTGAAAACAGTTTGATCAGAATAACTAGCAGAATCAATTGAATCACTTTTTAATATAGGTAACATTTTTCAAAAAAATCATCATTAAAAACGTGGCCATGTCTATTTATTAATAGCCCAAGCCATCACATGCGCAAACCCGCCAAAATAGGTAAACAAACACAAATTGCTGTCGACAAATTTAAATTTTCTCATACGCGGGATAAGCTTAAGCTAAGCTTTTATTTCAATGCAAATACGAATCTTCCATACAGTACCATGAATAAGACAATTTGAAGTAAACAATAATGCTACCTATCTTTTTTTAACTTAAACGTAACCTAAGGGTTAGAAAGAGAAATGACGATCTCCACGGAGGCGGACGTGTAAAATACGTGACAGTGGCCATGTTTAGTTCAGTCTGAGCGGCGCCGGCACATGCGCCACAGGTGTAATTGTTTTATCCCGTTACCCCGGCGGCGCGTGAGCGCGAATTTCGCGACTATGGCGTTTTTGTACACAAACATTCAATATTGTGAAATGGTGAGAATGTTGGCGAAAGTTTTTTCCAAAGCCGGGAAAAGTGTGATGGAAACATTTAAATCACTGTTCAAATATAACCTAAGTTCTTTATGAGCGTAGATAGTAAATAATAATTTCAGCGCGGCGCAGCGGCCCGGTGTCGATAGAGCGTCGTCGCAGACGCAAGAAACGATCAGAATTACCATTAAAACTAAAACAGCACATAAAACTTTTACAATATTTAATTTTTTTTTTTTTTTTCTCTCTGAAATAGGTCAATTCAATTAAAAATCAGTTGGGGTGTTTGAGGTTTTGCGCATTTAACGTTACACAAGTTAACGTGTAACGTTATACGTTGTATAAGTAGATACGAACTGGCAGCAGATGTGGTATAGTATATTCGAACAAGACAACCTTTCTACGGAACTGCGCGTTTTGAGCAAACAGATGCATAAAAAACTAAAACGACTTTCTTGCAAAGAACAGCTTCAAAAATGCATATTGTCTTATTTCCAGCGCCCGGGAATACGACGAGATATCCGTCGAACTGTTCGACGAGGAAGGTTACAGCATAGCAGAGCAGCTAGCGGCCAACAACATGGTCGACCTGACAGAGTACCATGTCATCGATGACTCAGCCGTCACCAAGAAGATTGTCGTGCCATAGACACGTGCTTCTCTATAAGATTAACTTTTATTTGGGCGAAGCTACAGTACATCAATATAGGAAGTTTGTTAATGTAAAACATGGTATGCCTGGTATGAGTGTCCGAGATTATATCATATTGTTAGGCAACATTTATAAATAAATATCGCTTGACTTTACTTTGGTATAAAGTATCTGTCTCATACTAATTTGAACACTATTCTTATAAAAACATTCATATTTGTATGAAACGCTTGCTCACATTCTCTTGAACGAATATGAACATTATAAGCACAAGAAAATGGTTCAAATTCGTATGAAACGTTTACTTAGTAAAGTCAAAGTGGGGTCTTTTAACCTTGCCCTTAGAAAAAGCTTAGCTTTGTACAGCTTCTCTCATACAAAAAGCCCTATGTACCACATTAACGCGTATGTACTTTATAAAAGTGTAAAACAAACTAGTACTGCCCGGTTTCTAAAACCATAATCAAAGCCACTGATTAGTAGATCATAAGATTAGAGAACTGATTTTCTTAGGTTGTCGGATGTTTACTGTATTGTATTTTTCCTGTCTCTTCTTTCCTAATCCCTGAATCAAACTATCGGACAGAAGTACTGGTCTGGACAGACCAACATCTTTACGTGAAAACTTACAGTAATAACTTGTGAAAATGAATCTGTTAACAGTTTTACGATGGGCTTATGAAATCTCCAACAGAGACCATAAGTATAGTTGATGAATGTCAAACAGAAAGCATTGCTATGAAAGACGAATTACCAGCTGTTTAGCGTCACTTCGTTATCATTTTTATCTCACGAAGCAACGCGCTTTACTTGTGGTAACCAAGAGCACAAACACGATGTGAATATGTGCGTGAAAACGAGTAGCGTCAGCACATAACACACACAAACACTTCCGACCTCGTCATTGTCTCGAGCAAAGCGTGCATTTATTCGTGAGTTAAAAATACTGTAACTTCCAATTAGTACGCTCTAACACAAGGTTGAATGTTTTATTATCTACTTGTCCGTTCTGGCGTTACGCGATGCATTTTCTGTTAGATGTGCGATCACTTACACGTAGTGACTTGCGTATTGTTAAACACTATCTACCGATAGTTTGTTTCTAGCTTTATAATAGGGCCGAAAGAGTTCAGTCCTTCAAAATAAGTTAGATCCATGACACTTCTTTTGAATATGCACGTGCCTTAACGTTGTTCTTCTAGAGAACGAGTAGGGATCTTATCTGGCATAATGATTATAGTATACTATAAAATCTCATTATTATGTGTCTAAAGCTACGGTTTCTTAGAAGAACGGTGGCCGCCACGATGCCGGCTGTCATGAAAATTATGACATCGGGGTTTGACTTAACGGTGTCAAAAACGCTCTCTAAGAAAACACACCAAATTACTTTCATAAATAATGCCATTTGCCGGTAAATTCCGGACGCTATGTGGCGGTCATTACTCTTCAAAGAAACTGTAGCTTTACTTCACAAATGTATATTGTGATATACAAGACTGCTTTAGAGATTTCTAGCTTGTAATATTGCCACATAACGTGACAGGCCTAAGTCTTAATAATTATGTCTTTTGCCTAAAATTCGCTTAATATTCTCAATGTTACAGAGTATTAAACTGACGCACAAATTATATAAAATGTATGGATTCGATTTTTATAAAAACCTCGGTCATTTTGTTGTATTTTTTTTTTTTTACTTTTTATGTAATTACAAAACATTTAAGAAGGTTTTAAGCATTCGTGTATATTTGTGATTATCCTGCGACTTATACATATTTATAAGAGTACTTTGCATAAGGATAGATTTATTATATGCATTTATTTCTCGCGAACCGCCGTCCTAGTATAATAAATATAGGCTGGACATCGACTCACAAACTGTAACCATGAATTCAGCACACGATTCTAGATCCCTAGAGTAGAAATTTTAAGCCAGTTATAAAAAAAAACTGTTGTTTCATAGAAAATCGCTATACCTACGCGGTATAAATTATGGAACAGCAGATTTTTGAAGTGAAAACTTCTTTAGCATCGTTGTGATTTGAAACTCAATGAAACGAAAAAGCGACAGTGAAAAGAGATAAACACATACATCTATAGGATTTAACGTGCGAGAGAATGAGATAGAAGGCATTATACACTGTTTCTTATATTTGTGATCTCTTTGTGCGCTGTCCGTACCCTCTCCCATCTTCATACGTTCGGGAATATTCGTAAGTCTTCGTAGATTGTCGGTACTGCTCTGGGCGCCTTCAAGCAGAAACCTAATAACATTTTTGAAGGTTTCACTTCTATCGCGTGTGAACTGCAGACGTGTTTTTTTTTTTTATAGCTGACGAAAAATGTTAACGCAGTTGGATCCAGAATCATGTCCTGCCGGCCGATTCTGTAAATATCTCACTGTGAAATCATAAGTGAAGTGAGCACTTAATAGTGTGAATCCCTAGCGAATGACAGCTCACTCTACGCTCACTTCACCCAAGCTTTCACGGTGAGATGGTTACAGAATCGCACGGCTGGACCCATGGTTACAGGATGCGCGTCGTCGTCCCTGTCACTGTACAGAGTCTGTGTGTGTAATTGAAAGCACTATATTTGTAATAAAACTCATCATTCCGTTTCAAGGCTATTCTAGAAAGAAAAGTGTTTGTGGTACTTGCTTCCTATTTCTGAGTTTCGATAGAATCGTGGTGAGATTATTATGAAATCAGACGTGGTGCTGAGAAATGATGTGATAATACTGACGAACATTCTATGTGCTTGTGTCAAACACGATACACAGTAGATAGCATAAACGTATACTGGGTCAAATAAAATTTGCTAGCGCAACTCCGCAGACGTGATTTCGATATCTAAACGGAAAAGTTTTGATAAGTTTTTGGTAGTCAACGACCGCAGCTAGTGTAGTTACTGGAAGTATGACTTTGGAAAATCTTATTTTTTTTTTTGTTTTGTGGTTTTTTAAATATCAATACCCATCATGATTTACGACTGTGGAGTTTCGCTGACTAATTTAATTTGACCTTGTAGAGACGTATATACATTTTTTACTTGCAATTAGCTGGCTCGAATATTAAACGAAGATGTTAAATATTCACTTCTGATATGCATAATATTATTGTGCATATAATGACTTGCCCTGTTTGGGCACATAAAGACGGGACTGTTTTTGGTAACAGCTATAAAAGATTGGACATAAACGACCAGTAAGTATGTAGTGTTCTATTCATGAGCTATGCTTTTAGTTCTTACGTGAAACTTATTTGAACTCTTTCAAATTAATTAACAATTAATTAATAACCAAAAGCGTTTTTTCACTTATTTTGGCTTTGTCCAATATAATTTACAATACTTTGCAATTCAATAAAATTCATTTTACATACAATTAATTTATCATCTAAAGACGGTTCAGCGAATTTTATCGATATAAATAAATAGGCTTAATTTTATTACACACCATAATTGCAACACCGTTCATATACAAAATCATTCATTTTAAAGGGAACAATGGCGGTTGTTGCTAGTAGAGGGTCTATTACATTGCGTTGCACAATGTGAACCCATCTTGAGCATGTAAATTCAAATTTTCGGACTTTATTTTAACTTGCAGGTCGGTGTTAGGTTATATTGGTGATTTTTTTTTCAGGCTCCGAGTTTTTACAGGGTGTTCTACTCATGAATATACACAACTTTCACTATGGGACCAACTCTCAAATCACGATCTATTTGACCAAAATGTATGAAACACCTGATTTTTTTTCGTGATCTCAGAGTTGGTTCCCTAGTGAAAGTTATTCATATTCATGGGTGGAACAACCTATAAAAATTTGGAGACGGTAAAAAAAGCATGCTGTATTTTGATCATAATATGATTCACGCCTTCTTCCCATGGAGGTAGGCCGAAACTACAGAACAACACCTGCTACAATCCTTAGTCCTTGAGCTTCGTTTATGCTTATACCTGGTCATACAAGCACGCCGGTTGCGAGCACTACGCACCTGACCTTTCTGAAGAACATCACCAATAAGGTCACTATGTCGACGTATATGACTATGCCGTACGCCTCCCGGCGTTTCCACTCCTCATTCATTCATTCACTCATTTAATATGCATTTAACCGACAAACTGCCTAAGACACCTCCCAATACTTTAACCCCCTCACTAATAAACGTATTATATCATATTATTATGAATAGTTACACACCGATTTCTCTCTTTCAGTCGTCAGTAATTTGACTTTTGAAAGGAGAAGACAAAGCGTGTAACTAAACAGACGCTATACAACGTTTATTAGTAACGGTGTATTATAATAGTCTTTGTGATAGAATTAAAATTTTAGTTTTTAATACATTTTAGCTGATTGTTGAGCAGATTCCTATTTTTGTGATATATTTTTTTTTATGTTTGTAAAAAGCTCTAGTTGGAAATAACTGCTGTATGATTTTGAAATAAAGCTTTATATAATAACAGCACGTTTTCTTTTTTGTTATAAGTAAATAGATAGCTGAAATGTTTTATACCCCTTTCAGACTCGGCAAGGTTTTAAGTAAACTGCAAAATTATTTATAAGAGTTTTATTTCAACGAATCGACGCAAAAGAACCAGTCCATAGCCCCCGCGTTAAGGCACTTCACTCCGCATATTATTTTCTAATACAAAAGAAATAGTATAGACATCCAGTGAAGCAAACACACTCACCACGTTGGGAATAACAGTTTGATGTGCCATAAGCAGACCGAAACAGATTTAGATTGAGATTCTTGGTTTGTGTATAGGGCATATAGTCAGGGCGATCTTGAGTTAATTCGCCCATATTATAATTTTTGGGGGCAAAACTAAAAACGACGACATTGCATCGCATTTCAGCCCATATTTCCAAAATCCATATGAATACCAGAATTATGTACTCCTAGGCTACCTCAAAAACAGGCCTTCAAAATCCAACCCTAGAGCTATGCCTTTGCTATCTTGTATTTTAAACCTAAGATTACACAATCCCACAGGGGGCTCCTTCAAAACTTGAATATATGGAACAGATTAATAAACATTGCTATTTGGTATACAGTCATAATGATATAAGTACTAACTATTCTTACTAGACTAGAAATAAATATCAATAGGTACATGAAATACTTAGTTATTTTAATTAATATTGTATGATTATAATTATAATAAACATTGAACACTCCAGGCGAAAACGATTGTAAAACTACATGCATGAATATTTATGACCTAAAATTAGTTATATGAAAAACTCTATGTCATGGAAAACCTCAATAATGTGACCAGCAGTTAGTCACAACTATTTGGTATACTTCCGTGTCAAATCGAACATCAATCAAATGACCTTTTAACCTCTGGTATGTCGGAGCGTAGACCCACGCGCCAAATTTTGTATACGTAAACTGTCGGAACATATATCTACGACAGACCAGAGGTTAAACGCTGTTCACGAGTCCAAAACCTGAAACTTTTGTCTGTTTAAATTATAAAGACAACCGCTATTCTTCCAACAGCCATTTTCTGTCAGGAAAAAGGCAAATCAGATAATCAAAAATGTGCATTTTCGACACAACAGTCTGTCAAATGATTGTGTATAGCTAAGCAGAATACTAATTACTGGGAGTAAAAATGTTTCCATTGAAGTTTGGATGTGTCAATTGCCAATATTGTTTTTCTCCCAAATTCATTATGGTTGAAGTACAAAGTTGATTCATGATATTATTTGATTTTTAGAGCAGCCAGAAAAAACCTGGACAAATTCTTATGACAGTATATATTAGTGGATATAAATACAAGATGAATGACTAGACTCCCTATTGCTAGCTGCCCAAGCTACATTTACAGCAAACCAGCATTACATATTTTGGCAAATTGAAACCGTATATATCAGCAGAATACATTGTAAAGCAAGATGATTATATGTCCATAATGTAACTTTAAACATCATTAATAAACAGTTTAGGTAATTCTGACTCTAAACGAATTACTCTCACTAAGGAGGTCAGACTCCAGTTATCATAAGGATTAGAACTTTTTGGTGTGTACTCAGGAGCTACAAAGGTACTGTAGTATGATATTAGTTCATGGGACTGATCTCCATCCAAGTCTGCTATCATCAAAGACTTCTCCTGGTATTCTAAGTCAGGCTGGCATAGCGGCAGTGGTGTTTTGCTCTCTATGGGCCCTCGCACACATATCTGCACAATATCCGTCTGACTAATGTTCACATTGTGGGTCTGCAGTTTGTCAAACAACACCAGAACTATCCTCTCAGAAATGTCATGAACTGTAAAGTTAGTATACTTGATGAAAGCCGATATTGAAGCAACGTCTATAGTGGAACGATAGAACATGTCATTGATGTTCTTTGGACTTTGATTCTGAACATTGTATCTGACTTCGTCAATTTTAAGTGCACCCTTTGCCAGGTGTGCACTGTTCCACTGTCATAATTTTAACACAAACCCTCGTATGGAGTTTGCAAAAGCAAAAGAGCTGGGCCGCATAGCATAAACATTGTTGGCAGTGTACTCCCAGCTGACATTAGTTGTGCCGTTTCTTTCCAACATCAGTTTCAGATATACTCTGCAAGAATTTGGGCATTCTCCTGAATTTTCCACTTTCAATTTTCCTGGACCGTTTGTGAATGTTTCTATAGTGTTTCCAATGTTCTTTTTCATGCTTACATTGATTCTTTTTAAGACTGTTGGTGGAGGCTGATTATGATTGATAGGTAGATCCTTTTTCAGCATTTTCTTCAATACTGTGAATGATATGAGTCTCACAGCTTCAGTTGTGCCATTCTTACAAATGTATGTGACGGTGTCCATCTCGGGCAGAAGTTTTACTGACAGACAGTCATCTATGGGAATTGGTTCAGCCATAATAACCCCTGTTGCACCAGATATCATCAGTAAAGAGTTGTGATTTGTGCTAGGATACACAGTGGCAACAGTCAGCAAGTCATTAACTTTATCATCATTCATGTCTTTTACCATAACAGGGAAGTCTATAGCTACTACTTTGCTCAAGTCTTTGCCTTGCTTGTGTATGTGCCAGTAATATGTTCCCGATACAGAGTCTAAGGCGGCCAGTAGTCCCTCTGTACCTGACACAATACAGTCTTTCTGTCTATCCCTGTTCACATCAAGCAGGTGACAATTAATATCAGTTGGTATTCTACTCTCTCTGGTGAACCAGCCAACCTTGCCAGAATTGCCGACAATGAGGACTACACCATTCACATTATCACTGCTGCTTTTAGGTTCTAGCCTCATGTGATTGCCCCGGTATATGAATATCAAGTTCTTTGTGTGAGGTATAGCGCCGTCGACCACTTGCACGGCTCCTGATAGTTCCATTTCGTTGTAAGGCAGTTCCCAGCTGGTCGTCCTATCTTGCCATTCGTTAGCGGCACAGCTGCCGACTTCAGAACACGGTATACCCCACAGAAATATCACCACGGTAAATATGCACATGAGTATCGAAGCGATGAACGCACACCGGCGCGGGAAAGACATCTTCGTGGATATATCCGATTGCAGGAAGCTTACGTTATCCATTGTGCTTTCCACCGTGTTAACGTTGGTGTTGAACTCGTCCATGTCACTTATGCTGTAGTTTTTCGAGGACTGTAAGCCACTGTTGAAGTCCAGGTTGTTGCAACTGTCCGTAGCTTTGATATGCATAGCATTTTCGAGCTTGTCATCCTCGGATTCTGAGTCGGAAAGGATTTGTTTCAGCGGTGCATAAAACCCGCCATTCCCATTAGCCGACATGACGTAGGTCAAAAATTATTTCACATCACATTGTATTTCTTCAAATTAATAACTTAACGAATAAATATGAATACACAAGTTCAATCAATAAACAATAACCCAAAACCGCTTTTGCGTTTCGTTTCATTTGACATTTCTCCCCTCCCATAGAGGAGTAAAGTAAATTATGTTCCTTGTTTCTTCCCGTTCCGTTCTTTGGGCGACCAATCAAAGAGGGACGGGTGCGTTCCCGAATTTCTCGATGTAAAAAACAAATCTTTGTAATTTGCAGTTTTCATTTTGGATTACATATATATATTCATTTTAACCTAGGATAAAACCGCTGCGAGTGCACGACGGCAAAGAGCGACTATACGCTGGTAAGTTCTTGTCCACTACGACGCACCAACGATGGGTGATATGGGAATGGGACCAACTCTGAAATCACGAAAACAAAATCAGCTGTTTAATACAAAAGTTAAATACCTACTTGAATAAAATGTATGAAACATGATCTCATAGTTGGTCCCATAGTGAAAGTTGTTCTTATTCTTGGGTAGATATACAACGTGTAACGTTAAATGCGCAAAACCTGAAAATAGTTTGATCAAAATGACGAGCAGAATCTATTGAACCACTTTTTAATATAGGTCATAATATTCAAAAAATCTTCATTAAAAACGTTGCCGTGTCTATTTATTAATAGGTCAAGCAAGCCAATGTGAGCGCGGCCCGGTGACGACTCCTCCCTCGGTAAAGCGTCGTCGCAGACGCAAGAAACGATCAGAATGGCCAGTAAAACTAAAACAGCACATAAAACCTTTGCAATTTTTTTAATGACTTATTTTCTCTCTGAAATAGGTCAATTGAATTAAAAATCAGTTGGGGTGTGTGAGGTTTTGCGCATTTAACGTTACACGTTGTAGGTATAGATAGGTTGATGAGGTGTAGGTACTTTCAAAAATTTAAACCACAATATATAAATAAACTGATATTAATTTTATCATCGATTAATTGTTGCTTTATTACATTTATTTTAAATACTATTACCTACAAAGTTAACAAATAATTAAATAATTTTCTATGTATACTAGTCTGTGGCTGTAAGTACACCTCATCAACCTATCTAAAATGTTATGGTTGCGTTGCATTGCACTAGTGCCTTAAATATACAAAATTAGGATCTCCACTCACAAGCTTAGTGGCGTTTTTCCCTTGGTGACATTACTGAGACTTCAAATAGAACAGCCCTTACAATATCTTTAGTATATAAAATGTTCCAAATCTTTTTATTGACATGGCTTTACACACCGTTGAAAAATCTCTCAGGTGTGCTGGTTTCCTCACGATGTTTTCCTTCACCGGTTTCAGCAAATCATAATTAATTTATAATACGCACATGAATTCGAAAACACATTGGTGCGTGCCGGGGTTGGAGTCTACGTCCTGTGACTTGGTAGTCCAACGGTCATATCCCTAGGCTATCATTGCTTCTAGAGGTTACCTAAACAGTCACTGACGTACCGTTCTGTTGGGGAACAGTCCATGGGCCAATTGTTCTTTGGGTGAAAAGTTATTGGTCAAAACATTGTTGGTTAAGCATTCACTGACGTAGAGTTATGCTGGCGAAACGTTCGTGGGTGAAAAGTCCTTTGGATGAAAAGTTAATGGTTTAAAGATAATGTTGACCAACGGTTCATGGACCAATCGACTGTTGGTAAACCGTTTCAGTTTCCATTATGGCATTTCAACAATTCCCATCAGAATATTAATGAATCCCTACTCTCATTCTCTGATGCTTGCATGGATCTTCCGGTTTGTTGAACGGAGTAAAGATTGGTCTTGTCTACTAAATCTGTAAATATATCTTTAGAAAAAAATAAATACCTACAAATAATCAAGGGGGCCACCATCTGGAACATTGACATAGATTTTGGTTCTTTATTCGATTACGGCACGGTGACGAAAAATACCTTTCTTCCACACTTGTAAGAAAGAAAATTTTTGAATTTTCTTCGATTTTTTGGCAGCTATATGCTTTTTTGCTCGTTTTACCAATATAAGACGTACCAGGTGTTGATGATTGTACCTAAGATGGAAGCTATATTATTGAAGATAATGATGGAGCATTATCATAGTTTGGTTTTCGGGATGGTGTATTGGCAATTCCCTCGCTACGCTCTGAATTCAAACAATCGCTCTCGCCCTCAATCCATTATTTTGGTCCCTTATGATATGACACAAGTACTACTCTGTTTGTTAACACGGCATTATTTTGGTTTTATTAGCAGCTAGTGACTACACTTTCTTGTAAGTTTGTGTGAGCACTATGAGGACCGCCATGACCGAAATATGGTCTGGAAGACTATTACTAGCATCCACTCAGGTGTATTGGAATAATAAGGGTTGTATAAATGAAATGCAAAAGCTATAGGCAGAATGTATATTTTGTTTTGTATATAAATTATTTGCAGTTCTTTCAATACATTAGTCTACAAACATTTAAACACAAGTATTCTCTATTATGTCACACTTATTTAATTGGTGCTTTCCCCTTACAAAATGGTACAAAAATAAATTAGACAATTGGATATATTAAACAAGATGACAATGGACAAGTAATAATTGCAAGTTATTTTAAAATAATTTTGAGGCTCATAACGTTCTTTTTTTAAAATGCGTATTTTACTAATAAAACATATTCATAGTGTGAAGACTAAGGTTACTCTAATTGAGATTATTCAAGGTACATACATGATCTATCCTATATTAGTGAACGTCACTAGCCGAATTTTCCACCGCACGCTAAATCACTTGAGTGCGTGAAACTTAATAAAAGCAAATTCACAATTAAGTATGCTACATCGTATTTCCAGATGTTCAATCATTTAAATTGAAGGAGAAAGCGTTACGGTAGCCTAAGGTAATGGCTGGTTAGTGTCAGGTTGTATATTGATTAAAATATAATTTGCGACCGAATTATAATCATTAGAATCAGCAATACAACTCCTTAAGTTACAATTGGCCTCTAATGTCATGATTTCAGGAAATAGTCATTCAATAGGGTAATATGAACATAGAAGTGATGTATTGATGAATTTTATGATTACAAGCTGTAATTTAACACGTTCACGCCGGCGCGGGTCACCGGTGACCCGCACTAAACTGTCTCATCGGGCGGCGCGGCCCACCGGTGGCCCGCACTAAACTGTCTCATCGGGCGGCGCGGCCCACCGGTGACCCGCACTAAACTGTCCTATCGGGCGGCGCCGCCTCATAGCAAAACAAATGAAAATCGGCCCCGGCGTGAACATGTTATTAGCGCACAACCTTATAAGGGGTCACTGTACTCATCATTATGAACAACTTTTACTATGGGGCCAAACACGAAATCGCGAAATCACGGAATCGCGTCAGTAGGCAAGAGCGTTGCCGCTACGCCACGCAACCATAGCTGCAAGCAGTGTAAAGATTACTTCTATTTAAGTTACACGTAGAACTTTGAATCGATATTTCTCGAGAATGAAAGCGTATTGCGTTCTACCACTTTACATAAACAATAAGGGGAATCTGTCCTTTAACTGTAAATAAAAGTGATGGGAATCTGTGGTTCCCAAGTTTGATACTCCCCTTGTAATTTACACTTTGTATAATTCAATAAATAAATATTTGTAAAGGTCGCGAATCATATTTAGATCGACGTATGTACATCCTGACGCAAATTGCAAAAAACGAAAGAAAAATTGAATTTCGCGGGCTAACCTGACGTTTTCGCCTTAGATATAATATTACAAGTTTCACGCAAACAATGCACATTACGAGACACCAAACCATTACATGGTTCAGTCTGTGGCGATTACATATGCATATTTTCTCATTACTTATCATTTATTAAAATAAGGAAATAAATAGAAAAACAAAACAAGAATTATGTACATAATCTTCAGCCTCAAAAATACTTCCATTTGAATTAAATATGACAAAGTAAATTCTCAATTTGGTTCATTAATGTTTGATGGCACTTCTTTTTATAACAAGGCTTTATGTGTGTGTGCCGAGACTGCGTCCAGAAGAAATATATTATGTGTCTATAAACCAACCATGGATAGGAACAAGAAAAACTAATATAATGTAAGGTTGATGAGTAATTCTAACTTAACCAAGAATAAATAAATAAAAATATAGCTCTATTATATAATGTGATGACTTCTTAAGACGATGGACAAGATTAGGCATTAGTGAACAATTTGCTACAATAATAATATCAGCAGGGGATCGTTACTCGATGCACACTGTTGCGGCGGCGCCGCGTGACATACGATGGAGTTACGTACATTTAACAGAACAGTATACAGGCAATTATTACACAAACAGTATTTGAAGTTCAAGGAATCAGTCTTGCATTATTTTTCTCAAAACATCTTTATATACAGACACAGAATAATTGGCTTAATAAAAATAATCTGCGTAAACATTTCACTAAATACCATAGTTGAGTCCCATATTCAATACTTACAAATAATACAGTTAACATTATTAATTTAACTATTCATAAATTATTTTGTTAGTCGGTATTTAAAGGATCCGGCCCTTTCTAGCAACCTGTACTAGACATTACAATGCATATTAATTTGTACAAATAAGATTATAATATTATGATAATGCAAACGCGAAGTCCACCTTAGGAATCTAGCAGCTCAGTTCATCGACCTGTCCGCCACCCAATCATAGGAATCAAACTACAATCAGCTGGAGCGATCGCTCTCAATCATTTCCATAATAACTAATATCTTCACTAGGCATCGCTCAGATTGGACTAAATAAATTACTAACAATAAATAATTCCGAGGGTTAGATCGAGTAAGGATATTCTCCGAGATAGTCTATTAATGTGGAAGGTAGTGGAAGCAGCCTGTGTTTGGGAGCGCACCATAGTTTTGGCGTGAGGGGGTTGGAATCTAGAGCCTTGTGCACGGCGAGGCGGGCCGCGTGCAGGAGGGATGGCGGCTCCTTGCGTAAAGGGGACTTGAGCATGACGGGCGAGTGCGGACAGCCCTCGCGGTCTACCCACACCGTGCCGGCCGCGCCGCGCTCGCCCACGCGCGCGTAGTGCTGGACCAGCTCCACCACGCATCGGAAGCGCGGCATGTACCTCGCCAGCGGTCGGTCACAGTCTAACCTGCGAACAAAACAGCAATTATTAGCAACTCATTGCAAAGGTCAAAAACATTACCTAACAATTGAATGTCAATTTGCATACACTAAATCGATTCTACGTGACACTCGATCAAGAAATCTTTAGTTGAGATATGAATTTAAAATGAAGACGGAAAAGTAAGCATTGATTCTAATCGTCACGGTTAGCAGAACAAATTGTCAAAAAAGTTCCGGAAAAAAAAAATTACAATAAAATTAAGGAAACCCACGAGATCTGACTCAACAGTAGCATCGCAACCGAATTACTGTGAACATCTGACGTAATATCGTTACAAGTTACTATGACGTAACGATACGTAGTCAGGCAGAATAATGGAATACTTGAGTTCTCCTATTACGTTAATATTTCACAAGATATTATTCATTTAATTATAAATTCGGGATACGTCGTTTTAAATGACGTGTTTAGGTAAATTGTTGAATTTCATTGAATATTGACTAATCAATATCACTTTTCAATTTTATTTTCCGAATTCATTAGCTACGTACCTAACACAAACATTTGCTACTTCAAACTTGTTTTGGAATTATGAACCTAAACTCGATTGTATTTAGTTCAGTTTTCTTCAATATCAACCAATTTTATGATTTCAATCTCTTGTCATCATGTAATGAACTTATTTTCCATCACTTTAAACTCGATATCAATTTTAAAGTGATGGAATTGTTTACAATTCTACATTGTAATTATAGATATGCATACTATTACACATGTGCAAAATTTAACAAAACGGTTGGCGTACCTAAAAAAACCTTGTTCGTAGTGTAGCCTGACAGATGTGGGCCCTCTCTCAGTCTGTACTGACAGTGAGAATATAAAGTTCCTATCGCCAGAGTCCCGGATCACGAACGCACCAACACTTGCGTCTTTTAGAACTGTTCGGGCGCCCTGTAAAGAAAGAAATAACTTTATAAATTATGTGGAATAATTTACAGGTATAATAAAATCTACAGAGAATCAGGGCAGGATACAGTGACAGGGATATCGTTGCGCAACCGTTACCATGGATTCATTACATGATTCTGATCCCCTTGCATTGAAAAATTTCGCCGGTAATTTAAAAAAAAAAATGTTTCATAGTGTCTGACCGCGTAGATATTGCACTTGTCTATGAAACAGCAGGTTTTTTTTTTAATATATATAACCGTCGAACAATTTCAATGCTAAGGGGTTTACAATCATGTGCTGAATTCGGTGTTACAGTTTGCGCGTCGACGACCCTGCCAAGTTAAGTATAAGTTACTTAAAATATCATAGACATGATATGAGTACAAACAAACAGTGAATCTCCCTCTAGCTAGGTATTAATATTATTTTAATAATAACACTAGATAAAGACCTATTATTCGCATTCACAAGTCATTGACCAATATTTTACATTGATTATGTTTTCAAAGGTTGCTGAACTTCAACCTTGTGTTACGAGTTATGACTATCTTTAATCGAATACTAAGAAATATAACAAAGCACAATTTGATTAATGCAACTACATAACATGACTGCATAAAAATGAATAATTTATTTCATTGAGTAAAAAATTGCTGTGAAATAACTATGCTAATTTATTTTTACACTGTATTAAATCTGCCTGTCAATCAAGTAGCAATCATAGAATATTGTTTAATGTCTGAGCTGCAATCTGTCATAAATTATTTATAAGAAAAACTGAACTAACCATAATAATGATCATAACAAAATCTCCTCAAAGTTTCACCCTGCAGGAAACTTATTAAGGAAGGATAGAGATTTAGAGGAATTGAATAAATTACATAATAATAATAATTGGCAATGGAAATAGAATGATTAAATTTTAGTTCAGAATAACACCAAGAGATGGCGCTAGCATACATAAAATACACACCAGCCAGTCCAAACTGCCGTAGTACCAGCCCGACAGCCTTAGTGCTCTCAGGGTGTCTGCTAGCCGTCTCAGCTCATCATTGTATGGTGAGGGTATAAGAGGTGACAGCGGCGTTGTGAGGGGCGAATGTGGCAAGTACGTTGGCTGGACTGTGAAGGGGGGTGGCGTGTGGGGGGAGGCGTGGCACTTTCCCGCGCTCGGGGCCAGGGACACCCGCAGCTCGTGCCTGCAGTTGGGGCAGCATGCCACTCCCGTTGACCAACAACTTAGCGGCACCGCCACTTCCACACAGGCATCTGGAAAGATGGAAAATCATGGTTAGAATAGGGAACATTGGACACTTTTTACATCAGTAGGAAGATGTGTTCTTACAATCTTTATAAGATTACTGGACATGAGTAACAAGATTTAAGATAAGTGGTATGGTAACAATTTCCTCAATGAAAGATCTCCGTTTCACTATGACATGTAAGTATCAGTGCATAACTGATAATACATAATAACTTGCATTTTATCTTATGTACAATCTTTAGCTGTTAATTAGAACTACATTCATAAAGGTGAATGTACATGATTGGCATCTGCTGCTGATTGCAGACAGTGAAACTGATATGAGCAACATGGTTTTACATGTTGAAGATATTAAATTCTATGGAACCTGCTAATATAGATAGATATCATGACTGTCAGTGGAAATCAATATACTTGTATCAATATACTAACAATAAATGTAATTTGTTTTTATTTGTGGTTTGTGTCACTGGTTTGTAGAAATAGTTTTGGAATGGAATTAATGAACAATGAAATAGGAATCATTTAAAGATCTGATTACTATAGCATAGTTGAATTAATTATTAATAATTATAAGAATAAATTTATACGAGTTTTTAATTCAAAACTCAATTTATATTCATGTCAGCATTTATAATCAGCATACACATTAAAAAAAAATGTATTATGTTGCTGTTTTGTTAATAAAAATGTTATAAGTGTATTATACCTTTTTAGATATTAAAAGAAGTGCCTTAAAATGAGAATATTATCATATTTTTTAGGTAAATACGGATTTTTCCTATGAACCTCTCTGCTGTTATCACCGGCCACACAAACATAATTTTGCTCTCTTATCACACTATTTTTAGATACATAATGCTGATAAGGAGACTGTGTGTGAATTGTGCAAATCAAACACTGTAAGAACCACATGCAAATATTGTAATACACAACACAATACCACAAGTCTTCACAAAATCTTTGGTATGATTGTTTTTTTTTAATCATTCATAAAAAAAATTGTCATTGCCTTTGCTATAAAAAAAGATTTTTGATATTTAGTCGCATTTAATGTTATTTGTAATATTGCAGGCTATACTATAATTGTATTTCGATTTTTATGTACATTTTCTAATAACATTAAAATTATCATATTAACCAAAATAGCTTTTTGATCTGTAAACACTGCCTAGACTATCGCCATAGCTATAATTTACCGCTAAAACCAAACAACTTACTTTGCGGAGATAACCTCGCTGCTAAAGTCATGTTTAAAGGACAAATTATTGTTTCTCGCCTTTCAATAAAGCATATTTGTTCAAAGAACGACGACTGGCGTGTGTTCCTCCCACTTGTGCGGAGGCCACGATTCACTCAGTTACACATTCATAAAGCAACACTTAAACACGTCCGCATTCAAAATGTGAGCACAATTTAAAACTTAATTGATACAACTTAAGTCATTTCCTTGTTGAATCTTAATGAAAAACTTTTCCGAAAATGTTTACACTTTACAACCAACCAACTATTTCCATCACAGTCCAGTATAATTATTTCAGAATGCACCGAAACTGAATGCTTACTTCCAAACTTAAATTTCACTGTCACAATTAAATTTACTGTCAACCACTCACAATTAAAAAATAGTGCAGTCCGGAGTCCCTGTGATTGTAAAGTTTTTAAAATAATATGTGCAACGCGGTGAAACGCTAAAAGCGGAATGAGTGAAAAGTGCGGAGCGGGGTGCGACCGTCGCGCTATCCGACTCGACTGAACTGACGCGACGCCAGCGCTACTCTACTCTACTCTGCAGACGATAGAACAGTCAACAGATGGAGGGGATTGGTGGACGAGGCTGAGCAAAGCAACAGACAGTGATACGAAACTTGAACGTTCACTGCCTTCTGAGAATTCATTCACCGATAATAATTACTAGTTATCTAGTTATTTGCTTTATACATTGTGTTGTATTCAGTACTATGTAGCTAGGCAATTCTACGTAAAACTATTACGAATTGTTTAATATGAAGCTTTGGTGTTAAACAATAGACGCATTTTAAAACCTTATTTAATTAGGGGGGTCCAAAGTGGTAAAAATTGTCTTACGTCATAAATGAACAGACCCTTATCTAATATTTAACAAGTATTTCCAACAATTCATTGGGTAGGTACCTATTTGATTAAAGAGGAAAAAAAATATATTCATTACGACTAAATTTCGATTCCTAGTAACGCGTGACCCGGTTACCGGAGCGAATTGACTATGGTGATTACTGATTCGTGCAACTCTAGTTGCGTTTTTTGTACTGTACATACAACCATTTTGTTTCAAAAATGTAACCAGTGACGGTGTCATCGTTGTTTTGATTATTTTTATGTATAAAAAATATGAATTTGTCTCTTTATGGCAGCTTTTTATGTTAGTGTCTAACTAATGTGATTCGCATTTGTCTTCTATGAAGCAGTGCGATTCTGTAACCATCTCACCGTGGAAACAGGTGAAGTGAGAGTGGAGTGAGCTGTCAGTGTCATCCCACCTGATACTATGGATTGACCAAGCATGCACCTAATATTTTTTATGCTAATTCTAACATCATTAATTTATATAATCTCAAAGCTAGTAGGTATTCTACCTGAGGCCCCTCGCCCACGGCTACTTTTTGTAGCGAAACTTCGCTACAAACGCGCGTTAGTTGCATTTGCAACGCGCTACAGAAGCGATGCCAACGCGCTACTAACGCGCTACAGCATCGCGACTGTATCGATGCAAACGCGCGACCGTGTCGGACGACATTGGGGAGATAACGGAGGGAGGGTGCAGGTGGCGCGTGAATGGAGATGTGGAGAACCGAGCCACTTAACCGAACCACCGAACCACTTCACCCGATTCACGAAATGTCGTGAAACGGGTCTCTATACTCTAGAAAAAAAAAAGAAAAAAAAACATCATTGAGATTCTAAGTTTCTGTTTCTGTACTTAATTGGTTTTTTTTTTGCTATTTTATTTTAAAACCTCATAAAATAGTAATGTTTTGACAACTAAAATACTAGCTTTGAAATTATATAAAATGAAATTATATAAATTATATCACCTTTGTACCTATTTTTCTGTTCTGTTTTTTCTTGTCTGTTTATACATATATGTGTGTACATAAATGGTAAAATAAATAAATAAAATGATCAATAGAATTACAGCTCACTCCACGGAAGTTTTCACGGTCAGATTTTTACAGAAGCGACCGGCTGTACCAAATAGCTTTATAAATTTAGATCAACATTTTAACGGTCAAAGTATGAACTGAAATTTTTGTATTTAATAATCAGAAGAAGTAATTTCGATTGGTTATCATTATTTTTGTTGGTATTCATTGTTCAGCGATTTTACAAGGTCTTTGGAAGAGAACAATGTTGTGAAAGTAACCAGACGGCTTGAAGGCTATTAAAATACGGCTCTTCCAACGCTCAGAACAACAGTGCGCTTAGTTATGTAGGTAATGTAGCAGGCAACAACCCAATGAAAGTGTAGTTTTGCATTTAGAATTAATTGCTTTTGTTTTTCGGTAAGCTCACTATTTTGGTAACCTTTTTATGCCTTAAAAAGGCCTTTATTACTAACAATATTACGTGATTCTACCCACGAACAGCACATCATGAATTCATGACTGACCATGTCAATGGCTAAAGCATAAGACACGATGTATTTTGTAACTGTTTATGTCTAACTACAAGCAATAAGACACGAACACGATGTATTTTGTCTGTTTATGTCTAACTGCAAGCAATTATGTTTTATCTTTCACAAGACCCCATAAACCATTCATACGTTTGGCTAGTAGGTAGGTATTTTGTCCTTGCGGCATAGACACTGCTGTGCGTTAATCGCATCGAGTTCTCATTTATTATCCTGACGTCAATTCAATGTTCAATTTTTAGAGTTGCTACGTGGTTCAAATATTAAAGAGCATGGCATGTCAGTACTTAGGTACCTAGCTAAAGGCATGTAGGCACCTACGTACTACTCGTAATTCCGTAATCGACACACATCGAATCGGTTTGGTTGAAACAGTAACGATTTTTCGTAAAATATTTAGGTACTCGGTATATCGATTTCTGAAATCTATTGTTTCACTGTCCTCGGTTTATTTTCGTGTTTTTCAGAATTGAACCGTTTGCGTGATACGTAGGTACTTACCTACTTTTCATTGTAAACTTTCGAACAGCGAAGTATTTTGGGCGTAAGTAACTACCAAATATTTCTGTGGCTTGGTGGAGAAACTTAATAACATCGCAATTTGACGTAATGTTGTGTGTTTAGCTAGTTTCCATTAGCCATAGCTAGCTGGTCGCTATGGAAAGTCTTTTGTGTCCTGTTAGTTGAATGCCTTTACCTTTTACAAAGCCTCACGACGTCGATTTCTGCGAATGTTAACCATTTATTGCGATGTTTATGTATTAGGAATGTAAATCCTAGACTCCCATTTGGATGGCGCTCGTAATAGGTGGGTAGTATTTGTATAGAATTGATTAATAGCCGCTAAATAATAATTATAATAGACGTATCGTAAGAGCCTCAGGAATTCTATTTCAACAATTTGTTCGTACGTATAAACATACGTACATTTAAACATAAAGAAAGCATGCTCGTAGTATTGGAATTTTGACACTTCCTTTTCTGTCTTTCGGCACATTTCTGTGGAAGTTTGTACCTTTTGCAGGCATTTGCGTATAACACAACCTGTCTGCGGTACAAAATAAAGACAATTAAAACCCTATTACAATGACAAATGGTAAGAACAGCTTCCATTTCGATGAAATGATTAGATAAAACGATCAGTCATCGGCACGCTCATTCGTCTAGCTTGCTCTTGTGTTTCATTCAACGTGAGAAATGATTCATATAGCAACTTAGCCCACTTGTGACTGATTAGGAGATAGAATTATCAACGATTGAATGAGTCGCTTTCAATTTAATATTTAGTACAGACGCCAGCACATCAAGCTACCCGAAACTGTCACATTTTCCCAATCAACTCTGAACCTTATGCATTAGTGACAAAGTGGAAAATCTATTAAAGATTTTTGACAGATTGTAGTAGCTTGATGTGCTGGCGTCTGTACATTAAATAGTCCCTTATTTTACCAGTGTAAGACTAGTGTTTATCATCACGATAAAAGACAAAATAAAATATTTTCCAAAATACAAGATACGAAATTACACGGAAATTACCCTGCCGATACGGTAAGCCGAGACTTTGTAGTTACGTACTTCCTGAAATCGGAAAGGGGCTGGGTTCGTAAAGGCGAAATTCCATCATGGAAACAAGAGGAATACCTACAGCTCTGAACAAAGGTCAGGTAATTCACTCGTTTTAATTATCTTGCTGTTGAATAAGGCTTATTGGGTAAACAAAGAGTTTTTCAACTCTCTCCATTAACGGTCGGTACCGTGTAAGGGCTCTTTCCCACGGCAAGATCCCGTTTTTTGCAGGATCCCGTTTAGTAATGTACGTGTGAAGTATACAACGTGTAACGTTAAATGCGCAAAACCTGAAAATAGTTTGATCACCAGTAAAACTAAAACAGCACATAAAACCTTTACAATTTTTTTAATGACTTATTTTCTCTCTGAAATAGGTCAATTGAATTAAAAATCAGTTGGGGTGTCTGAGGTTTTGCGCATTTAACGTTACACGTTGTATTTAAACACGTATACCACTAAACGGGATCCTGCAAAAATCCTTACCTGCAAAAAACGGGATCTTGCCGTGGGAAAGAGCCCTAAAACGACTAAGCATATGTTATTATCTTACCGTTTATCAGTACCTGTAATCAAAACGAACAAAACGGATTGACAGTGGCTCACTTTCACTTACAACGCCAATGGGATCCCTACTAGACTCGAGAGCAATGAATTAGGGTCACATAAAGATAGCTGAAAGTCTCGGAAACTAAGAATTCTAGCTTAATGAAATAATTTGTGATTAATAGACAGTTAAATGTTCCTGAAATTAAAGTAATAACACTTCTCAGTTACTGTAAAGTTATGGTATCAAAAATGACAAAATAAAAAGTGGGACTTTTGTAAATGGAACTACGAATTTTCTGCATCTGTTTTTGCTTTTATTTCTATTCTGTCATATAAAAAGGTATGTAAACAGCGTTTCTGTTGTTCAATATTCATTACTGAAGCTGTTATGTCGCTTACACCTGAAGAATGCACCAGAATTCTTACAATGCTGGAAATCAGCCGGAGTCAGCGTGATACAGCAAGGACAGTTGGTGTGTCGCTGTCAGCTGTACAACGAGTTCTCCGACGTTATGAAGAAACCGGCTCTAACCTACGCAGACCAGAAACAGGCAGGGCCAGGTGTACTATATTACGAGAAGATCGATACTTGGTCAACACAATGCTTTGAAACCGCTTTCTCACAGGAACTGCACTTACATATCAAATTTGGGAGAGGATGCTATCTTTATGCATAACAATTCCCGGTCTCATACTGGTGAAATTGAATGACTAACTTCAAGAGGTAAACATTAACTGTATTAAGTGGCCAACACGCAGCCTGGACCTCAACCCAATCGAACATGCTTGGAACGAGCTTGGACGATGTGTGAGACACCGAAACCTTTGCCCGGTAACGCTTCAAGAGTTCAAAGTTGCGCACATAGAGGAATGGGAGAATATTCCCCAACATCGTATAAGAAACTTGGTGCACAGCATGCCAAACCGCATAACCGCAGTGATGACAGCACGCGGGAGTAATACAACGTACTAAAACTCAAGAAAATTTTAATGTGGTAGAAAAAAAAATTGCTTTTCGATTTTTATTATAAGATGAGATTGGTTATTTTTTTGTTTATGTAATTTTGTATGAATATAATACAAAGTGACACATACATTTTATTAGTTTCCGAGACTTTCCTTTATGTGACCCTAATTCATTGCTCTCGAGTATTTTAATAAATAAATAAAACCTCGCAATCGCACATCGCAGCAAAAACACAGTTTATAGCAGATTTGATCCCCCCCTTACTTTAACAAAGGGGACGTCCAACAATGTAAAGTCGTTACAATTAACATCCTCTTCAAAGTTTCGACAGGGAGTAGTAATAAAAACCGTTGCGAGTATAAAGGCCTCCGCATGGTCGTGCGCAGGTGTTCGATTCGCATTCGAGCGTGCCATAGAGAGCGAGTTCCTCGTAGTGCGATTATATTCGGCGTTCTCGGAATCCCTTACCTGCGTCTGCGCAGCTTTCACAACCATCTGCCGGCTGTCACTGGCGCAAACGCGCACTCGTAACGCAGCTGCCATCCATTGAATAAGCATAAGCCCCCAATTTATAAAGATGATTTATTTTATACAGTATAGCGCAATTAAGACGGCTTTTCGTTGTTCCCGTGGGATTAACGACTTGGTGTAGTGGATGCAGATGGTAACGGTTAAGTATGACAATCGCTATTATTATTATTCTAAAGTATAGCCAGAAATGCGGGTAACGCTGATTTGTTACGTGCTTTCCTTTACTTAACCCTTATGTGAGTGACGAGGTACCCGGGTACCTTTAGCATTTTCAAATTTAAAATGATAAAGGTACCCGGTTACTTCGTCACTCTCATAAGGGTTAGGTAATGAATCAATAATATTTATTTTTTCTTAAAAATGCTAAAGGTACCTCGTCGTATTAAAAATGCTAAGGGTACTTCGTCACTCACATAAGGATTAATCGTGAATTAAACACAAGCTATACGTAGTCTGTTATGTAGGATTTTGAAAATGATATGCCTCACACTAGGTTCATTTGTTTCTTTAAAATGTGACAAAGTTGATTTACCGACATATTCAGAACGAAAAGCCGAAAAGTGTATTTATTTAGGGAGGTCATGCCGTTTCGTAGAACTTCGCTGGCACACTCCGATTTCAATTTCACAGTGAATACCGTTGTTCTCGGTACTTCTTTATTAGACGCGAAGAGTTGGGCTAAATAAACATATTCGCAGAATTCATACCGATAATGCTTTATCACTCATGATGTGCGACACCGGTTAACTTTGCGAACGAAACGTTCATACTTAAATGCTCGATGAAGTCAAAATTCCAGATGGGTAGGTACTGAAAATTTCCGCCTCGTTCGTCATTGATAGAAAGTTTTGGATATTATTGAGCGGCTTTCGCAGAACTGCGCCTATCCAGGCCGGTCACATGCCCTGAATTCCAGGAAATTTCGGTACGTCTGTACTGCTACAATCAGCATTGCAAATTACGGAGTCCCGAGAAATTCAAAACTACGCTTCTGAACGTCTTCATAGAATTTTGTATACCATATTCCTGGATAAAACCAAGCAACCGTAGCAGCATTCAGCCAACCAACGAGCAATTTGGAGAAATGGGTTGGGTATATTATGAAAAATATTTCTTACAAAGAGAAGGAATACAATTTAATTTGTATTGATCACGACTTGCTCAATGGGGTGGCGATTTCGGACATTAAAAGTCCAGCATTGCGATTCTGTAACCATCTCACCGTGAAAACTTAGGTGAAGTGAGCGTGGAGTGAGCTGTCAGTGTCACTCCACCTGATACTAGGGGTTGACTAAGCATACATTTACAATCATAATCGAGATTTTAATAGCTAATATTTTTTATGCTAATTCTATTGATCAGTTTATACAACGTGTAACGTTAAATGCGCAAAACCTGAAAATAGTTTCATCAGAATAACGGGCAGAATCAATTGAACCACTTTTTAATATAGGTCATATTTTTTTAAAAATCGTCATTAAAAACGTTGCCGTGTCTATTTATTAATAGGTCAAGCAAGCCAATGTGAGCGCGGCGCAGCGGCCCGGTGACGACTCCTCCCTCGGTAAAGCGTCGTCGCAGACGTAAGAAACGATCAGAATGGCCAGTAAAACTAAAACAGCACATAAAACCTTTACAATTTTTTTAATGACTTTTTTTCTCTCTGAAATAGGTCAATTGAATTATAAATCAGTTGGGGTGTCTCAGGTTTTGCGCATTTAACGTTACACGTTGTATATATGAAATCGAAAGTTCACTTTGGTTCGAACCCACAACCTCGTGCCAGTAAAGCGGTAGCCTTCAGACCGTGGCCATCACTATGAAATTACTTATGAACTTGGTCACTGACCGTTAAATACCTCGTGTTTGGTTCACCGATAATATATGTTATGTTTTGTATGAACATCTATGGACGACCACTAAACTTTTTTTAATTTACTCACAATATGTCACGTTTCTACCTAACTGTTCTGTGTTACTACCCACTTAAGCGATAACTTTAACAGCATACAAGGTGTAACTTAAATAACGCACAACCTCTTAAGGGGTCATTGTACTCATCATTATGAACAACTTTTACCATGAGACCAAACCGGAAATCGCGAAAGAAAAATCAGCTGTTCCCTACATTTTGACGAGTTATGCGAACATAAATGTAGGGAACAGCTGATTTTTTTTTCGCGATTTCAGGTTTGGTCCCATAGTAAAAGTTGTTCATAATGATGAGTACAATGACCCCTTAAGAGGTTGTGCGTTATTTAAGTTACACCTTGTATACGTTTTCCACTTATAGGTGACCTACAGCTGAGTAGTAATCACCGATAATAAATAACAATAAAAATGCAAATAGCCTACCATTACGAAAGAAATATCGAACCTACTTTGTTGTGGAATTTTAAAATAAAACGTGGCGCTTGTGCCAACTCGGTAATACTCTTAATTTTATGGTTGTTTAGCCATGTAATTGTTATATTTCTAGGAACAGAAAACGATCTATGTGTGGATTCTAGTTAGCTATAATACTTAATATTATTCTGCGTTCGCTCAGCCGTGGCATTTCCAAATAAAATATTAGAAATTCTCATTGTATTCGACTTTCACTAATACCTAGGTAATTGAGCAAGTTTCTCCAAGCTTGTTTTCGATTACAAGAATATCAGAAATATTTTTATAAAAGTTTGAAGAGTCCTCATTTCAAGTTTGGAAATTGCTGCTTGATATAGTGAAACTGAAATGTTTTTTTCTAATTTGTTATTATTTTTACCCGTCTGTGATTTTAAAGCAGTAGGTAGGTATTTTACTTGTTAATTGAGAATAAGTAGCCTGAGATAATGTTGAAGAACATAAACTATTTACTTATTAGAAAAAGAACATAAACTATAGTTTTGTGAAATTCACGCTTTGTAAATGCAGACAATAGCTTTACATTAAAGGGTTACGTATTCAGCGTCGCGCTATTGTATGAGTTCATATGAGTTCGCGCCATAATAAGTTGTTCTAGGAAAAACATGTCGTAAACATCACTAGGTACTAGTTATTGTATAAACGTCACAAATAAACAAACAGAGCGAGGATTCTATGGCAATATTATAATTTATTTACTATAATAAGTAATTATGCATAATTTTGATAGGTCTACTATTAGGAAGTCTTTACACCTGCAGCCGGTAAAGTTAGTCGGTAGAAAGAGGAGGAGAACATTGTTCAACATTTCAGTACAGCAGCTGTACTGAAATGTTGAACAATGTTCTGACTCCTCCTCTTTCTACCGACTAACTTTTTTTACCGTCTGGATAAAAACAGGATATAAAAGGTGAACGGAATAGAAGCCAGATTAATTATAAGCACAGATTTTTTTTCCACAAATTTCTCTTTGTCACTACGGAGTTCGCTACGAAATCATTTATAATTTCCGCGCGTAGAAAAAGATGGCTTTTAGTTGATTTTTTGTATTATTTGTCGATTTATTCGTTTTTTTTTTTTTTTTTGTGAAAAATAATGAATTAAATATCTGTACCATAGGCTTCTACTCCATTCACCTTTTATATCCTGTTTTTGTCCAGACGGTATAAAAATCAACCGGTATATGAATATTTTAATGTGCGGAAGGGACGTTCATTTATTTATTACTGTAACTTACGGTGTTAGTGTTAGGAGCGGTACTTTGCAAAAGATAATTGTCGGTTAAAGATTAGTAATTCTAATGAGAGATTTTATAATATTGGCCATCGTGCTTAACTTAACTGTTAAATCATACAGTTATGTAATTAACTAGAAATAACGGTACAATGTTGTTAATATTCACATCACTTCTTGATCATCTCGTGTGGAAAGATATAAGCTATAAAAAGATATAAGCATCAAATTAATACTTTTAATTAATTTAATGAGATGGAGAGCAATACTTTTATCCTTTGAATACCAGCACAGCAGGCATTATTTGCAGTTTTATCCATTGCACTTTTAGGCGGATCACCCACTATAACGCGCCACGCGACGGGGCGCGGAAAATGGAGTCAAATTCCGCGCGGAAGCGCGTTTTTATCGAATTTGTATGTAAAAATGCACGCGCGGGGGCGCGTTGTAGTGTGCCTAAGCCTCAAATAATCCATTACATCAGCATTCAACTGAAACGGTTTTCCAAATACGTTTTCTGGAAACATAGAGCCTCATGTGGAATATTGAAAATCACTTATCGTGTGGTATTATCGTCCCCAAAATCCAGGTCGTAGCTTCTAAGATGTTGGTATTTACTGAATAAAAAATATAAGTATGTATACAAGATTTATAACATAAATTGCTCTAACTAAATAATATTCTATAATACGAAGTGTTTGACTTTGACGTAACGACCAAAAAACCGATATTAACTTTTCTTCTCAGAACTTGGTCGTAATGAAAACCTTCGTGGAAAAGTACTTATTACGGTGAAAACTTCGAAAGTTTTCATTGAAATTCCATTTCGATATTCGAAGTATTAGAATCATGTAATTATAAGTAAGAATATTATTCTTTACATGGTCTCCGAAAATTTGCTCTCTGTGGAACTCTCTTTTATTTGTGCTCCCACGTTCATAGAATAGGTCCTTATACTCCTTTGTGGATATTATCCCAAGCTCAAAGGACATTCAATACTTTGTCTCCTAGAACCCACTTCTTGCAGCATTTACTTTGTATTGTTACTAAGAGGTTTTCTTGAAATTCTCAGTCGTGTGACGGTATCTTTCTTAGAACCGCTGTCTACAATATCTATGTAGGAGATACGTAGGTGTGTAAGTACGTATGCATAGTGATTGCAAAATCCGGATTTTTCTGAAATCCGGATTTCTGTATTCTCGTCCGATTAAAATCCGGATTATCCGGATTTTTCGAACTTTGAGTTTTTTAAGTTGATTTCATAAAACTGAAATAAAATAGCATAAATTATTTAAAATCTGCATTTATTCGCTCAATTCACAAGTCACAACACGACAGAATAAAATGAACTAAAATAAACAATAAAACTTTGGGCATCAGTCATTTTTGATATAACACTTTTTGGTATAATTTATGAACTTCATTTTTCATCCGGTTGATCTACAGAATAAAAATAAAAATTATAAATAAGTAATTGTCTGATTAATTCATTAATGAAGTAATTGCAGTTAAATAGACATTATCTAAATAAACCGTTGCTGTAAAATAAAACTCCACAAGCAGTTAAGATGAAAAAGTTATAGCATAGCAGGATCTTAATCTCAACAAATTATATACACCACTGTGTCTGTCACTTCACTTGTAAATATAAACTTAAAGCCACCACATCATATCACACCACACAGGCTAAAAACATGAAAATAGTGGAAAACTGTAAGTACTTGTTTGTGTAGTGCACGTTGCTTTGTATATTGCATGCGCACACACAATAAACGACACACAATTCAAGACAAACACTTTCTATAAAAATTACTAGCCGACTGAGAAGCGCGCGTCGCAGGCGCGCGTTTGCGTGGCGCCGCGCTGCTTGGTTTATGGGCATAAACTGAATCAATCACGCATTTCGCGCCAAATTCGCGCAAACAATGCTACACCTAATCCTACCAATTCAAATATTGGTCGGATTTGTGCATTACGGTAGGTAATATCGAACTACCGATTATTTACAATGAAAATTTGTGGATACATACAAATATTATCCGTTAAAAACAGTCTTTACTGAAATCCGAAAAAAACGAATTTGAGTCTTAAAAACCGGATTTAAAAAAGTCAAGGAAATCCGGATTTTTCAGTTATTTTCGAATTTCGAAGAATCCGGATTGCAATCCCTACGTATGCATGTGTGAAGTAATATAATAATAATTTTCTTTATCTGCTATTACGTTGAAAAAGCAATGATTAATGTTAAGCTAAGTGAGATGATTCATTTGTTCGATGCCCCCTAGTTGGACTGATACTATGAATGCGTTAAGTTACTCATAATTTTAGTATGCTATTATACCTATTGCAAAAAATATTTATGCATATACTTATCTAAAAAAGACTTATTATTAAGAGCTCTTACACACGAGTGGCATATTACCGTCGACACTCGTCGGCGGCAGCCGTCGACCTATAGCAACACTTGCAGTCCGCGAGTTGACTAATTTTTTTTTTATTATTTAAATTGAAGCTTTTTTACCTCACTGCTTGGTATAAACAGTTTTTTAATATTTTTAAAAATTGAAAAGATATGAGCGTTCAAAACTCTCAATTAGACAGAGAGGGAAATACTGAATTGTGACGTCATAGTTCAGTATCGCCATATAAATTACATGCAAAACTTCGTTTTGCGAGAAAGAGATAGACAAAAAGTTTCTATAAGTTATAAGTTTTTTATTGTTCGACCGATTTCAAATTTGATTTCGAATTCTATTATTGTATTACATGTGTGGATATATTATCTACTAGAATATATAGTATTCAATATCATGCAACTACCCAGTTGTAGCGTGCCGCGTCCGCCAGTTTTGAAGTTAGCATGTCGACGGTTGCCGTCGACACGTCAACGGCTGCCGCCGACACGTCAACGACTGCCGCCGCCGCGTCGACGGCTGTAGTTATCGTCATGCCGCTCGTGTGTAGGAGCTGTAAGATTTGTTTCAAAATCCCTAACTGCATGTTAAATATAAGTCGTTTTTTCAAGGTCATTGAGGTTACACGTAGCGCAGTAATCCTAATTTCCCGTGAGACCCTTAAGTTTCTTTGGAATATTAAGTAGCCCACGTTCATTTTAGATGAAACAAGCTTTTGAGAATATTACAGGCAAAAAAGGTGAACAGCCGGTTGATTCTGTAAAAAATCTCACCTTGAAATTATAAGTGAAGTGAGCACTTAATAGTGTTAATCCCTAGCGAATGACAGCTCACTCCACGCTCACTTCACCCAAGCTTTCATGGTGAGATGGTTACAGAATCGCACGGCAGTTCTTTTAAAATACGTCGTTCTTTTAAATTGACGGCACGGTTGCAGCAGTGGTTAAGCGATTGACTGCTGCGCTGCGTGTCGCGGGTTCGATTCCCGCACGGAACAAAGATTTGTATTACCTACAAGTAGTTGTTCTGGGTCTGGCTGTTTGTGTATGTGAGTTGAAATGTTTGTAAATCCACCCACAATATAGGAGAAATTCCTAGTGTGGGGCAACGTATTTACTCTAAAAAAAAAATCATACGTATCAACGTATATGTATCCAGGGATATTGCGTTTGATGATCAGTTAACGAAGTTCCTAGTTTATCCTAATATTGAAATGCAACATTTACCCAAGTCACACCTACCTTAGTACCTACTCACGTACCTGCTAGTAAATGTACGAAGATATAATAACTTTGTTGAGAATAAGCAAAAGTTTCAGCTACTTGGAAATAGTAAGTACCTAAGACATTAGGTATACCGTATAGGAGTTACATCACTAACAAGTATTTTAGGTCAGGCTCAAAGTTTAAACTTGCTTAGCATTCAGCACAGAGGGTTATTAATTAAATATACAACGTGTAACGTTAAATGCGCAAAACCTGAAAATAGTTCGATGAGAATAACGAGCAGAATTAATTGAACCACTTTTTAATATAGGCCACATTTTTCAAAAAATCTTCATTAATACCGTTGCCGTGTCTATTTATTAATAGGTCAAGCAAGCCAATGTCAGCGCGGCGCAGCGGCCCGGTGACGACTCCTCCCTCGATAAAGCGTCGTCGCATACCTACGCAAGAAACGATCAGAATGGTCAGTAAAACTAAAACAGCGCATACAACCTTTACAATTTTTTAATGACGTATTTTCTCTCTGAAATAGGTCAATTGAATTAAAAATCAGTTGGGGTGTCTGAGGTTTTGCGCATTTAACGTTACACGTTGTACCTATGTATTTTTAATGATGATTAATTCTGCGTTGATTTTAAAATAAATCTTGGTATTATATTATAATATTGTAGGGGAAACAGTATAGATATTGGCCATTTAATTTTAGTTATTGGCACTAGTTTAATCTCACTCTAAGTCACGATCATAATTACTATGAAGAGGCCAACAATTGGATGGTTTCCCCTAGGTGCGAATAATTAGTCAATGATTGCTCACTTCTTCGGAAGGTAGTCAAGTCAAACGGAAGCCGAGGAGGCGAGGACACAATTGGACAAGGAAACTAAAGTAGGCTAATGGAAACTTACTTATCTGTAAGTAAGTATCCATTAGTCTATTTTTCTGGGAACCCATATTCTGATATGGTTTCCCAGAAAATTAGAATGTCACGACATAAACCCATTTTTGTCAATTTTATTTCCAATTTTTTCTCGCAATAATAATTGAATTCTACATTAATTAATTTCGTGAATTTCGTCTACCAACTAAAATGGCTCGTCCTCGATCTCGTCTGGTTGAAAAGGACAGATGAGGTTGACGCTGGGGCGAGTGTAGCCCAAAAAATATTATTTGTTCAACTCTTTCCACACGTTTCTGTAGCAAAAAATTAGGATTTCATAATATAAAATATAAACATTAGATAGTAGACACTATGCTATTATGTCCCTACTCCTGTATAGAAGCGTAGCATTCTTCATTCACGAGAACGAACATGATTTCATCACCATTCATCATAATTTTCTACAGCTCATCAAGTTACAGTCCCGGCCAATGTTGTTACTGCCTATTTATTGTGACAACCCGCTGTGACGTATTCAAAACAAGCCTAAGTATGTATGTGTAGAAACTTCATGTGTTGGCGCAGGCGTGCATGTCAAAGTCAAACGTAAATAAAAACGTGACTGGACGCTTGCAGGAAATTCGTACCGCTATCAGTCTGACACACATTAATTAATTGAATTAATGCATTCACATTATGAATGAAGTTGTGGTGATAGTACTGACGTTGAAGATAAAGGGTTACTATTTGAAATGTGGGTTTCGATTCGTAATATTACCATTTGGTCATTTCTGCTGTTGGGTTTTCTAAAGATAGGTTGTAAATTATTATTATTACTTGTTGTCCTACCTAGCGAGCAAAACGTTGCGCAGCATTCGATTCTGGAATATTGCTACAATCCGGAAATAGTTGGATTGCAAAACGACAATGGACGGTTGGATAAATGGATACCGACCGACACACTGAGTAGGTATGGCCTCATAATTTACAAGTTGAGTTCATTCACCGGAACTCTACGGCTTTGCATTACAAAAGAAAGAATCGCGATCAATTACAAATAATAAATCTGTAATACGTATACAATATGCATTAGAAATACGAGACGGCATAATACATAATCTGGGTGCTTACAAAAAACTCGATCTCGTTTTATACTTGTCGAATTGTATGTATTCATAGCAGATATATTGAAGTATGAGGAATTCTCTTTAGCAGTCGTATAATTATCATGAACTCATGAGAGGAACTCGGAATGTGTAAAAATAAAATATTGTCACAGTGCGATGAAGTGACAAAGAATGGTGTGAAACTACTAACTTCTCGACATCGTTCATTTCGTGTTTGGAACGACTAATTGTTCGCAGCATGTTCTTTTTAAAATTCCACAATTTTGCCAACAATCAAACGTTTGTATCTCCAGGATTCTGAACTGTCATCTACATTTACGTGTCACGTTATCTGTTTCAGTGTTTCCAAAAACCACGACGAGCTTGCTAAAAAATAGAAAATATCGTTGGCAATTTGGTAACAATACTAGGAACGGGCGTGTCAGAACGTTAAAATTATCGTCAGTTCTCTAGAAATAACCTAGCCCTCGTCCATACAGGTAAAACTGAGTCATCGCGGGGGTAAGGTTGGCGCGCGAATGTTCTTCATTTTATTTATACTTCGACCTTGTAATATAAAGTATAAATACTTTCTCAGAACACGATGGAATCATGCAGAGGCATGTTTATATGTAATTATTTTAATTCGTAGACTGAAACACGGTGACGCGACGGGACAAGAACAGTAGACAAGATGTACTATAAATAAACAGCTATATACATTTTTATTGAGTAGTGTTTGTCTGCAAATTAAGTCTAATATGATAAGTGACAGTAATTAAAAACTTTTTAAAAGCCACTTATTTTTGTGGATTTCAAAAAGTTTAAACGTATGAAATATTATAGTAAACTGCATTGTCTTTGCATTTCTTTTCATATTCTGATCATCTCTGGAGCTTCCAGTCACTATTTAATTTATCCTGCCAATCATTTTACATTGCTGCTTTTAAGAGAAATAATAGTACAGTCGCCGGCACATCAAGCTACTACAATCTGTCAGATTTCTTTAATAGATTTTCAACTTTAGTGCTAAAGCATAAGGTTCAAAGTTGATTGGGAAAATCTGACAGTTTCGGGTAGCTTGATGTGCTGGCGTCTGTACATTGAAAACTATTATTGTTTCTTGCATCTACTCTGGAGATCTTTTAATAGAAAAAATTCAAGAAGCAATTATCGAATGCAAATGAGATCTTTGAGTGCTCTATTATTTTCTTCTGTTCCTTCGATTTAATTGGTTTTGCACATATATTTATAAGGTTCCTAAAATTAACCGGAGCTAACTTAGCTCTGTATGTAATTATTTATGTATATGTAGGTATAATAATAATAGTGTCGATAGCTTTCTTCAAGACGTTTTCATTCTATAATTTTAAATGTTCCTTATATACCATCGAAGCGAGAACGTCAGCAATAACTCATAAAATGCCTTTGTGCGACACAATTCAAGTTTCAAACAACGTACATAATCTTTCTCATCTTTAGAAGAAACATAATAACTAGACCATCTTGTTCCCAACTCCGGTGCCTAAGTAAGACGCTTACGAACGTTATTTACTGCTAATTGACTCTCTAAAATGACCGCTTTTAGTTTATATTTCAATAGCAGTAACGGTAACATATACGGTTATGTCTGTTATTTATTGCCCTCATATTTCTCTATTCATCTATTATTGTTATTGAAATTAAAGCTGTCAGGGTTTTACGACCTCGGAACCTGCTTCACGTGGAAATTATATTGGAGAGAGCTTACAAGTGTTCCAATATAATTTCATATCTAATAATAGTCATTACTAAATTCCTATAAAAATAAAATTAAGTCTTGAAAGGAGACCGCCGCGACCCGCCCCTGCTTCGCATGGTTTTTACGGCTTGACGAAACGTCAATATTTCTTTAATATATTTAAGTTTAATATTAATGTATTATGTACCTACATAAACCGTTCGAAATAAATTCTTTAAATTATGGTGAAAACCGTATCAAAATCCGTTGCGAAGTTTAGAAGAACAACGCGGTCACTCAGACAGACACGAAAAACAACTTCAATTTATAAATAAGTATTACTTATTCTTTAAAACGAGACAATCGAACGTAATTGGCTTTAATCAATTCATTTGCTACTTTTAATTGACAAGTGTTTTGAATAGTGATCATAGTTATATCTTTAATTTAGGTAGTACTCGTAGAACATAGCAAGATAACAGTAAGCTTATCGCATTAATTATTTTAAAGTATTCAGAGAAATACCATTCCTTCGCAAAACATTATTTCTGTCGCCTTTGTACGTGAGCATTTTCCGGCGCTTCACTTTTTGGCAAAAAGAAACTCTTGACGGTCGGAACTAATGTTCTTACATTATTCCCCACCGATTTATTATTTTAAACCGAGCAGAAAACTGCTCGTTTTTAGGGTTCCGTACCCAAAGGGTAAAACGGGACCCAGCTGAATACCAGTATTTTACATGGAACGCCTATATGACCTCCACAACCCAATTACTGGGTAATACAATACCCTGGTTGTCAGATTTGCGGGCTTCTGACTATCCGTAACGACTGTCAAAGATCCACGAGTGACAGCCGGGACCAACAGTATCCGTGGCACGGATGGGTATCGGTATGTAAAGATGATCACCCATCCACAGACCAACGACCTGTGCTTCTGTTATTATTTAGCCACGGGCCCCTCATTCTGTGAATGATTGTAGTACCATTAACAATGAAAGTACTTAATTAAACTTTTGTAATGAGGTTTTATTCAGCTGATCATTGTGTCTGGATACTTCATATGTATTGAATAATTTAGTAAAAACCTGTAAGCTCGTTGTATCAACTGCGTTCACACACGGAGTTCTCGGAAGTCAGTGGCGGCTATAAATAACGCTGCAACATTATACATATTTTTGGTAACAGCTGATATTGAAAACGCACGGTTTGAAGTGCGCCCTGACGAGAGACATATGGACGTTCATCTTTAACATTTGAGTGAGATAAACAAAACACTGGCCATAAAGATTGATGTGTGAAAGGAAAAGTAGGGCGTGAGCATAAAACTGAATAGAATAAAGAAAACTTTTTTGTCGTGTTAGGGTTTAAAATGACAACAGCATATTTAGTGCACGATAAGGCAATTCTTTCCGCGTTCCTGGCCTTTGACACTGAGACAAGAGAGCGGGCGGCGCCAACGAGCGCACGGGCGGCAGCTGATCTCCATCAACACTCACGGCTCCGTCGACCAGCACTCGAGGAATTCCTTAATGACCCTATGTAGAAAGACAGCTCACGACCCGAGATAAACGCGAAACGTGCATCAAGATTTTTTTTTCATGGGTCTTTAGCGATTGCGAGCTCCAAAATGATTGTATTGGCCTCAATCTCACAATTGATGGCGCGCTATAAAAGCTCTAATGCATCACTGACGCTCGTCCGACATCACATAAAAGACTTTGGCAATAACCATTCGGATTCAATGTAAGAGTTTAGCTGAGCAACCTTCGCGTGTTCCAAGAACTTCAGTCGACCGGTCGGTTCGACGTTGCGCCGCGGTTCCCGGAACGTCGACCCGTGGTAGTTTCGATTTTTAAAATAGATGCGTTCCGTTAGACGTGATCCTATATAGGAGCTCCAATTTATGGGCAGTCAATTAGACGTTGTGTAATCTGTAAATGAGAGTGTCTATTTTTATCCCGAGCCCAGACCCGTTTCCGAGTGAAAGGGATTTCCTACTGTGAACTTGTAAAACTGGTTTGGGCGTTACGAACTTTTCCTTTGACGTTTCATTTCGTTTAAACTGAACTCCTATTTTGTGACATGAATTCTGATGGATTATAGATATAATATAGTATGTAGCTGTGATTGATTTTCATCGCTACATGTATTCCTCTGTTCATAAATGAATGTGGACAAAACTTGTAAACGTAGATCTACTCATTATGTTACTGATGCACCTATAGAATAGGTAAATTGACGTGGCGTTACACTGTAATGCATGCATAACGATACACTGAATAGTACCTAGTAGCCTTAGAGGTGACCTAATCGATTGCCTTCACCTTATTTACAGAAGTTTATCGACTTATCTGTTGCTACCAGCACAGTTTATTAGTGTAGGGTACATTCAGATACAATTTTATTTTATTTGAATGGAAGAAATATTTTATTTGAAATAGTTACGATTCGACCAAATGTCTCATATTTCATAGAGGTAAAAAGTGAAGCGAGTTTTTTATTTTTGCATTTCATAAATTTCCCCACAATTTTGAAAAACCAACACGAGGACGAACGACGCCATCTCAAAGGCGAAACGTCAAATTAAATCGCACCCTACGATATATTCAACATAGCACTTTAAATATGCACAATATAGAGGCTGATTTTGTGTGGCCGAGATACAGATCAAAGCAGTATTTCAATCAGTTCGTTAGACGAAACTGTCGAGCGGGTTCGCAGTAGTCCGCCATTGAAATTTAAACTAGCCACTCTTCTGGGAAAGCAGTGCAAGCGTCTATATCTTTTTCCTTCGTTTTGCTTGTCAGTTCAGTCCTAACCCAACAAAACATGAGATGCCCACGGTGCAAAGCAAATTGGTTGCGGAGTTAACAGTTCTTGAATCTTGGTGGTCCAAAAAGAACATGATTTTGTTTTATACTCCAAGTGTCTGTGGATTTTGTTGTCCTAATGAGACTATCATAGTTATGAATGTAATGTTATCGTAGTTTTGACTTTTGCCAACCATGCAATGACGGTCTCCACGCAACCTCTTTAGAGCTTAAAAGTTTTCGGGTTCGTTATTATAGTAGGATCTTGCGTTATGCGAATGCTCATTTTCCTAAACTATACTAAATTCATTAATAAGTTTGCGTGTATTGCGTATATTGCATACTTTTGCAACAGTCTTGCTTCACGGAAAGCTTGGAAACATCCATATTTTCTGTGAGCAGTTCCATGATGCATGACCACCTGCGCAGTTAAAGCTTCCAGTGGATTCTTTGATACGTTCTTGATTATCATGTATTATGAATAAATTAATAGTTTCTTGGAAGCACATCAATAACTTTGAAGTTCCTTAAGAGCCTGAGGTCAGAGGCGAACACTGCATAAAATTTAATAGCCGTGCATAATGTTGTGTATGGTATTGTCGGTCCTTCGGCGAACAATAACCCGTATACAATTTTCAAAATGAGACAATGCAAAAAATAAATAAAAAATGAAGTCATAATGCTGGCGATTTCTCATAACAACCCTTGGGTCGGAGGCTTCCAAGGATTAATTACGAGTTCCGAGTAGGCCCGCCACCGGGCCATTCGATTCTCGGTAAACTCGAATCGAAAAAGGAGCAAAAACGGACGCGGCGCGTTCTGAGAACACGCATACCTGCCTGCGCCCGCGCAGCCATCCCACCTTGTTCCGTCCGCTCGCCGATTCGAGAGAACTCACATTTTCCTAGTAGTTACTCTCCCAAGTAAAACAACATTTTCTCTTTTTCATATCGTGTTAAGAGCGTTAACGCCAAATCCGCGGCACCAAGTTTAGGTAATTGCAGTGCTCTTTGCACTCACACAGATGCGCGCGTGTCTGTGTGCGTAGAGTTGGTGTGCTCTCTGTCATTATAGTCAAACTAACCCATGTTGATCCGTTGAGTTATGTATAATGATACTTATTTAACCGTTAGTTGATTTTTATTTACTATTATTATTTTTATTACAACCTTGTGAAATAAATAGGCAGTTTTGGATACTTTATAATGTATATATATACTAATCAGGGGTGAAAAGTTAGAAATGTAGTAAAAATGTAAAGTCCTACAACGATTAATATTATATTAGGTCATCCCAGTTCCAGTGTCATATTTTTTTATTATTATTATTTTACAAAAACTGACTACTATATTATATAACCTTGTGACACTAATCAATAATCTCCACCACTATTAATCACTCGCTCCCAGACTGCTGGCAAATCTTGGACACCATTTAAAGTACCACTTTCATTTAATTCATTAATAATGCTCTTTAGTTTAATATCTAACTCCTTTTTGCTATTGTATCGAGTACCCGACAATTTCCTCTTCACATGACCAAAACAATTGAAATCACAAGGATTCATATCCAGGGAATATGGAGGCTGAATAATTTCAATCCATCCTTTTCTTCAATTAAATCCGGAACTATTTTTGATTTGTGCGGTCTGGCGTTATCATGTAAAATTTTATTATAGGACTCGTTATATGATGTTCGTCTGCCCAAATAGGAATATTTTCTTCTAAAAATGACTTATATCGCTCTCCAGTCATAGTTGTATTTTCATCATAAGTTCTACAAAAAGCAATGCCTCTGACATCCATAGCTACTATTAGTAGTATTTTTCGTTCATGTAGCTCTGCACGTGGTAAATGTTCAGCTGAAGTGCCCGGTTCCACCCAACATCGTGACTGATGTCTTTGACGAGGAGTATAAAATTCGACCCAAGTTTCATCAAGGCATATGAATCTATTAAGTATATTTTTCTTACGGCGATACCACGATAAATGGCTACGCGCAGTTTCATAACGAAACTCCTTCTGATCCGTGTTCAGAGTGTGGGGCACCCACACTGCACTTTTATTGACCAGACATAAATCCTCCGTGAGTACTCTATGTATAGTGAAATGAAGCCGTTTCTAATGCTTGCGAGTTTTCCTGAATTTTCAGTGTTATTTCACTGAGTTTTTCTTTTTGTTGAGTCTGAAAATAACATGTAGGTATAACATAGTGACACAAACCGTAAGCATCGTGTCCGGCGGTCGATTGTCGGCTTGAGACACAACAATGTTTTATTTGTGCTAAAATATGTATATAACGACCAAGTAATTCTTACAAGATTCCCTGCGTCAGGATCTTGAGATGAAGCCGTTTCTAATGCTTGCGAGTTTTCCTGAATTTTCAGTGTTATTTCACTGAGTTTTTCTTTTTGTTGAGTCCGAAAATAACATGTTGGTCGGTTTGTGTCGGTTAGTGACACAAACAGTAAGCATCGTGTCCGGCGGCCGATTGTCGGCTTGAGACACAACAATGTTTTATTTGTGCTAAAATATGTTTACAAATGTCCAAGTCATTCTTACAAGATTTCATGCGTAAGGATCTTGAGTTGGAACCGTTTCTAACGCCTGCAAGTTTTCCTGAATTTCCAGTGTTTTTTCAGTGACTTTTTCTTTTTGTTGAGTCTGGAAATAATATGCAGAGTATAATATGAAGTGACACAAACCATAAGAAGCACCACGACAGGCGATTGATTGTCGGCTTGAGATAAATAAATAACGAAGAAATGTCTTATTTAGTTTTGGTTTAATAGGTGCTAATTCAAAATAAAGGAAACACGTGTCTGTTTAGATATAAAATCTCAAAAATTGCCATAAAATATAAAGAAGTAAACAAAATAAAACAGCATTTTGAAATATTTGAACTTCTCTTTTCTGCCTATAACAACGAATCGGATATTAATTTTATCTTATTACTACTGTGTTTCATAAAAATACCCAGACAAAAAGTAATTTAAAAAAATTATATTGACTTCAGAAAGTAGTAAGTATAATATTGTTTCTTATGGTTTACTAATTACACCTAATATAGATATTTTTGTTATAAGTAGAGAACCCACCTCGTTTCAGTGGTATATTCTCAACTATCCAAAACTGACAACCCCAGAATGGTCGATTCAGTTTATGAGATTATAAGACAGAATAAACGCAAATTATTACGAATTCTATCCCCGTGTAAGAAAAATATGAATTGGCTATAACCTGTTACATAGTTAAAAAGTGGCTCCTCGGTAACTTACCTTTTAGCTTCATTAGCCTTGGCTAAATTTTCATATTTTTTTCTTTTTATTCCCGTATAGCGCCTTTTGTTAGCCATATCTAAAAAAAAGTAAAATCGAAACATACATAAAGAAGTCTAATTTAATCTTCTTAAGTTAATTGAATACCATTACATTAAAATATGTACTCACCAAAGTTCTGTAATATAATAAAAATATATTATAATAAAAAGTATCAATATGTCCCAGTCGCGCTAAAAACTCGCGAAAGTACGATAATATTTTACGCGACACGCAGCGATGGGAGCGACACACGTCCTGTCTCTGAAAGGCCTCAGCCGGCAATGAGCGGTGGCGTGAATCCGCGCCGATTATATAGCAATACTAAATAATTCATAGTAAAATAAACATACAAGTTATTAAAAAAATATTTGAACCATGTTTTAGAACATAAATGTCTTAATTTACTAGGTCTAAAAGAAAATATAAATATTTCAGATTTCATCCTAAACTAACACGTTTAATATCTCGAAAACTGGCTACAATTGACACTTTTGAATATACTTTTCTTGAATGAAAACTTACAGTAATCGTGTTTTTTTTTCAGCCATGCACTAAAAAATGTTCTTATTTTTTATAAAGTAATGTTGTAATAAGTTTGTCATATATGGTTTTACTAATATCTAGCATCTGCTTAGACCGTCGATCGCTAGTTTTAAAAAAGGCTTGCATAAAAACGGTTCTGATGAGAAAACTAAACAAAAAAATGAAAATGTTTTTCAGCCATGCACTAGATTATAAAATTCCCAATAATATGACGTCAATATCTCATCTATAAATTAAACACATTATGGTTTTATTGTCCGTCGGAAATCACCAATTTTGACTCCAGCATGGCTCTAACGCATGAACCCTCTTAACTGTAGCTACACTCAATCTATTGACGTAAGCGGACGACTAATGTTTACAAATTTGTTTAAGAGCACTTGGTCATAAGACGAAATAACTAGCTACTGACAAAGTACATACCTTACTGTTCTCAGTACCTACTAGTTATACTACTAGTTTTGGCGCATAACTTTTTTTACTTCAACTCTTTAAATTGCATTTTATGTAAATACAAGCGATTTCCAAGCACTGATGAAGCTAGAATTACGATCGCAGTTATCATATTTCAGAAATCAGATTTAAGTACTGCATTTAATATTGATAAGTTCTTGGAAACTAACAATGTAAGAGTTCGACGGTTGGTTCAAGAAAATGTATTCGTAACTAGAAGCGAGCGTATCCACGGAAATTACTTATGCAAATACGAAAGCATGTAAATATGTAAGTACCTACTTACATATTTTTTTGTTTCTTGTGCCGTATTTGCCAGTAATTGTCTCATTTTAGAGAAAAAAGGACAAGAAAAGAGTATTGATGAACACGATTGTTGATAACTTTTCGGGTGTAAGCGATGATCGAGGGATCCATATTTCCTTACGCTGCTTCCACCCCAAGTTGGCCATGGTTACCTACCAAACTACGAAGGAATTACTGTTTATTAATTATAAAGTTTGATTTGCCGTCAGTCAGGCAAGTTCATCTTTAATTGCGCAGCGATAGAAGCGTTTCTTAATTCCCAAGTTGATAGGAAAAGCGTTTTTCAATGTGCGACGTTAATGGATTTCAATGGCAAATTATTAACATTTCCTTCGAATCCGGCACACTTATACATATTGCGTAAGAGCTTGGGTGCTAATATAATAGGCTTAGTTTTCTCAAATATCGGGCTACCTTTAATAGAAAACTAAGCCTCAGTTTTTTTTTTTTAATTATCATAAATTCTGAGACTGTTCTCGTTTTCAAGTGATGATTTTCCTAGAGCTGGTAATGTTGATATAGTGTTTTTTTTTATTATTAATACAGTCATTATAATTATTATTTACATATATTGAAATATGCAGATGAACAAGAAGTTGTTATTGTTCACAACACAAGAAACTACAAACAATATCAGTAGTAAGAAAAATTGTATCAACATAACGTTTTAATGAACGTAGTCATTTGCATATTATACATATTAATATGTAGATATCAAGTAACGAAACGGAATATATTAATGGATTCATTTACATACTTCTAATGGAACGATAGAAGATAAAACTAGTGTGGTAGTGACATATTAGCATTCCCATTACCGATACAACTTACAAAGGAAGTAATTTCTTTCAGTCATTTTCTTTGCTCTTCGCTCAGGATTGCATAGCGGAGTTTCGTTTTAAAAAATCTATTTTGGCGCCCAACGTGGTAGTGAAATAATTAGCTTCGCCATTGTCGATATAACTAACGAATGCCAGCCGTGCGATTCTGTAACCATCTCACCGTGAAAGCTTGGGTGAAGTGAGCGTGGAGTGAGCTAAAATTCGCTAGGGACTAACACTATTAAGTGCTCACTTCACATATGAATTCACGGTGAGATTTTTACAGAATCGACCGGCTGTTCCTTCTTTTGAAATGCAAATGCCTTTGCTCTTCGCTCTGGATTTCGCAGTTGAGCTTCGTTTTTGATCATATATTCTTATTCGGTAGACTCGTAATCCTCTAGACTACTCACAAAAGATCACAGACAAATATGGGGCGACCCCTTCTTTAACCACAACTTCCCTATTTCGTACACAAAAGATATTTTATTATATTTAATTGTTATTATGGAGTTGCCCTCTGAACCTTTTTGACGTAGGACTGTGCGTAAGAAGTTACGGATGTTGTTTAATCGTAATTGTTTCAAGGATTACAATTAAAACAACATCAATCTACGTCAAACATCCAAAACCGTATCGTAATCAATATTTTTTTCCATGACTCTCAATCAATGACAATTGAAGTGTTTCTACAAGGTTTCTACGAATCATATCATCGTTATAGTACATTAACCGGTAACAATAGACTCGACTCCTTTTAGCTTTAAGATAGCAACAAAAAAAAAATACATTGTCTCCCTTTGAGGATAAACAAAGGCCGCGTCGATTCCCTGTAAACGATTTTACAGCATGATGTTCCCGGTAAAGCGTGGACAATGGGATTGTTAACAATAACATTGATTTGAACTAAGTGCTGTCAACAATCTTGGGACAGGCGAGGTCATTACCATATGGGTGAGTGGTGAAGTACTACGTGCGTGTGGAAATAGGCATAGATATAGTGGCCGGCACGTAACTTGGCAAGGTTGTTGCGTAGTGGGAGTAAGTTCGCGTATTTACACTTAATGCAGCAAAATAAATGACACTTTTATTGTTTCTCGTTATTCTATGGTTATTGCCATAACTTATTTTTGAACATGTCTGTTTAGAAGGACATTAAAGAAAGGAGAGGAACGACTGACGACTCTTGCCAACTTACGTGCCGGCGACTGTACCTACATGGAAAGTATCCAGCGTAAACAAACTGTCGGGTGCCAATCTAGCCTTCTATGCTTTACGGTTTTACTACTAATGAGTTTCTTAGAAGGCAATTAGCAATTTTCGGTTACGAAAAAACAAATTCCAAGAAATTATTTAAGCTGCCTTCGTGTTAATGCTGATTGATAGTTAATTGGTGCTGTCAGATCAAATCGTGAATTCCTATGGTATAAAAAACTGGAAACAATTTTGTTGGGTAATCGGATCTTTGATAAGTCGCATGGCATGTTACGTATTGTAATCTTCTGTCTGTATCATATCTTTTTGTAATTCTTAATGTGTAATTATTGGTTGTACCGAATAAAAAAAAAGGAAGTACCTATGCAAAATCTGCAATAACTCCCTCAAACAATTTATGACTTGATCGTTAATTCTAAGGAAACGTTATATCGTAGCGTGCTAGCACGATAATTGTTTTCAAATAAAGCGATTCGCCGTCTGGCGAGGTGTCACAGTCAGCACGCTTGTGCATAAACATCATTTTATTTTTATCGTTTCCTACTGCATAACGTTACGTGGGTATTAGATCGCTGTAATTAAGATAGACTGAATTCCTAACCTAGTTGCAGACACGAACATTTCTGTAGAACAAAAATGTGGGTAGTTTGATTTGCTTACCAAATACAGAAATAAGTAACACATCGCTACATTTTGAATATTTAGTAACTAAAAATACAGAAAACGCCTAGGGAATTCAAAAGTATTCAATAATTAAGACTATTTTGACGACATCATTATTTTTGCGGTAAAGATACAGTTTCATTAAAGAAACGAAAACAGCACAAACTAAATGCTCATTTGTTTTTAAATGGCAAGAGATTACGTCATTCATTAATATAATCTACGCTTTTATCATTGAGAACGCATTGACCCCGAAGCCTATGTGATAATGATAACAGCTGGCGCCGTTTCATGTTTTTTGTGGTCTGCACGTTTTGCAGTCTTAACAAATTTACTTTCGCGCTGACGTATCGCATTGAAGGCAAATTATTAATTCGTTAGCTACTGTGAAGAACCGCTTGTTTCACCACTTTCGAAGTTCTCACCTGGTAGTTTGACCACCATTGGAGGTGCTCCTCGTTGTTGGTTGGGATCCAATGTAAACGCCTTAGGTAACAACAAACACGGAAACACAAAGGCCCACTTATAATTACTTATATTTCCTCAAATCCACTTTATGGCCGTTTCGTTTCTCAGTAAAACTCTTTATAAGCAGTTTCGTAGAAACAGACTGCACTGGAGAAATTAATTTGCAGAAATCAACGTCGCCGACGGCAGTCCGTCCGCGTGCCTCGACAGAAACGCTTTCTAAGTACGCGCACATTCAATTTCACTCAACGGTCGGTGTTTATCACAGATAACGATATCGCGGCGGGAGGTGAAAGTTCGGCGAGGTTGGTCGCCTCGGCGTGACAATCCTCTTTCGTGTGCAAAGCCGTACTGAGCGAGCGGCGGAGCCGGCACGCGGCGCGTACCGAAGCGAGTGAGGTAAACACGTGTGGCGGGCGGAGTGCGGCTCGGCGCGGCGGGGGGACCCGGCATGTGAATGTGCGACCGAGACCGAGCGGGCTCGCTTCGAACGTACTTGCCGACGAGTTGCCACTTCCCAGAACTACCAACCTTGGCACTTCCACGAAATAACTCAAGGCATTGTCACTAATTTATAAAACTTATGGTCTTCCGTCCAAGGCTTGCGAGCCGGCACCGGCTGGCTCCGCTGTGAAAGCTCGTGACTACGTTAAGACGTGCACCAGGTACTGTTGACCCCGATGACCGGCGCACGACGTTAAATTAGGTAGGTAACTTGTAGTATCTATCTATCCATCAATCAAAGTGCGAGCTTGGCCCCATGCCTCCGCCATAGTGGTAATAAAGTTGGAAAGTTCATTCACTTCTTGGTCTATTTTTTGTCGACAAACACCCGTACACCTACTTCAGTATGAATACATCAATACAGGTAGATTTTGAATGAATTGAAGTGTTATCAACCTGTTTGTAAACTGGTACAGCAGGCATTTATCTTTCATTATCGGTGACAATAGGATTATTTTCACATTAGTAGAAAAGTAGATACCTAACATGTCTTGTAGATTAGGATGACATAGAAACGTTAGAAACTTAACTTGGAGATAAAATAGATGGTGAAGAAGCGGATTTTTTTGCACTGACGCAGTTAGAGGCATTTGCATACTGAGTTGTGTCGGTTTGAGTATAATAACTGAACAGATTACTTAATAAACTGATAACGATGTTTTCAACCGAAAGTTCGTTTTCAGACGGACCCTTTAGTGATGAAGCTGAAACTGAAATATTTGGGAAACCAGTGAAAATTAAATTTATTGTTTGAACCACGTATCGTTGGGTTTTCTTTCCAACTTCCAACGAACGGAATTTGCGGATGCCATTTACAATATCAATATATGGCTAAAACTACGTACCTACCTATCTATATGTGATGCATCATAAATCATTGTATTAGTGAGAAATAAAATAGCAGATGCATTTACATTATGTTCATAATATGATGTAAATAGAACTATCGTCATCATCATCTGCCCAGCCTTTTTCCAACTATTTGGGGTCAGCTTCCAGTCTAACCGGATGCAGCTCAATACCAGTATTTTACATGGGGTGACTGCCTATCTGACCTCCACAACCCAGTTACTGGGTAATACGATACCTCTTGGTAAGACTGGTTGTCGGACTTTCGGACTTCTGACTACCCGTAACGACTGTCAGAGGTCCACGAACGACAGCCGGGACCAACGGCTTAACGTGCTTTCGGAGGCACGGAGGGGTCTCAGTATGTAAAGATGGCTACCCATCGACAGACCAACCGCGGCAACGTAGCTTAACCTGCTTGATCGACCTGTGCGTCTGTTATTATTTAGCCACGGGCCCCTCATGTAAATAGAACTATGTACTATTTTATTTCCATGCAGCTGATTGATTCTGTAAATATTTAAAGTAAGGTCGTTCTCCCGAATTCGATTGTCTATGGAATTCGGGCATACGACAAGTGTAAATGAACGGGGTCGAGTACGCCCGTCCTCGGACAATCTAGTCCAGCATCATGTTCCAGTGCAATGACCAGTGTAGGTAAGTATCGGGTGCCCGAATTCGAGTACTGTTTCGAGCACCCAATTACGGGCTAGCGACTAAGTACAGACGCCAGCACATCAAGCCACTACAATCTGTCAGATTTCTTTAATAGATTTTCAACTTTATCGTAAAAGCATAAGGTTGAAAGTTGATTGGGAAAATCTGACAGTTTCGGGTAGCTTGATGTGCTGGCGTCTGCACATAATAATTGCGCCTTTAAACTGAGCTGTCAATAGGGACACTATTGACACATTGATCCCTGCTATCAGTCATTCTGTACAAAACGTACCAAGAAAACTTAGGGCCTTTACCCACGACAAGATCCCGTTTTTTGCAGGTAAGTTTTTTTGCAGGATCCCGTTTAGTAGTCTACGTGCTTAAATATATTATATTCACACAAGCATCCTGTTTTCCAGATACTGCAAATGGTGTTAGGTGAAGTGAGCTTAGAGTGAGCTATAATTTCACCTGATGTTATGAATTGACACTATTGACAGCTCAGTTCACCTAACTTTTCACGGTGAGATTTTTCAAAGGGCATACTTACAGTTTTCTGCGCATAAATTATAACAACACGTTCCGGGTGTTAATGGGGCTGCCGCGTTTTTGCAGCGCGCGCGTCCGGCATGTTTGCGGACGCGGACGTTGATAGTTTTTCGGCTGTCATGCGCAAGAGATGCGCATCTTCGCTACGCCGTGTCGCGTCAGCCCCAACACCATTCTGAGAGCGTTGACTGATAGGTGTGGGACTCTCCGATCTTGGGGCGGTGGATACGACTGCACGCAGTCAAGTAGACATTCCCCAGGATCGGCGTGCCTCATCCAGCTTGGATTAAAATGTTTATTATTATTAAGATAGTAACAATACTAACCTAATACCTAAGCATCATTGTTACTAACACTAAAATACTAACAAAACTATGGACTGTAGTCTGAAATAAAGTTTTATTATTATTATTATAAATGTTTTCTAAATACGCGACTCTACTATTTTACTTTACATTGACGAAATACATACTTTCAACAGGTCAACATTCACACTTTTTTACTCGTATGGTGTCACATGATTTATTTGTATGAATAGCGACATCTGTTACATCTGCTGCTATTTCTGTTGGTAGAGATCTATAAATATGATGACCAAGAAACGTATAAGTAATATCGTTATTGTGATGTTAGTAACAATGGGTGATTTCGTCTCCCCAGTAGGGCAAGTAATCAATAATGCTGGAGATAATCGAGCATTCCTCGAAAGGCAATGCGTGTGACATGCGCCACACTTCCACGAACGAATGCTCTTCATGCTACGTATAGACGGCGATAAAACTGTTTATACACACATTTAAAAATTGTTAGCCAAAAGTTTCCAAAATGTTATCTTCCTTCTTCAACTGAACGCCCATCAAATTGAATCTACAATCGAAACTTTCTTACCGCTATTAAATACGATTAGCGAGTTATCAACAGTGTTCTCAATCTGCTATAATCTATAATCCATATTATCTCAAAACTGTCGCAGGTCAGTGCGAGGGTTTTTATATTACGAATTCGTATGTAACTGAAGCAAATTGTGACCAATTTTAAATCAAATCAATCCAATTTCGTAAAAGGTTAAAACAAATTGGTATAACATTTCAATTTCGCTGACAACACGATAAAATCGGTCCCATAACGTAAATAATTGAGCTTCTGTTTTATGAGATTGCACAACTCATTCATCGTTATTACGCTGACATGACATGTGAATGACCTACATTGTTAATTAAACTTTTGTCGTTGAATGTCCGTCGTGGACAGATGTCGTGCACGTGTGCTTGTGTGTGTGCACCCGTCCCCATATTTCGTCAATAATGGTTCGGATCATAAAGTTAAGAGCTTTTGGTGTTTGCAGCTTTAATGTCCCTTTAAAATTTGGCGCCATCTTTTATTTAACCCTTTACCGCATAGGAAACCATATATGGTTTGACATGTTTACAGTTTATTTTACTCTAAAAAAATAAAAAACTAGCGTATAAATCCTAATGGGGTTTGTTTTTCATATCATTAGCAATAATAAAACAACTATTTTGTCTATTATCACATACCACCTGGAAATAAAAAAAGGGAACTATATTTTCTATCACCAAAATTTATATTTGTCATCAAGTTGTATCACCTAATAAATAGATCTATCGCCACGAAATATTTTCGTTCTCAGATAAACCAAAATTGTTCCCAGGTATGAATTATCAAATTAATGTTAATATATGTGTAAAATAAGAGATCGATAACCAATAAAATTATATTGCATTACATGAATATAAACTTCGTTCTTATAATAACAGTTTTGTTACTTAAATAATAGCTCTGTGCTCAGAATGGTAGTCTCTGTCACCAAATAAATCGATTATCGATCCCTGACTGCGACTCCTTTTTATTTGATATTTTGTCACCAATACAGTAGTAACATTTTATTTCGTTCAGATATTAAATTAATAGTATTCGTTACCAATTTAATACATCAATTTATAATTTTAATGAAAAAATGATCAAATCTCTTGGGCACCCCGACACGGACAGGTTAGGTTCGAAGGGGATGACGGGGGCTCAAGTGAGCGAGCGGAGCGAGCGAACGAGCCCCCGTCATCCACTTCGTGTTAGGTTCCTTTAAACCCTGCAGACAGAAATAGTCGTCCGTCGACTACACCTTATTATTATTAAAGATAAGTAGCACAATATATAATATTTAGTCTAAAGTGTATTTTTAAGGCGTCCATATATTTTTATGACAGACAATAATAGGAAAAAATGGATTTATTTCATAATATTTTAGGAAACGTTATTTGGTGACCATTAATCCATTTTGGTAACCGTTTAGAATTGTTTTGGTTGCGAAATAGGTACTTTTTTTGATTATAATACATACAAAAACATTTATTTGGTACTAGACCTTATATCTCAGGATTTTAGGTGATTTATTGTGGAACTGATTTTGCATTGTTTGGTGACTACATTTTGGTGACAGATCTACTATTTTGAGGACAAACCCTATTATTTAAGAAACACAAAACTAATTAAATTGGTGATAGCTTAAATGATACCCATAAAAAAATAAAATAAAAAAAATAAAAAATACACTAAAATTAATTCTGAAGCTTTAATAAGGACATTAACATAAAAAAAAATGTTTTGTCACTTATTTAATATATCATGCAGTAAAGGGTTAAGTTTCAGTGGCAGACATGTTTGGAAGTAAGAACTTGTCACGATTTGAAAACACGTGAACGTCGAATTTTGTCGGATCTTGCGAAAGGCCAAAAGGAAGACTTGGAGTAAGATGTTGCTGTTGTGCAGTTTCACTTCAGCATGAGTTAATTAATTGAAATGTACTAAACATACTTCGTTAATAGAAATTAATAAAACGAACTATTTATTTATACTTTATTTTTACACCGACAGGTACCTAATCAATTAATCTCTGGCGTAAATTGATAATTAAGCTAATGGGCAATTTGTTCCCGGCCAGTCTTATACGATTCTGCGTTGGTTTCGAGCTTTTTCCTTAAAGCAAGTTTTATATCTTGATCTAAAAATACCTTAGAACTGTACGGGAGTAAGCTCTCCTTTGATCTTTGTGGGGGCCGATACTGCAGTTAGGGATTACTTCGTCGAATCATTTTTCCTTATATCTCGATATTGTTCAATGAATCACGCTATGCCGATGCTCCACAAGTTAAAAATAAAGTGTAAAGAGATAGGAAGATTACAGTTTTACTGTGTTGTTTAGTTACTGTACAGTGTGATTAGGAAATGAGTTATTCATACACAGAAGGTTGGATTATGTTCAACAAGGAATAGTGAACCCTAGATTGAACCTTTGATTGTATTATCAGAATAACAATTATTATTAGCCCGGCGTCATTGAGGTCGGGTCAAAATTACCCGGCTGGTTTAAAATTTCTAATATTTCTAAATATTTGAAAATACTCGCGCGACGTTGTTGTCATTCTGTGCAGTAGCTGGAGCCAATATAGTATTTTTCTTTTTTTTTGTAGTAATTTTTGAGAGTTATTTTAAAAGTTGACTATACTCAATTAAACGTTTCTGAATTATTATTTTTCTGTTTTATTATCAAAACCAGATTATACTGAAATAATGACACAGTTTACGAATTTACTTAAAAAATATGGGAATACCATTTATTGAATATATGGGTAATATTGACCCACCTCAACGTCCATGTAACTATTTCCTACCACAAGTCGTTTTTACAGAGGCGTTTAGTTTATTACATTTGACTCTAAATATACCATTTAGTAATTTGTTAAGAAGCCAACACGTGCCTAGTATCCATACAAAAACATCTGCATGATTCGCATTCATATTCTCGCTAGGCCATTCAAATGTACCTAGTACACCATTAGAATACTTACATTGCATTTATATTAGTTGTATAAAGACGGTCTTATCGTATACAGCGATTTGAAACAAACAACCTTCGAACAGGAATGCACGCGAAATATGAAAAGCATTTCGAAGAATATTTCCAGTGTGAATTTCCCAAATGAAACAAATCGTCAAAATGCGCAGTTAGTTCACTTTCAACACGTTAATAGCAGAACGATCGCGGGAAAACAGTGTTTTTGTTTACACAGCGGCGAATCCGCTAATTTTATCTTGACGATCGCTTGGAAGAAAGACGAAAGTATTCATTTTATACGTCCGACGGATTTTTCTCAGAAACTCTGTGTCGGCAACAACCTAACCCGGTTTAAGACTTCTAGTTATCTACAGCATCTGTCAAACTTGTCTAGTTTATTGCTAACTTTAACGTAGCTATTCTGTTCCTAGATAAACATTTAAATACATAATATATCTAAGGTTGATAGTATGACCTTGAATTTTATCCCCGAGACGGGCGTTGAGTTTTTCCATGAGGAAAAGGCTTATAAATATGCGTGTAACGAAACACCAATGATGGAACCTTACGGAAAAAACTGGCTATGTTTTGATATAAGTATCAGGAATTAATATATAGGTACCTACGTTTTCCCTGTTTATTTATATATTAAATTACATAACCTATTATATTAGTAATGCTTATCTGTAGATAAATACAAATCCCTGAAATACAAGAAAGAAATAGATATTAAATTATACTCTAGCCGTTTTCCTGTTGTCTTGGTTATAGAAACAAAAGCATGTCAGCTTCTTATCTTCGTGGAAGTCGTAAAAGTAGTGAGAGAAAGGAAAATTCAGTTTAAAACGCGGCGGTGCGCGGCTGCGATAAGCCAGCAATCTACTTAGAACGTGCCTTACATGTAGATGTACGTATGTGTATTTATTTTTCTTCCTCCGTTGTTATTTTGCAACGTGTTTTACTGAGCACTGGTTCATAGTATCAGATTGACTAGTAAAGTAATCACTAAGCAATCCATTCCTAGAGACAATTAGAGACCATTTTTCTGGATACGTAATAACTTTACGAAGTTAATACCTAGGTATTCAGAAAAATGGTCAAAAATGGTGGAGGTTTACGAATTTCTTACTTCCGAAGTCCCGAGTGCCGTGTTGGTTTTGGGTAAGTAAACTCGAGTGTTTATTTAAGTATGAGATCCAAGGAACCCGAAACACAGTCGGTTTCTGAATTGAGGATTTGAAGTTGATAACTTGTCAAATTTAATTTAGTGTTCTGTGTCTTGTAATGTTAATAAAATTACTTTGCATACCTTCAAAATCAAGTATTTTCTAACTGAACAGACAGCTGTGCTGCTAGGGAGTTTGTTGCGCCACTTCTTCTTCCCAGCGAAAGCACTGGGAAGTGGTGAAGGGAGGGCTTTTTGGGGGACTGTCTTTTGTAATTTTGACGTTCGAAAAGTGCTGATTCTCAGCCTAGTTTGAATAAATGACTTTTGATTTTGATTTTGAGCTCTAACAAAGTTTGTACAGGTAGCAATCATACTGTTTCATATATTTTTCATATTCCAAAATTTCTTTTTCGTGAATATTGTTGTAGGATGTATGTATAAATTCTATTTCCCATTGCTGACTATTATAAATGCCTGGCATTTGCACGTTATAAGACAAAGTGATCTGATCATTATGGATCAGCTATATTCTCTGACGTAGCATTGCGTCAATTTACGTCAAATACGTCAATTTACGTCAGGTGCTGACTAATTTGACAGGACTATCAATTGTCACTTTCCATTTCTAATACTTCATTTAAAATATTGATATCACCGAAAATAACGAAATAGTGAAATATAACCAAACTCATAAATTAACACGGAATGGAATGAGTGAACGAAATGTCAAATTTATTGTAGGCCGTAGGACCTAGCTGTGGTCATGCCATCTACAATTAGCTTAACCCGACCCTCCCCATCCTTTTAGAATGGATAGATTTGTCTATAGATACATAAAGGAGGCCTAAGTCCTTCGGTGAACCATATAGCCTAATAAGACAAGTTTACATATACAACGTGTAACGTTAAATGCGCAAAACCTCAGACACCCCAACTGATTTTTAATTCAATTGACATATTTCAGAGAGAAAAAAATATCATTAAAAAATTGTAAAGGTTTCATGTGCTGTTTTAGTTTTACTGGCAATTCTGATCGTTTCTTGCGTCTGCGACGACGCTCTATCGAGGGAGGAGTCGTCACCGAGTTGTGTTTGTTTACCTATTTTGGCGGGTTTGCGCATGTGATGGCTTGCTTGACCTATTAATAAATAGACATGGCAAAGTTTTTGATGAAGATTTTTTGTAAAATGTGATCTATATTAAAAAGTGGTTCAATTGATTCTGCTCGTTATTCTGATCAAACTAATTTCAGGTTTTGCGCATTAATATTACACGTTGTATATCTGTGTATTTTCCTGGTCTTCACGTACGATAGTATACGTAATTCGTGACTGGAAAGCACCAGCATCACGACACCCAGCGATGGTGAATCCCGGTTGCTTAGCATTTGTTTACCGTAGGTTCGGATTGTCTGCCTAGCTAATACGAACTTGGGGAATTCGAACTTTATAGCGATAGCACGTGTCGCTTGGCACATTGCCAAACACCAAGTTATGTAATATTTTAGGAAAAACGCGCCCGCGTTCACGGTAGAATGGTTCCGTGCCAGTACTGTGAAATGGCGCCTAATTTGCATATTGTTGCAGCATGTTTGCTCTATTTTCTAAGTGAGTTAGGAGAATTCTTGAAGGCAATGATACGAGAAAGATGTGCCTATAAGTATCACATAGCAGATACTTAGGTAAATATTCACGTGGGGTGACTTGCAGATATAAGAATTGAAATAATAATATCTTAAAGATAAGACTTAACTGCACTTGTTTACCTACTGTTTCATATACAAACAACATTGAAGTTTGCTGATAGAGAACTCAATTCTAGGTAAAGCTCGCCTTTACACATGAGCTGACATTGTAATCTTGTAACAACTTTGAAATTAGGTGTAAAAAAAAATAAGCGACCGATTGCCTAAAAAAAACAAAAGATATCTATGGCTTTTAAAAGTAAAATATTACAAACAAAAGATTAAAGCTTATGCGTAATTAAACCTAATCTTTCCACATAAATCTACGGGAACACTTTAGCCATTTGATTGCTTCGTGGTTTCGCGAAAAAGCCGTTATCACAATACGACGAATTTGTAGATACTGAAGTATCGTAACGCATTGTTTAGTTAGTATACTTATTTGGCGCCCGGCGCGATATCGAAAAGCGAAATCACCTTCGTGAAAAGTTATCTTTGAGTAATCGTAAATTAATCTGATGATTTGAGTCAGACGATGTGTAATGTGTCGTGGATCCCCCGGTAAATAGTGACTAGATTTCCTGCGAGTTCTAAATACTCAAATTGTCAAACAAAGAATGATGCATTCAGTCCACAATATTACAGTAGTAGTTGGAAACGGAAGAGGTCGAAATGTTGCAATTTTAAGTATAGCTCTGAATTGGCCCACAGAGCTATACTGAAAATTGTAGCATTTCGAAAAGCACTAGTGATGAGCAAAATTGGTCTTGGTCTTGCAGTTTTTTTGGTATTGGTCTTTTAGTCTTTGGTCCAGGCTGTCAATCGTGGATCTTTGGCAGTCGTTACGGGTCATCAGAAGCCCGAAAGTCTGACAACCAGTCTTACCAAGGGGTATCGTATTATTGGGTATAGTATCAGTAATTGGGTTGTTAAGGTCAGATAGGCAGTCGCTTCATGTAAAATACTAGTATTCAGCTGCATTCGGTTAGACTGGAAGCCGACCCCAACATGGCTGGGAAAAGGCTAGGCAGATGATGATAATATTAATAATCGTTTATGTACTGAATAACGAGACCTAATGAAAATCTTGAAAAACAAACTCGCTTTCCTCAGTAATTAAAAGTCAACTGAAGGACCAGGAAAAATAGGTAACGAACTACTTTGGCCCGATTAATGAATCGATGGACGTGAAACCTGGTTTCATTGGTATGCAAGACCTTTATGATAGATTCACCGGTGCCTAAAGGAGGAGTGGAGTATCTTGCTATTAGCGCATGTCAAAAAAGGCAAAACAATTCCAACATCACAAGCTAGATAGACAGATATAATATAATATGCTTTATTGTACACCCAAATATAATACAGCGCACTTACTTAACTTACTTAAGAGGGGCCCGTGGCTAAATAATAACAGCCGCACAGGTCGATCGATCAGTTTAAGCTACGCTTGCCGCGGTTGGTCTGCGGATGGGTGACCATCTTTACATACCGAGACCCCTCCGTGCCTCGGAAAGCACGTTAAGCCGTTGGTCCCGGCTGTCATTCGTATATCTTTGACAGTCGTTACGGGTAGTCAGAAGCCCAAGTCTGACAACCAGTCTTACCTAGGAGTATCGTATTACCCAGTAACTGGGTTGTGGAGGTCAGATGGGCAGTCGCTCTATGTAAAATACTGGTATTCAGCTGCATCCGGTTAGACTGGAAGCCGACCCCAACAGAGTTGGGAACAGGCTAGGCAGATGATGCACTTACTTAACATCAGCCGGTCGAACCTGGAAAAAATCTCACCGTGATAACTAAGGTGAAGTGAGCTTAGAGTGAGCTGTGAGTCATGCTGATGCTAGGGATGGACACTATTGACGACTCACTCCATGCTCACTTCACCCAAGTTTTCACGGTGACATGGTTACAGAATCGCACGGCAGTTTACAACCTAGAATCACGCTCAATCCTTGAAACTAATACAATTCTCAAAATCCAACCGAGCACTGTTATTGTTTCTCGTTATTTACATTTATGTAAATAGGCCGAGATTAGATAATGTTCTTCAACTAATTACATCGTAACATGCATAGTACAATAGTAAGTATACGATGTTATCGCTTCGATGAATTTCGAAATCAATAAATACCTCCGCTACTGCTAGCAGGAAAAGATAAATTATTTTTTATTTTACCTGGGAAACAGTAGTCCTTATCGTGGACATGTAATCAGATTTCGCGATTGGATTGCCCTAGTGACGATGTCTTTTTATAAGTAGGATTAGTTACTTAGGCTAGAGACAAAAAAGGCGGAAAAACGCATTGTATTTTGCTCTGAATTCAGTTTGTTGTTACTATTACTGTTAGCCTGCATCACCCCACTGCTGGGCAAAGGCATCTCCCATGGCTTCCAGCTCTTTCAATCCTGGGCTAAAGGGGACCACTGTTGTTTATTTTCTCTCTCTCTCTCTCTTATTTATTTTATCTTCTACGGGCGCAACGCTTTCTGGCTGTGTCGGGGATCCTGACACGAGCATGTGCCCAAACTAAAAAAACGCACGTTGTTTCCGGCCAGTATTTCACATCCACTCGAAACGCTTCCGTACCGTATCGGACATCAAAATTTTATATAACATCTGACATCTGTCAATCAGGACGACACATCAAAATTTTCCGTTTTTACAATTTGAATGCATTTATTTTGAAAAATTAATTGTGTCTCAAAAAATCGCAAAGAATGTGCGCAATTTGGATGGAGTAATGGCACTATTGAGCTGACGCTGTGTGAGCGTGCGTGTTCCATCGCCGCCCGTTCGATGTCCAGCACGCACAGGATGGATGGGAAGCAGCACATTAAGTCATTTTTTGCTCCGTTGGTGTAATTGCTGTATGGCGGTCCAGTAGGAGGATAAATAAATTTATTTATTTATTTATTTTTAAATAAATAAATCAATCAATCAATGTTATCGTAGGTGTCCTCTAAACAATGTTCACAAGACCAAAACCTCCGAAATTTTTGTCAGTTTACATGGAATAGACCACTATTCTTCCGACAGCTGTTTGCTGTCGGGGGCAAGGCAAATCAGGTTATCGAAATGTGTAATTTTCGATACGAGAGCGTATCGGATAATTGTGAATAGCTATGCAGATGATACTTTTGGAACATTTTCTGCGATGGAACAGACATGCTCGAAATTCCACGGCGCTATTCCGCTCGGATTATGTGTCTACCCTTATTCTCTTCGTATGTTTTCCTGTCTGCTTGAGCCAGATTAACCAGTCAAGAGGAGTCCCCTTGCGGAGTACTGCGTGTTCCGTCATAGTGAAGAAGACACCGAGAGTACTATTTATGCGATAGATACAGAAAGGTTAAAGCGTTAAAGCTCATTAGTCGATATAATATGTGCTGCGGGGTAATTGCGTAACACACTATCAGTATCAATGGGTTTTATTTTGACAGTTCAACAACATTCATTGCGTTATTTACGTTGTTGAGTAGACACGTTTTTCGAATATATGGAGCAATGGATTAGCAATATCCTTCAAAATGATTCAGATTGAGACGCAATTAGGGTGCTTTTATTACTTGATCATCGATGTCCGCAACTAATTTGCAATGTTTATGAATACATTGAGATGTATAATTAAAACCAGTTTAGCTTTTAATTAATCAAATTAACATAGTGACGTAAACAGTCCTGTTTGCGTAACTATGTTAATTTGTGTTACTATTTATGCTTATGTAATTAAAACATTATGCGAGTCAGGTATACTCTAATTAACAAATTTTTAAATTAACCCTTGGCGTTAATTAGTTGGGAAAAGGAAAGACTACTAATTAACTGCTTCTGTATTCAGCATGTCACTGAAGGTATGTGTGACTGTTTCAGAGAAAAAATAATTTAATATACTGGTCTCGTGAAGTTTTTACCTTCCCTAAGCTTTTACACCTATTTGTAGTTAGTTAGGTGTTTTGAAAAGTGTCGAAGAGTTGAGATCGAATATGACAAAGGTCATAGAAACATGTTTCATTGTTAACTCACTGGCATTTGAAGTAATGTGACGTACTCGACATGAATTACGATCAAGCCGCAATAATACAATAAAACCCTTTTTATTAGGATTCCGTACAGAAGGCAGGAAAACCTTTTGTGTAATATTTACTGTTGAGGAAAAGCCTTCCTCCACTCAGCTCTTTCCACTTCATACAACTCCTCGCTGGTGTAGTTGTATTCCTCTTCAGCCTACTGTCCAGTTTTTCCCGATGATTTTCTCATTAATTTGACAATCATTCGGATATGGAATTTCTCAGTAGCAGCTCAGAGCCTGGATTTGTGTCTGGTTGATGACCATAGGCTGACTCCCTATTACATGAGACTTAGATATAACTGGTTAAATGTGGGTGTAGGTACCAGCACATCAAGCTACTAAAATCTGTCAGATTTCTTTAGGTAATAGATTTTCAACTTTATCGCTAAAGCATTAGGCTCAAAGTTGATTTGGAAAATATGACAGTTTCGGTTAGCTTGATGAGCTGGCGTCTGTACTATAGGTGCACCTCTCCCTAACCCTTCCGGGAATGAAGGCGAGATTTTATGTCATTCGAATATTAATTTAGCGCAGTGATGATCTGAGGGGCTATTCTCGTAATTTTAAGAACGTTCACAGTCAGAGGGGCAATTCTCGTAATTTTAAGAACGTCCACAGTCTGATGTCAGTTTTAATCTGTTAAACATACCTGTCATTTCCCTACATTTTGACAAGTATTTGGCATTGATTGTCGCTGAGATGAGATTGCGATTAGATTTTGAATGTTTTTAATTACGGGAATTGGCCTTCTGCCGTGCGATTCTGTAACCATCTCGCCGTCAAAACTTGGGTGAAGTCGTGGAGTGAGTCGTCAATAGTGTCAATCCCTAGCATCAGCATGACTCACAGCTCACTCTAAGCTCACTTCACCTTAGTTATCACGGTGAGATTTTTCCAGAATCCACCGGCAGATCTCAGTCTCCATCTGTCAAAAAAACCTTTTAATTCCCCTACATTTTTGACAAGTTTTTGACATTGATTGTCGCCAACATGATATTGCGACTCGATTTTGAACGTTTTTAATTACGGGAATAGGCCTTCTGGTATACGATATTGTTGGCTTGGCCAATCCACTGGTTATGATTAGAATGCCCAAATTGCTATTACCTGTTACACTGTACTCTACTGCGTTCTGCCTAATATTTGGTTGTTAGTAAACAATGTTCACATCAAAGGAGGAAAAATGAAATACGTTTCATTATAATAGCTGTGATAATAGCATCGGGTAAAACGGATACACATATTACCCACATTTTGTACTCCGCGTACTTAGTGGCCTTTCAATTACCTTCATTAACATTTCCAATGAATTTTGTTGGTTATTATGACATGTTATGATTATTAAAATTACATTGAATGGTAACGATATCTTTGAAATTGATATTTCTAACATGTTTGTTGTTTACAAATACATAATGAAGCCTAAACTAGGGTTGGGTAGCTTTCAACGCATAAACTAGTAATGATTTAGTTACCTTTCTTCTAGCAGTTTTAAATCGATCGATTATATATTATTTATTTATTTTACCTTTTATGTACACAAATATAAACAGACAAGAAAAAACAGAACAGAAAAATAGGTACAAAGGTGGTGCTTATTTCATGAGAAATCTCTTCCAGCATACCTGTGATACGAACTTAGAGAGATGTAGACAGCGTGTGTAAGAGAAAAGGAGACCAAAATATATTTGGTCTCCTTTTCTCTTATACATGCATGCCCACCAGTACAGTATTTCTCTTATTCATAAAATCAAAAACAATTCTTAAATAAAAATAAAAAAAATATTATTAGTACGTATATTACAAACACCCAAATATACATACATACATATGTACATACTTCTAAAAAAATATCTTATGAACCTAGTACCTATACGATAACTTTCACACTTGACTCCTATAAACTTTAGCAGTTTTATAATCTACACAACTTGTTAGTTTCCATCATTATAAACAATGAAGCCGTCGTCGTATGAATGACGGCGGATGTAGTGGAATTTGCCAATTTATTTCATTAATTCATTGTAGACATTGATCGAATACAAATAGATCTGAGACAACAAGTTAATTGTGGGACCAGTTGATTGGCTGTCCGGTATATTAATTAAAATATCTCATGTTGTACCTATTAATTAAATTAATGCAGGTTTGTTTCTAGCATATAGCATATTATAAAGTTTTGCAAATTGCAATAAGCTTTATTGTGCTATCGAGTATTTCGCAGAAATTGGACTGCAATACACGAGCTCTCAGAATAGGTCCTCGGTGGAACGAGCACTCGAGTCTGAATGATAGTGAGTGGAAGTCTGACTCCGACTTGCCTAGAGAAGCAGTGGTCGAGTGAAGGAAATAAACTGGAACTTCTCACGAAACAATCTCAAGTTTGATTATGTAAGTAGTTGTGTGTTTGTTTGCCTGTCCGTTTTCTAGGAGTTTCTAGCTTTGTAGCTTTTTTGCTGATTTTTTAATTGTTTTTGTGCTTACTTGCGTTAAAGCTTTTTTGCCTTCTCTTGCAGTTACGCCTACGTGATTTGTTGACTGTTCCTGCTACATAAGCATAAGGTGAGCTTTTAGTAGGTAGGCATGTTGTTGACATCAAGAGAAATCAATGTAGACTGTTGGCAAATAGAAGCAAGTGAGTCTCTATATTTGTTGAGAATCCTACTAAAATCAGTTTAACAAATAACTTTGGATTCCGTCTATAATACTCTAGTAGGTAAATGAAATTAATTTATACAATTCAAACGTAACCAGAGATACTCTTATGCTCATCTTCAATCTGCCTAGCCTTTTCCCAACTATGTTGGGGTCGGCTTCCAGTCTAACCGGATGCAGCTGAATAACAATATTTTACACGGAACGACTGCCCATCTGACCCAGTTACTGGGTAACACAATTCCCCTTGGTAGGATTCGTTGTCAGACTGTCCAAACATTCTGACAACCAATCCACCAACCGTGCATCTGTGTATGGATGCCCACCAGTACACCAGTATGATACACCAGTGTACGACTAAACGCTGACAGACACTACGCCGACAGACTGAACACCGACAAGACTTTACTTCGACGGGACTCTTCGCCGACAGGGTATAATATAATAGACATACATAATCTTTATTACAGCACACAATCTTTAGACAATAAGCAATTAGTCAAAATCGAAACTGCTAGGTTAGGTTAGGTTAGAACTGTGACCATACAACGCGCGAAGGCGAGCGAGCGGAGCGAACGTGCCGCGATAGCGACCGCCGAGCCCCAGATTTCCTAATTATGCGCCCTGTCGGCGAAGTGTCCTGTCGGCGAAGAATCCCGTCGAAGTAAAGTCTTGTCGGTGTTCAGTCTGTCGGCGTAGTGTCTGTCGGCGTAGTGTCTGTCGGCGTAGTGTCTCTTGGCGTAGTGTCTGTCGGCGTAGTGTCTGTCGGCGTAGTGTCTGTCGGCGTAGTGTCTGTCGGCGTTTAGTCGTACACTCTCCATACACACATTCACGGTTTATAACGCTATTATTTCGCATTCACTGTTTTTCCATTTCGATACGAATTTTAGTGCCTATACCAAAGTTGAAAAAAATAAAAAAGTCGCTAACTGTGTACTCCATTTTAGTACCCGCACTACATTTACTCGTAAGTATTTTGTAATACTTGAAAACAACTTAATGCTTCGTGTATCTAGTAAATTATATTTAATAACAAGGTAAGTAATATAGGCTCATACTTAATGCATTTATAGGAAACCCATAGTTTCTATGAATGCATTATACGTTTTTTCGTGTCAGCTAATTTTCCGATGTTTTACCTCGATTGCTTCGAACCGCGGAGTACGGCCGTATCATAATGGCATTAATTGTTTATAGCGAAGTGTTTTTACCGAATTTCCGAGAATTAGTGTAATTTGTCTCCTATGTTCCGTGTCCCCAATGAGGGCCAATTACATACCGATTAAAATAGCATTAACGAAATTACCGACGCCGCGCGACAGGCGTTGCGTCTGCGCAAGTCTTGTACGATGCGTGTATTAATTACACTATGGTTTTTAACCCGGTGTCATTAAGGTTGGGTCAATATTACCCGAGTCGTTTAAAATTTCATATATTTTTGAAAGTTCGCACGTGACGTTACCGTTCTGTGCAGTAGCTGGAGCCAATATTGTACATTTTTTTTTATTGTAATTTTTGAGAGCTATTTTAAAAGTTGATAAAACTCAATTAAAAGTTTCTGAATTATTATCTTCCGTTTTACTATCAAAACCAGAATAGTTTTATACTGAAATAATGACAAAGTTTACGAATTTACTTAAAACTTATGTAAATACCATGTATTAAATATATGGGTAATATTGACCCACCTCAACGTCCACTATTTCCTACAACAATGACGCCGGGTTAATACTGACGACATGATGCGGTATTTAGTAGTTTTTTCTAATGATTCAATGGTTAGTTAGAATTATTTGTTTGTATGCTATGGGGGCACGTGCACTTCCTGTTATTGCAATATTTCCTCTTTCAGGTTTTATGTGATTAGGCTAGGGAAACTTACTATTCTATTTTGCAATACTATTCTATTTAATAAATAAGCAGTATACACTGCTTATTTATTAAATAGAATAGTATTGCGCAAGTAGGTAAATTAGTCTCTGTCATCATCATCATCTGCCTAGCCTTTTCCCAACTATGTCGAGGTCTGCTTCCAGTATAACTGGATGCAGCTGAATACCAGTATTTTACATGGAGCGACTGCCTATCTGAAACTCCACAATCCAATTACTGGGCAATACTATATGCCCTTCGGTAAGACTGGTTATCAGACTTTCGGGCTTCTGACGCCCCGTAACGACTGTCAAAGATCCACGAATGACAGCCGGGACCAATGGCTTAACCCTTAAATGCATAATGTTGCCATATGGCAACAAAGCACGTCATTTAATTTTTTTAAGAATGTGATAGCTGTGAGTTTCTGAACGCACCTCTTTCAGTCAAAACAATATATATACTCTATGAATATTAATAATTTTATGTCATTATAATATATATTCTTTTTAATTCTATAGATAAATACCTATACAATAGCAATTTTTTGCAATACGATGAAATAAATCATGCATTTAAGGGTTAACGTGCTTTCCGAGGCACAGAGGGGTTTTGGTATGTGTTGATGGTCACCCATCCACGGACAAACCGTGGTAAGCGTAGCTTAACCTTATCGAGCGACCCGTTCTGCTGTCATTACTTAGCCACAACCATAAGCCTCCTTAACCCCCGCCCTCCTCCCCTTGGCCCCCAAATTAATATCAGTATTGATGTTAATATAACTTAAAACTTATGATTTTTGTCACAATTCTGCAACACACATTCGCTTTAAAGTTCAATAAATCGCCACCACAAGGTTATAAAACTAAAAAAAAAGCAGTGAAAAAACAGTACATTAATATCCTATAAAATACCGACCCAGAAAATAGGTTAACACAGTAATTTTATAGCGTTACAAGCAACACTTAGCGAAGATTTTCTTGGAAAGTATCAATAACTTCGGAGTGCAGGGGTGGGTCGTAACGCCTGAGTAACCAAGCGGCTAGGCAGGGCAGGCAACCGGCTCTGACCCGATGTTCTACCTGACTGGATAACACCCTTCTATTTACTTAATGTCTAGCTGGTTTTGCTATTTCTTTTGCTTCAATATTTATTGATAATACTAGCTTCTGCCCGCGTGAAATTACTTGTTCCCCGACACACCCCGTCGCGTCGCAAACTCGCAACGCATCGCCTGCTCGCGCTATTATTAGGTCATCCCGCTTCCAGTGTCATATTTTTTATTTCCAATATTTATGTATTGCGCAAAGGTATGCAATAGTTAATACATGTGTTGTCTTGTACAATCATGTTAGTTTAATTTGGTGTGTTGTATTGTCAAGACGTGCATTGATTTAAAATTGAAGATTAAAAAAAATCTATTAATGTAGTGGAGCAACGTATATTTCTAAAGTTTTGTGCTTTACTCAACTACTCTGGAGGAGTTGCGCACGACTTACTGGTAAAGTGTGTTGGTCGTAACGCCTTAAATAAAAAAACCGTACAGCGATGGCTTGAAATGTACAAACAAGGAGAACCACAGCTGAAGATGAGCCGCGAGCACCTCGATCATTATCATCGACTAGATTAGAAGCAAGGGACAAAATCAAGGAAGCGCTTCGTCAGTCACGTAGGGTCAGTGTCAGTGATCTCTCCACTCAACTTAACATTCCTCATTCCACTATGCATAGAGTACTCACGGAGGATTTATGTCTGGTCAATAAAAGTGCAGTGTGGGTGCCCCACACTCTGAACACGGATCAGAAGGAGTTTCGTTATGAAACTGCGCGTAGCCATTTATCGTGGTATCGCCGTAAGAAAAATATACTTAATAGATTCATATGCTTTGATGAAACTTGGGTCGAATTTTATACTCCTCTTCAAAGACATCAATCACGATGTTGGGTGGAACCGGGCACTTCAGCTGAACATTTACCACGTGCAGAGCTACATTAACGAAAAATACTACTAATAGTAGCTATGGATGTCAGAGGCATTGCTTTTTGAAGAACTTATGATGAAAATACAACTATGACTGGAGAGCGATATAAGTCATTTTTAGAAGAAAATATTCCTATTTGGGCAGACGAACATCATATAACGAGTCCTATAATTTTACACGATAACGCCAGACCGCACAAATCAAAAATAGTTCAGAATTTAATTGAAGATAAAGGATGGATTGAAATTATTCAGCCGCCATATTCCCCGGATATGAATCCTTGTGATTTCAATTGTTTTGGCCATGTGAAGAGGAAATTGTCGGGTACTCGATACAATAGCATAAATGAGTTAGATATTAAACTAAAGAGCATTATTGATGAATTAAATGAAAGTGGTACTTTAAATGGTGTGCAAGATTTGCCAGCAGTCTGGGAGCGAGTGATTAATAGTGGTGGAGATTATTGATTAGTGTCACAAGGTTATATAGTATAGTAGTCAGTTTTTGTAAAACAATAATAATAAAAAAATATGACACTGGAAGTGGGATGACCTAATATTATACGTCGTTTTCACTTAGCGTTCTTTCTAACTTCTTCTTTTTGCTCGGTTCCTAAGGGCTCTAGCGTGATGTTAAAACATACTTACCCTTTAGCCTACCTCAAGAATTGGCTTGTCAAATGTAAAAAGAATTTTTCAAATCCGACTAGTAGTCTAGATATTAGTGCCTTCACACAAACAAACTCTTCCGCTTTATTATTATTAAGTATAGATTTCTGTGCTGTACATTTGTTTTTAGGAAGTTCTCACTATGCGGAGGTTGAATTTGAGCCCAGTTACTGGCACTACACTTATTAATGGACTAATGAACTAACTAGTAAAGAAACAAACAGGAAAAGATGGGATTTTTGGGGAATAATAATCTTGAAGTCAGCACTCACGCACGTGATAATTGACAGTAAAAAATATCTGCAAAAATGATATTAATTTTATTGAATCGTCGATTCAAAATTGACGTCAATAAATTCGGCCTATAAAAGGGCGTGACATGGACAGTTTTTCTCTTCCCACAAATTCTTGCCTGTAAGACATACACATTTTTCAATGAAATATGTACAGACGCCAGCACATCAAGCTAGGTACTACAATCTGTCAGATTTCTTTAATTTTGTCATTTTTTGAATACCGGTATTGAAATCACCAATACCGGAATTCCGGTATTGGTGATTATTCATATACTTATTTACAATTTTACAAGGTGTAAAAAGACACATCAAAGTAACTAACATTGGACGAGATTGCTGGAAAATGACTTTTATTTTCAGTTTGATTTGCTTTTTGCGGTAGTGCGCAATGTAAGGGCCCTATCCCACGGCAAGATTCCGTTTTTTGAAAGTAGGTACGGTTTTTCGCAGGATCTCGTGTAGTATTGTAAGTGTTTAAATATACATAAATTCACACAAGCATCCTGTTTGCCGGATACTGCCAACCGGATGCTTGTGTGAATATGTGTATTTAAACACGTACGAGTACACTATTAAACGGGATCCTGCAAAACCGTACCTGCAAAAAACGGCATCTTGCCGTGGGAAAGGGCCCTAGCGCACGCAAAAAATCATGCTATGGGTGCATGCAAAGGTACAGGGGTCTTGGGGGTAATATAATATAATGTTGTGATATAACGTATAACATTAAACACTTGTTTTAGTAATAAAACGCCAGTAAAAGTTGGCATTTTGACCTTCAATATATCCGTAACCAGAAGATTCCCAGGTGTGGTCCGGTACAAAAAAATGGTTACTATGACGGAGAGTACAAGTGTCTCTCGGCTTCGTTATGTATCTTTCTACACCCGTTATTTAGATAACAATCAATTTCTTTATGAAGGAAATGCTAAGTCTTTACTTTTAATAATGAAGTGCAATTAATAATCCTCTCGTCTTCAGGCGATTTTCTAGTTTTTACATAAAAAACATACATGTAGTACGCCTTGTTTACAGCGGAAGTACATGTACTAGATACCTATCTAACTTCATAATTTTCCCCTGTTCATTCTTAGATGGAGTCATATTTCTACCAAGAATTCTGTTCGTCACGCCTTCGCCATGGCGCAGGGCGGATTCCATAATTAATTCCACTAATATGACATAGGAGAAAATTGTCTGTTTGTTTACTTCAGTGTTCTAGGAAATCTGTGAACTAAGTACTTCTGAGATTTAAAGAAAAAATAATAGATGGTTTCTTGAAATCACATCGACATAGTTACGAACTCGTGTCGTGTTTGCACAACAAACTGGTCTTTTTATGAGAAGAAAAAATTTGAGACACTTAATTTCGTAATGTCAGTATGTTTATCCGAGAAATTCTTGGGAATCACTTAACAGGCCGTAATGTTTGATCTGGTATCGTTCCAATTGGGTCACAGCAGACCTGACTACTTCCATACTGCATAGTTACACACTTGTTATGGTAGAGTGTCAGTAATTTGTTATAATCTGATTCGCCTTCAGCCATTCATCACGTCGAAGGTAAATCAATTTGTCTATATCAATATGTATTTAATAATAATGGATTCAGCTTCAGCAGTACTATTCTGCAAAAACCTCACCGTGAGAACTTAGGTGAAGTGAGCCGGAAGTGAGCTCTGTCATTCCGTAATGGTAGAAATTGACACAATTAAGTGCTCACTTCACTTATGATTTCACGGTGAGATTTTTGGTGGTGGTCTGGTGTCTGTTGTATCGTGGGATTACATATTATGTTGATACGATTCGACCTGTGCGGCTGTTATTATTTAGCCACGGGCCCCTCGCTCGTGGCTAAATAATAACAGCCGCACAGGTCAATTGATCAGGTTAAGCTACGCATGCCGCGGTTGGTCTGTGGATGGGTGACCATCTTTACATACCGAGACCCCTCCGTGCTTCGGAAAGCACGTTAAGCCGTTGGTCCCGGCTGTCATTCGTAGATCTTTGACAGTCGTTACGGGTAGTCAGAAGCCCGAAAGTCTGATAACCAGTCTTACCTAGGGCTAGGGGTATCGTATTACCCAGTAACTGGGTTGTAGGGGTCAGATAGGCAGTCGCTCCATGTAAAATACTTGTATTCAGCTGCATCCGGTTATACTGGAAGCCGGCCCCAACATAGTTGGCAAAAGGTTAGGCAGATGATGACGATACAACGGTGGGAGTTTATCTTGGGACGTTAAATCTACTGAAATGCTGCAGGGTGATTGCGTAACACACTATTGGTAGCAATGGGTTTCATTTTGACAGTTCAACAACATTCATTGCGTTATTTACGTTTTTGAGCAGACACTTTTTTCGAACATGTAGAGCAATGTATTAGCAATATGCTTCAAATTGATTCTAATTGATAGTAATAATGTGTTACGCAATCAGGGTTCTGATATCTACCTACATTATGTAAGAGCTGTTTATTGCAGTGTGTCTCTCTTATAATACCCAGTTGTGTAATGTTCAATTTCAATTGTGGTTGCACTTACAGATACCTATCTACTTATGAGGCTATAGACTTTTACAAACTGCATGTTTGTGTTGGAGTCATAGACAATAGAGGATGGACTGCGCGATCCACTCAGAAAATTATCCACTTTGTTAGAAAGGGACAGTGCGATGATACTCCCCTGCTCTGTCTCTCTCTGTAGGTTTGTAGTTATGATCCGCACCTGCAGAATTGTGACGTGGACCAATCAGAATTTTAGAAACAGATAACAACAGGGGAGTATCCGATAGCCGTCTCTCTCACACGTTTTCTGACCATATTTTAGTTACTGCTAGGATAGGGATTGCACAGTCCATCCTCTATGTCTATGGTTGGAGTTGGCAATCTCTTCATCAAAAATGACGTCACAATACCATGTTTGACAAATACTCCTATTGTTATTTTTGGTTTGGCTCATCGACTTATCTTTTAATGGCTACCTCCTGCCGATATGGACCGTGACATTTGGCATTAATTAAATGAGTAAATCTGTATGATTCATTTTTTTTTTTTTTTCAAAAATGATTTATTGTAATAGATAATCTAATGCCTGATCGGAGGATTTTTTTTAAACAATTAACTCGTAGTGTTTTCCCGAAAATCTGTAAAATAAACTTCCTGACGCCGCCATTTTGTTGATTAAAAAAAAAAAGCTTCGATCAGGCACTAGATTATCTATTAAAATAACTAATATTTCTTGTCCGATTGATTTTAGGTGAATCTCCAAGGATTTGTGCTGGCCACCGCAAGCTACTCCTTATGGAACAGGGTCCAACACAAACAAAACTTTTTAAATTATTATATTTTTTTTTTTTGTCAGATTTTCGTGAAGTCGAGTGCAAACATAATGTAATGATGTCATATTGTTACTTTCATTAAATAAATTGAGTTACAGACAAAAAAAAAATATTGAAAATTCTCATTTTTTCATGCCAATCCTCCAGGACATCCATGAGGATTATCCTGCGGCGGGGTCTGTCAGACTCTAAAAACCACCCCGGTGTTCCCCCTCTCGGGTCGCGGGAATGAACACTACTTCCACAACCCTCTGACTGACTACCCCTAACCCCTTAAGTAAATCCGTCGGTAACCAAATGCTTTAGGGGCTTAGGCATTGTTCAGACCAAACGTATTGTCGGCCGCTGAGCATCCAGTACAAAATGTATGAAAAAACAACTACAACCGCCGACTGATTGTCCTTTGTATTTCATACATTTTCTCAGTCGGCGACCGACTTTACGCTTGGTGTGAACGCGGCCTTAGAATCGCTGTTGCTATTGCAGAAACGTATTGAGCCGCGCATTGTTCCTGCCGCGTCCGATCGGTGCGGTTTGCATCGTCCGGTGCGGACCCAGCTATTCAGCTATCGGCATGATTAACAATTCACCGATGGTAACAGTAAAGCCATGTTCACACACACATAACTTCAAACATTTCAGTTACCTACTCTTAAATGAAAGCTTGACAGCCCATCATTTACTTACCGTTTTCCAACAGCTCTCGGAATACATTCCAGAAACATGCAGCTGTTGTATCCCCTACATTATAATTATCTTTCTCACTACATGGAAATAGTTCCGATTATAGCCATAAAAAAGCTAGTTATTAGTCGAGAAACAATTGCTACTTATCGCAGTGAAACAATACTTGGTATTGGTAACCACCTATTACTCTTATAGTTCTATACTATCGAATAACCACCGGTTCTAGAAGCTAATTGTAGTGTTGTGTTATGGAATTTCTTAAGAAGTCCACACTTTCTAGGATATGGAGATTATAAACAATCTAGTCAGTGGAACGTAATGCAAAAAGGGTTTCTTTTGAGTGCCATGGTTTGTGGGAAAAGGAGGTAGCTTTATGTACAGACGCCAGCACATCAAGCTACCCGAAACTGTCAGATTTACCCAATCAACTTTGAACCTTATACTTTAGCGATAAAGTTGAAAATCTATTAAAGAAATCTGACAGATTGTAGTAGCTTGATGTGCTGGCGTCTGTACCTATAACTTTTTGTGATAAGACAAAGGTATATTCCTGAACTTCATAAAGGCGGAGACTGACTTGCAACGTTTGTTTGTAATGTATCATGCGAGGCGAACTTGGTTACAAAACGGCGCTACACTACACAAGACGTGGCGGCGTACGCTTGCTTCGACCACATGGCTCAAGCGCGCTCCATTTCTTGTTACAAAACGGCGATACAATAAACGTGGCGAACGCTCGCTTCGAGCACTTGTTCATTTTTATTCAAAATGGCGGACGTAGAGGTTGTGTGTGCTTCATTCATTTTATTTTTTTGTTATTTTTATTGGAAGAAGAAAAAAATAAAACGATATTGGATGACCTGCACTGACTTGTTTGTAAACATGCGCTCACAATGCTCGCATCGACCGGCTCGCTGCATTTGACTGTAACTGTAACGCGTTACAAAAACTCGGTACATTACAAACAAACGTTGCAAGTCAGCCTTTATACCTTATTCGACTTAACCGCTTACAGTTGGTATAAAAATATGCCTTCCAAATACGCGGAAAGCGGTATTTGTTTTTTTTCCATTAACTTTTGTTCCTATTTCTTCTGTGAAAAACTTTGATAAAGAATCTGCCTTGTTTATACCTCGTACGAGGTAGTAACATTTCTTGAAATCGGAAACTTGTACTTGACTACATATAATTTGGTTAATATTTGTATTTGCTGGAACGTAAAGTGTAAGTGAAGTAACAAAAACTTTTCTGCGGGAATAAAATCGATCTGTCATTTGTTCTCGGCAAAGTGGAACTTCATTATATCAACAACTTATTTGTTTATTTAGTGATTCCTTCTTTAATTTTTAAGGTAAATAGACCTGCTACAAATTTTGACGACGTAAATAACGCCCTACTGCAGGTCCAACATTGGTTCACTGCTAATCATTTAGTATTTTCAAAACAAAACAAAATGTTTTTTTCTATGATTTATTGTATTATAATTTGTTGTTTTATCATTTTAATGATTTCAAACACAATGTAAATTGTTCCTGAATAAATTGAATTGAATTGAATATTAAATTGAAAAAACGAAGTGCATAACATTTTCTTTACCAAATGTCAAGGGTAGTGATTGTGAGATAATATTGAACCAAGACAAACTAGAATTTGTCGATAAAACTGTTTTATTTATTTAAACTTTTCGCACACAAAAAGGTACAAAGGCGGATTTAATGCCTTAAGCATTCTCTACCAGTCAACCAAGGGTGGTGAAGAGATTAGATGGCAGGTGCTTTGTTTGAACTGAACAATGATAAAAACGTTTGTTTTCCTAGGGATCACTTTCGAATCAAGGCTACAATGGGGTCACCTCTCGCAGGACGGCTAAGTTCAGCAGCTTATGCTGTCAGAAACTTCCGTCAATTTACTGATGTAGATACCGCGAGACTAGTCTATTTTAGTTACTTTCATAGTATCATGTCTTACGGTATTTTACTTTGGGGACGGGCTGCAGACATCGATTCTATTTTTATTCTGCCGAAAAGAGTCATCAGAGCCATAAATAATCTCCGCAGGCGCGATTCTCTAAGGGAGCTGTTTAAGCATATCAACATCATGACGGTGCCTTGTCAATATATCTACGAGAACATCTACATGATGTTCTCGTAGATATATCTAAGGAAAAATGTACATATTTTTAGTAAAAGAGATGAAAGATATAATTATAGTACTAGAAATAGGAACCTATTAGTTCCACCAGGTTTGAGACTGGCTTAAGTAGACTCATCTTTTATGGGGTACTGTTTAAAATGTTATAATAAAATATCTCACCACATGTTTCAACTGAATGAGACAAAATTCAAGTCTTGTATAAAACGCTATGCAGGCAGGCGTATTATAAGTTAGGGATTACATCTTTGATAAAAATGCTTGGCTCAATGCTGGTCCTGCTCCACAACCACAACTAATTGAAAATACTGTTGGAGCTGCTGAAGATTGTAAGACTATCTTTGCGTTTGCATTGTATAAACTCAATTTCGTTTGTATTGTATAATTGCATAGCACACATTCACACATGTGAGTTCTATGTACTATAGAGGAGTGTACGACTACACGTCAACAGACACTACGCTGACAGACTGAACACCGACAAGACTTTACTTCGACGGGACTCTTCGCCGACAGGACACTTCGCCGACAGGGGATAATATAATATAGGTACATACATAATCAGATACTTACTTTGAAAATCGATTATGCTTTTCTGAGCTACCATATACCGGCCAAATTTTTTTTTCATATTTCGACCTATGTTCTTTGGGGAAAGTTGTTGAGTTTCATGAGCACATTCACCTCCTTCAGGGTTGATACCCCCCTTCCGTTACACGCTGTATAATCAGCCTGTAATGTCCCCATTGTTAGGACATATATATGTTATTGTTCGTCCTCTTTTCGGTGAGAAGGAGTGGGCCGTTACGTTATCTACCACGCGGATCCAGAGCGGGTTGGTGGATGCCACATGTCTTCGAATATTTGATTCTAGGACATGCCGGTTTCCTCACGATGTTTTCCTTCACCGTTTTGAGAACAGTGGTGATGAAATAATTTACACAAAGCGCCAGTCTGGGTTCGAACCTACGACCTACTACTTGTAAGTCGCGGCGGTTACCACTAGGCAACCACTGTTCCTGCAGAAAGATCGATACTCAGATTGGACAAGTGGTGTGATCCAACCGAATCCATCAACGTCCTAGTTTTAGTGACACTATTTCTATGTTCCGGTTCAGTAGGTACTTATTTAAATTTAGTAAATATGTAGGTAGTCTCGGAAATATCTAGTTTTCTAAATTAATTCCAAGTTCAATAGTCTTATTGTGTACCGTCCAAGATATCCTTCTCTAGTTAAATCAAATTACTTTCTGTTAGACAGTGGTTTATATGTTGTGACAGACAACAACTAATAAACCCCGCACCCCATTTATAACCAGAGACAACTTGAAGTTTGCTCTGTTTTGTAACAACAATATCTAACCACTGTAACTAATCACTCACTCTAAATAATTGATTAATGCTTAGAATAGAATAGAATAGAATACTCTTTATTATGTACACCATATAGATTACGGACATAAATATAGAATTTTTTTTTTTTTTCCTTTTAAAGGACATTTTGTCTTTCAGTGAAACAGGTTGAATGATCAAATATTAATAGGCTCACAAAAGAGAAAAGGAAGGAGGTTAGTTAACTGAAAAGACGCTCTGAATATTGTTTTCGAAACGCTGTATTTGCTGTGGTTGAATGAATGAATGAATGAATGAACGTCTGCTATAACAATATTAATATGAACCTACAATAATATTCTATTAATATCGTAAGGTTACTGGGTCAATTCAGATAACTGTGAATGTGGGGCGTCCCTAGATTTCTAAAGTCTGAATAATCTGGGAAACCCAACGGAATGAATCAATTTTACTTAGGTACACTTTACCTATTACATAATATTATGTCGTACCTACGTCATAGTATTATATGTCATGCAAACCTAACCCAATGACAGGCTCCAGCCGGGCTATTAATATTGTAAGTACTGAATTTCATTATGACCCGCTGGTTATTAATGTGATTTGAATTTGGAACCTCAACTGAGAAAATCTTGTGAAACAAAAAAAAAAACTTTTTGCTATTAATGTGCAGGTCGACCAAAGAGTCACTTCATAGGTTTTAGTTGCCGTCGACGAACAAAATGATCGGTTGCTGTGGCGCGTACTCCCGCGTTAGAAGCTCGGATTTGGGCTGACGCTCCATTGATGATATTATTGATTGTGTTTTCATCAACTCCTAATTGGACAGTCAAATTGGTTTAGGTATATTACCTCGCACTAGGTGCGAAAATTAGAGTATTATACGCGGAGATAAAGGTGTCTTCGCCTTGGGCGAGCTTGAATCCCCCACTGCACTCAGGATTCTAGTCTTAACTCCCTCGCTTCTCTCAGGAGTGAGCGCAGACCTTCCTCAATGCGCTCGGGAGCTCTAGAATCCTTCGTTGCGTTAATCGCGCACGCGATATTAAGACACTGCTTTATCCCCTTAGTGAATAATCTACTATTATGGAACACAGAACTTTATTACTTATCAGATTAAGGAAAATGCTATTCACGAACTCGCTTGCATGATACGTAGGTCACTACATAAGTTTTGTCGTACACAAAGTTACTTTGCGATCTTCCTGAGTTGAGGGTACATTCATAATATTTAACTAATATACACAATAACAACACAAGTTTGGTGATGAAAAGTGATTTGGTAGATTTTTGGTGAATTTTAGAAAATTTAACATGACGGACTTTATACGTCGCGACATTCGTGTAATAATCTTGTATAACTTTAAGCGTGGATTAACAAAACAACAATGGTTTGAAGAAATGAGTGGTGTATTGGGAGAAACATATCCATCTTCGAAGACTATACAAAGGTGGTTTATTCAGTCCTCCAGGACGATTTAAGATCGGACAGACCAACAGAAACGACTACCGATAAAAGCACCGACGCAGTACGCAAACTGTTAGAGGAAGATAGGCATGTGACATACCGGCAGATAGAGGAAACCCTCCGCTTGAGTGCACCAACAGTTCATAAAATTCTTCACGACCATCTCAAAGTACGTAAGCTTTGTTCACTCTGGGTGCCACACTTGTTGACTGACTAGTTATAGGAACAGCGTGTGAATTGGTGTCAAAAAATGTTAAAAAGGTTTGATGGCGGCCAATCGAACTATGAAAATTCTATCGTGACCTGTGACGAAACCTGGCTTTACTATTTTGATGTGCCAACTAAATCTCAGAGTAAGGTGTGGGTGTTTGAAAATGAAGATCTTACAACGTCCGTCAAAATGTCCAGGTCAGTCAAAAAAGAATGATAGCTGTTTTTTTCTCAAAAAGGGGAATATTATCTATTGTTGTGCTTGATAGACAGAAGACTGTACACTGTGTGTAAGGAACTTCACCACAGAGCTCTAAAAACTCTACAGCACTCGATTCGCACTTGCTTTTGAGGCGCCCACCGTGAGCATTCGTTTAGTGGTGTACGTGTTTAAATACCTATACATACTTATTCACACAATCATCCTGTTTTCTGGATACTGCAAACAGGATGCTTGTGTGAATATGTATATTTAAACACGTACACTAATAAACGGGAACCTGCAAAAAGCCGTACCTGCAAAAAACCGTACCTGCAAAAAACGGGATCTTGCCGTGGGAAAGGGCTCTTAGTTAGTGGTTATTGGGTGCGAAACTATGTTATTGGATAAGACATCCCGTTTCACTTCATCTGTAAGTTTGGACGGGTTGCGAAAGCAATTTGAAGTGGCTCCGGAATGCAGTTATCCGACAGAATACGGACGATTAAAAAAAAAAAATCTTTTCATTATATTTTTAATTGTTTTTTTTTTATCATTGCTCTTCTCAACCAAAGCAACGGCCATCTAATCTCTTCACCATCCTTGGTTGACTGGTAGATAATACCTAAGGCATTAAGTCCACTTTTGTACCATTTTTGTGCACGAAATTACTGTTTTTTGGATTTTGAGACGAGGTTAGGCAATGAGAATTTGATAGTGCATCAGGTCGGATGCTTATCTCGTCCAATTCTCGAGCTAAGACTGGACACTACTAACCCAACAAGTTTATTTATAACGAAATATTCCGAGAAAGAAATATTTGTACAGTTTTTTTTTATACCTTGTTTCCAAGGTGTTTATCGAATTACTAAGATTTCTGTTTTTACGTTTGCTGCTATGCAAATCTCTATTTCTGCATGCGCTTCGAATAAAAATGATGTTGATAGCTACGCAATTTCTATTCGTTTACATCCCGGTGATAATTAACATGAAGTAGGTACAGACGCCAGCAAATCAAGCTACCCGAACCTGTCAAAACTTCCCAATCAACTTTGAACCTTAAGCTTTAGCGATAAAGTTGAAAATCTATTAAAGAAATTTGACAGATTGTAGTAGCTTGATGTGCTGACGTCTGTACATAGCTATACTATGTGGTTAATTTGGTATACAAATTACTAGGAGGTATAGGTACAATATTGGCGCCGATTCTCTTATCCACAAACTAGTTTAGTTTTTTTCAATTTAATTCAGTGCATCTTTTTCTTTCTATTTCATTAAGAAAAGGACAGAAGAAAATATTACTTAAGTCCTCTCAAATTAGTCCGCGCCTGGTGTAAATTGACGTATTTTTAATGGCCAATTTTTTAATCACGTCTAATCTTGTCTATCTTGTGTCCTTTTCTTAATGAAATAGAACGAAAAAGATGCACTGAACTTAAATTTAGTTTAGTTTGTGAAAAAAAGAATCGGCACCACTGTCTTCTGCACTATATTACAAAGGTACTATTTTTGGAAACCTTTTGCCGACTTTACTATAGTGTGTACTGTACCGAGAGGTATGAAGGGAAAAAAAAATGACAAAACTCGAATCGATCAGAACGGAAACAAGTCACATTTTTCTTTTGCTCTGGGAAAACCTTATTAAAAGGAAAAAGCTTTTCTGACACTACGAAAGTCTTTATCCCTTTAATAAAGTTAACCTCAGTCGTCGAAAGAATATAAGGTAAAAGTAATAAATTATTCATGTCTAGATGTGCCCTTGTGAAAAGAATTTGATATTCGAGTGTTGTTCTACAAGAGGTGGCCGGTTTGTATGACGTTCATCAAGATCTGTACTAATAATCAAGTGATGAGTTTGTTTGTTTGCTTGAACAGGCGAATCTCTGGAACTACCATTGGAATTTCAGAAAATGTTTTTGCCAAATCCCAATGAGAACGCTGTAGGTATATTATTTGACATCACGCTAGGAGCCGAGCAAAACGGAAAAGTAAGAAATAACGCTAAGCGAAAACGAAGTAAAAAACGGGATTTTGCCGTGGGATAGGGCCCTAATAGTTCGGGCAGACGATGCGCTGCGACAGGGTGGGTCGGGTAAGATTTTACGCGACAGTCGCGAGCAGTTTGTAATGTAGCCTTAAAGACATTAGCAACAAGGTACTTTGTAAGCAAAACTTACGAAAAAAAAAAAAAAAAACTAGTAAAATGTTTCATGCTGGCGCGATTCCGAAGCATTTCCCGTCGATAAACCCTGGTATGCAGACGTAATTATTTCATACTTTAACACAAAAATAACGCTGAAATGATCCAACATTCCAACATTAGCCGTACGTCTTTATACAATGAATAATGCACGCTTTGTTACCAAAGTGTGACTAATGAGGGGGACGTGCATCCACTGTAACCAAGGATTTAAGCGCCGACGGATAAACGGTCACCAACGATTCGTCGGAAGTACGAAACTAAGTAGTTAGCCGGTTGAGTGAATTAACTCTTTTTCTTGCCACCAGTGTTCCGAGTACAGCGGTAATGAAGGGTCTAATTACCAACAGTTCGCAGTAAGACTGGCGGCCTCTCTGAGGTACGACTCGTAATTACTGCCCGTTCCAATGTGCCGTGTTTCGGGGAACCAGCGCCGCTTGTAATACACGCTAAAAATTGCAATTACATAGTAGTGACACTTAACTATTTGCAGAAAATGGAATAATTAAGTCTTTAGCTGAAGACCGTGAACATTCCAATAGATGGCGCTGTGGAAATGGATTTTTTTGCAGTGATAAATGATTTTATTTCTGTAAGTAGGTTTCTACAAACATTTAGGTATACACGTCAATCATATTTTTAAAACTAGATGAGGTCGGCGTTTCCTATCTGACTACTCCGAGAAGAAAGGCCAAAACAATTACTCAGAGGTAATAGTGGCTTTTAAAGTCCAGACATAATCTTGTTCAGATTATATAAAGACCATGTAAACTGGTGTCTGAAATGGTCTTTTGATGAAAGAACCGTTTGAGTTAAGAAGAAGAAAGTTTGAGTGGGCCTGCATACTTGTCTAGTAAGTGCACGCATTTGTCAGTAATGAGATCACGCAGCTCAACTCAGAACTTAAGGAGCTCAACGATTCGACGAACAATACCAAAGAACGGACATTTGGGTAGGCCACATAAATTACTCAAACTCCCCGAACATAATTAAAACTAACTGAGGAAAAAAAAAAGTAGTGACAGTTATGCTGGTTCATATTGTGGTTTTACAAGTTGGGATCTCCGATGTCTATGTATTGTTTTACGTAAAATGTTTTTCTTGGGAAATAAGTTATCAGCTTAGCAACGTCCCGTCGTTATTAAATAAGCACTTAGCTCCAATTCTTAGATGATGATAACTGACCGGTTTTCTTTCGTGTCGCCGAAAGCCCCACTACGTCAGATTTTTTAGTTTTTATTGGCAAAGTCAGGAATGGAAATAAACATCTAACACAGTATTTAATGACTCACGAGGCGGATATGTTTTTGTATGTGATATTATGCAATTGCTACGGTCTAGGATAAGAGCAGGAACAACACGCCTATTTTTTGTTATGTATTTTTGTGGTGTACAATAATATAAAATAATAAATAAACGCGTTAGCTTTCAAAGCGAGAGTGAGCAGGCATCTTCTGAGCACGCTCGTTCTATCCTAGACCTCATCCATCGTTTCCATCAGGCGAGTTCGAGGCCAAGACCAGGCCAATTTAGGCAATAAAAAAACAACAACTGCAAAATAATGTATGTATCATACCCACCTACATATAAAAGTCCTTCTCCAAACCGAATTTCGGACATGGCGACCAATCTCAACGGATACCAGCTTTCGGCGCGGGAGGTATCATAATAGTGCACAAATGTGTGCGCAGCCACAGGTGCGCTCTCTCTTCCCTCACTCTCACTGTCCGATAGGAGGGCAATCCGACACGACTGGAGCTGGAGAGAGATCAGGCGCAGGACCCACGGCTTAACGTGCTTTCCGAGGCCCGTGGTATCACACCGCCAACTTCCAAACTCCGGGCTGTTACTAAGAAATTCCTAATGGAAAAACCCAATAACACTGCCCGTCCCGGGAATCGACCCCAGGGACCCCACGCTCAGCAGTCGCGCTTGCGACGACGAGACCAACGGGCCAGTCAAAATGTAATGAGTACTTGTATGCTAAAGGCAAATCGTTTGTACAAATGAAGCCGAAGTCGTATATTCATCGACATTGGGCTTCATTTTTTGTACTGGACCATACCTGGAAACCTGGTTATGGAGATTCTCGAAAGCAAATGTAGAATCTATACAACGCGTAACGTTAAATGCGCAAAACCTCAGACACCTCAACTGATTTTTAATTCAATTGACCTATTTGAGAGAGAAAATAAGTCATTAAAAAAATTGTAAATGTTTTATGTGCTGTTTTAGTTTTACTGGCCATTCTGATCGTTTCTTGCGTCTGCGACGACGCTTTACCGAGGGAGGAGTCGTCATCGGGCCGCTGCGCCGCGCTGACATTGGCTTGCTTGACCTATTAATAAATAGACACGGCAACGTTTTTAATGAAGATTTTTTGAAATATGTGACCTATATTAAAAAGTGGTTCAATGAATTCTGCTCATTATTCTGATCAAACTATTTTCAGGTTTTGCGCATTTAACGTTACACGTTGTATATCTTAGATTTTCATATAAAGGAGAAGGAAAACCTTCTCTATATGAAAATCCCATCTCTTACTCTAATCCTTCTTTAGAGAATCCCTTTTTTATTCGAAATACCCCTTTACTTTACTTTTACTATTTCGAAATTACTATTTATTTTACGATATTAGCGAACGGTTCGCCAGCTGCTTTGAAAGAGGACTATCGAGATAAGAAAAGCCTTTATTATCTCCCCTTTGTAACGTCTGCTAGGATTACTGCTTTATTTTATTTTGTATGGGAATAAAATGAAATCGCTGATATCTAAATAAAAGATATTATTAAATTGGTAGTAGAAACAGGGAGAACGGAAGTATTTCTGGAGAGAGTATTTCTTTGTGATCAAGTGAAAACCAATATGAACCAGTCGTGTCAGAATGGTAAAATAGGTATTCGATTGAAATACATGTTCGATATTCCGTCAATCGTATTTTCACAAATGGATTAGTGAAATCCTTGGTATGTTATCAAAACACATGAAAAGTCATTTATTCAAACTAGGCAAAGAACCAGCTCGAAATTACATAAGACAGTCCCCCAAAACGACCGCCCTTCACCACTTCCTAGTGAACCTGAAAGAAGTGGCGCAAGAAACTCCCCAACAGATATGCTCATTTTCCAAGAGATATAAATTCAGAATTTCTAGGTTTGGAAATCGCAGACTTGATCGCCGTGGTCGTTCCTCCAGCCTTCGATGTCTTCTGCATAAAAAAAAATGCAATTGTATGATAGCGTCTCTGGTCTCTCTTTTCCGCCCAACATATGTAGTTTGGTGTCGGGCATCAACCGATGACCGTTAGTGTAGTGATCTTGAGTGGCAATCGCGGATCGGCAAATATAAGGTAGGACGCCCTCAGGCTAGGTGGAGCGAAGATCTTCACAGGGTGACTGGACGAGAGCAACCGAGAATCGAGTTGAATGGCGTGCAATAGGAGACGCCATATCCAGCAGTGGGCTGCTGTAGGCTGCTGACAGTGAGGGAAGGACATAAGGTAGCCGATATGGCAAATTTTCAAATGGCATCTTGGTAAAAAAGTTATACACAAGGACTAAATTCCAGTCGAGGGTGCGGCGAATGTATCATTTATATTTGGCCTTATGGTAGTAAAAGGAACTGCAATGGGGTTTTAGTCAGTAGGACTCCGACATAACCCTCCTTTCCTTCGATGGTCCTAGTTTATGGTTTGTGACTTCAAGTGATAGTTATGTGAATAGAACCCAGCATTGCATAAATATGTAAGCGGTAATGGCCTTTACACCTGGAGGTTTTAATTTAATTTTGATTTATTATTTTTTGCTTGAGTACATATAGTTTTTATTGTATTTGTTGGTATATTGGCGTGGCTCGCAAATAATTTAATTTAGTGTTCTGTGTCTTGTAATGTTAATTACTTTGCATACCTTGTATTGTATTCAATCAAGTATTTTCTAACTGAACAGACAGCTGTGCTGCTGGGGAGTTTGATGCGCTACTTCCTCTTTCCAGCGAAAGCACTAGGAAGTGGTGAAGGGCGGGCGTTTTGGGGGACTGTCTTTTGTAATTATTACGTTCAAAACGTGCTGATTCTTAGCCTAGATTGAATAAATTACTTTTGATTTTGATTTCTCCCAAGCAGACGGAGGATTTGCCCAAGGAAAAACAAAAGTACCTCGGTATTCTCTACAACTACTGTCCTTTGTTATGTAAGCCATATTGTGTGTAAAGTATAGCCATGTCTGTTTTTATGGTGTAAGCAGAAACACCTTGATTCGAGGGACAATAATTGTGGTTTGGCGAACGTTTGGCATGGTTCCATATTGAACGGACAATGCTAAAGTTCTTAGAACTATTGCCCGTATGGTATTACGTTGGAATTTTATTGTTATTTGGCACTCGAGACTATTTACTCAATATTTAGTTGTACCAGGAATTAGAAATATATCTACATACATAACTCTCGGAATGAAAATTCCTGGAAAATTGCATTAAAATTTACTAGAGTTGACCCGACAGCCGTTTTTTGGTCAAAATGTCAATGGTTCGTACAAAAATCCCAAGGGAGAAAAGGACGTTCAGTTTTGTCCGAATTCGAAAATTAGCCTAGGCGTTATACATTTTGCCTTAGGCATTATGCAAACGGACGGCGCCGTATGTAATATATTCTACAATCTGCCTTCGACATATAGATTACGGAGACCGCCTACGTCGTCCTGCCGACGTCAACGTGTAGGACGTTGACGTCATGCTTTCTATAATAAGGCAAAACAGGCTGATGGCTCATCAATGGATGTCGCCTATACAACTAATAGGATAGAAAATAGGATTGGATATAATTTCATCCCCTATTGTTCGTGTCATTCTTATCTGCCACACATGATCCGCAAATAAACGGCCGGTGAAACAGTACTTACCTCGATGATATTTTCCTTTCTTCTAGAACCATACACGTGTATTCTATAATTAAATTTAGCTGGGCTATTGCGTAACACACTAACAGTAGAAATGGCTTTCATTTTGACAGTTTAACAACATTCATTGCGTTATTTACGTTGTAGAGCGGAAAAATTTTTCGAAAATAAGAAGCAATAGATTAGCCATATCCTTCAAAATGTGCGTTACGCAATTAGGGTGCTAGAACGTGTAAATTATAATGATTCTTTTTTTTGTACTTTGATCTTCTAGTTTTTGTATAGCTATAATAGCGGCCTTTAAAACGTATTTTGGACTTTTTGAGCGAATCTTTTTCCTCAATTATAATCAAACGTTAACATTTTTATGAAACACTTTTAGGGACCACTTTTTTGTTAATGAACAAATTTTTTTCTTTCTTCCAAATGTTTGTGGAATTCAGAAAAGTCGTTATTTAAAAAAAAATCTTATATACATAACACTTATGTAAATTGCAGTTGTTGGGCCACCACGGCCCAGTGGTATTGGCCCCGACTTACGAGTTGTGGGTCCTAGGTTCGAACCCAGACAGACGTAACTTTGCTTACTGTGTGTATATTATTTCATCACCACTGCTCTCAAAACCGTGAAGGAAAAAATGTCTTAGAACCAAAACTTCGAAGACATGTGACATCTACCAACCTGCACTGGACCCGCGTGGTGGTTTTTTTTTCTTGCAGTCATTCGTGGTGCGTGTTCCGACACATCGTCTCGAGAAGTTCCTTAAGGAAGAGTTCTGGCCGAAGGGTGTTGTGTTTCGCCGGTTTCGTGGCCGGCTACATGACACCAGTCAGCGAAACACGACGCCGACACTTCGTGTGCAGTAGTATAAGTTGTGTTATGTTGTATTTATTTATAGTATTTTTAAGTTATATTATTATAGTATTGTATTTGTGATAATTTTGTATGTATTAGTTTATAAGTGTGTTTGTAGTAGTATGTATTGTTTTTTCTATGGGCCTTAGTTGCCTGAAATAAAGGAGTAAATAAATTTCGGCCCACAAACTATATATATGCAACTGAATACCAGAACTTTACATAGAGCGACGGCCTCCAGAACCCAGTGACTGGGTAATGCGATACCTCTTGGTAAGACTGGTTGTCAGAATTTCGGGCTTTCCTTATTAACTTTCTATCCCTACTAATACATTCATCCCCAAAGCTCTTTAAGTCTTTGATATTTTCTTATCCGCGTCAATGACATCAAATTATGCAACCCGATTAATTTTAATAAAATATCATGTTGCTTAACAATTAATTTGATGACGCTACGAGTACATGGTATCTCACGTAAAAATAACGATATTTTCCTTCAATTTTATTTTAACTACATAGGTTCCTTTTAAAATATTTTTCTAAGACATACCTACCCTCTTTGGGATCTCATTACCTTCAAGAAAATTCGAAGAAAACATGATTGCTTTTGGAACTTTACGAGAAACATAACTGAAGACATCTTGTAATATGAACATAAAAGACTAACTTCTGTTCGCGATTTCATCCGCGTGAAATTTATAAAATCGCCGCGCTATTACTGCGTTTTCGCTTAGCGTTTTTTCTGACTTTTTTCCTCTAACAACCTACGAACTTACACTAGGTTGTTTTACGAATTCTTTCAGCCAAACTTAGTTTTGGTTAAGCGACGGTCAAGTTAAACGGCCATAAATCTGTAAATTCTTAGTCTACGAAGTTGAAATTTTTCTAAAAGATTTGAGAAATTGTTTCTTAAATTTTTAGGATAAAATCTGTTGCCACAAAGGTTTGTAAATTTTGAGATTTAAAATTTTAAATTCTCCCCTCTCTCTGTTTTGTTCTAGCGTCTGAATTGAGAGCACTCTTCATACCTTGTTTTAGGTTTTTATTATTATTTACTTATTTTCCTAAATTTTTCACTTTGTTACAAAGACAATGAAAAATTGAGCGCTGAATCCAGATGTACATAAGAATTTTTCACATCCGACTCGTACTTCCAGAGATTAGCGCGTTCAAACAAACAAACAAACTCTTCAGTTTTATTGTATTAATAATACTAGCTGTCTCTCTGTCTCGATCCCGTGGGAGTATCGGGAAAAAAGTATCCTATGTCCTAATCCAGATCATTGTCTTCCCGTGTGCCAAATTTCATATAAATCGGTTCAGCCGTTTTAGCGCGAAAGCGTAACAAACAAACATACAAAAAAAAATCAAATCTTTTCTCTTTATAATATTTTCTCAGTTTGGATAAGTATAGATAGGTAAACACATGTTTTTTGTTCCACAAATGTATAGATGATAAATCGGTAAATTTATTGGGTATTTTATGTATTTCTATAGGTACAGAGGCCAGCACATCAAGCTACTACAATCTGTCAAATTTCTTTGATACATTTTCAACTTTATCGCTATAGCATTAGGTTTAAAGTTGATTGCGAAAAATTTGTTGCTTGATGTGCTGGCGTCTGTACATAGAGTGATGTGTGTCTCGACAAAGAAATGTACTAAAGGTAGGTGGCGTAAAATTATCTTACTTATAACAGAAAGAAAGGTTAAATCCTCAGGGATTTTGTCAAAAAGATACCTAAATATCCACGAGTATCACCGTTTATATGTTCTGCGTATCATAGAAATACAGTAAAAAATGCTGAGTCTCTTCATCTTTGCGCGGGTAGCGTTAGAACGTTAAAAGGCTAGGCACCAGGCAGAAGATTAGCAGATGATTATGAACCTTTTGCCTCTCTCCGAAAGTCCGCCTATCTGAGATAAGACTAAAAGAGGAGAATAAAATCCGTTCAGCACTTTTTGAGATTAGTGCTTTCAATCTGACGCGATGACTTGCTGACTTCATGCCTTGTAGTTATACCAAACAACGGGGTAATTGCTTTAAAAACATAAAATGGTAATTGATCGCAATGCCTTTCATTTTGACATCAAATGCTATGAAGCAATGGATGAAAAATTCGTTTGCTTACATAACGCAATGAACGTGGCTGAACTGTCAAAATGAAACGATTTGGAATTGAGCTACGGCCTAGAAGAGCGGTGACCGCCACATGTGGCCGTAATGTCCAAATACAGAGCGTTTTGACACCTCAATGTCAAATACTGGTGAAAATGACAGATTTTCATGACGTCGTTTTAAACATGACGGAAACGCTCTTCTAGGAAACCGTACCATTACGCAAATACCCCGCAGTTCCAAAACCGCTCTCCGGAGCGGTCATTTTAAGGATGTGCTAAACAATGTGTTTCAAAATGTTTTTTCATAAAGATGATATTTATTTAGTCACTTTTCCGTGAACTGTGACGTGCACTTACAACGCTTTTGATAAAATGGCATCTTTCAACCTACAGTCAGTTCAAATTTATTAACCAACTTCAAAAAAATGAGGAGGTTTTCAATTCGGTTGAATATTTTTTTTTTATGTTTGTTACCTCAGAACTCCGTTATTTATAAGCCGATTTGCAAGATTCTTTTTTTAATGGATAAGTTATGCCTCAGGGGTGGTCCCATATACATTTTATTAACTTTGCTTGGGCGGTTTTTGAGTTAGCTTCATTAATACGATATCTTTCCACTTAGTTTAAATTGATGATGTTTTAATAACTTCCTGTCACTGATATTTACATAGCAAGTAGGTGGTTAGTGTTATATGAATTTGTGTGGAGTAGGTACAACTAAATAGTGAAAAATAAAAACTTTTTCACAAAAAAAAAAAAAACAACAGACTTCCAAAAAAAACACCACAAAATGAAAAATAACTTTAATTGCCAAAAAACGAAAATGGAACGGAACCAACGACAACGACTTCCCAAATTAAAGTTATTTTTCAATTTGTAGTCTGATTTTGCATCATAGGTTTTTAACCTAATTTATATATTATTTGTGTACGTTTTTTTATTTATAATTCAATAATTTTAATAGTTTTTTTTATCATTGTTCGGCTCAACCAAAGCACCTGCTATCTAATCTCTTCACCACCCTTGGTTGACTGGTAGAGAATACCTAAGGCATTAACTCCGCCTTCGTTCCTTTTTGTGTGCGAAAAGTTTAAATAAATAAATAACTTTATCGTCATGGTAATAAGGTTGCTATTGGGTTGCTCCCATATTGCCAAGTTTGTCAAAATCAATACGCTCGTTGCAATAAGGTTGCTGCTGTCAGAGGTAAAATAACTGTGAACGGATCGTACACTCATCTATCAAAATTAAAGAATCAAGATTCATATCAATATACACATTTAAGTCAATAAAGTAGGTAATTATAATTAATTTGGTCTCTGAAAAACACTCTGTGACAGTTATGAAATCGTGATACTTATTCATGATGTGTGGAGCAAAATACATTCAATAAAATGATTTCGTTATTGAACGAAAAATAAACAAACAAAAACAAATAAAACGTAGGTAAGTACGGCACATTTTTTCATTTTTGTTACCTTTGTCTAAGCGCAGCATCATTTCTTTCTTCTTCCATACATTTACTATTCGCTATTACAACATCATCCTCTTTCTGGTGGTGGACTGCTAGAAAATGCTTATGGCATTAAGTCCGCCTCTGTACATTTGTGTGTTTGAAGTATTAAATAATATCTAATGATATATGGCACCGGGTTTTGACTTCAATCAACTCAGCCTATCGCAGTCCACTGCTGGTCATAGCCCTTTCCTAGGCTGCGCCACAACACCCTGTCCTCCGCCTTCCGCGTCCAGTCTGACCCAGCCACCTTTATAAGGTCGTCGGTCCATCTAGCTGGGGGCGTACGCTTGCCGATACGCGGTCTCCACTCCAGGACTCGTCTGCTCCACCGGCTGGTTCTTAAACAAACATGGCCAGCCCACATCAGCTTGCTTACTCTGCAGTCAAAATCAAAAGTCATTTATTCAAATTAGGCTGAGAATCAGCACATTTCGGACGTCAAAATTACATAAGGCAGTCCTCCAAAACGCCCGCCCTTCACCACTTCCTAGTGCTTTTGCTGGGAAAAAAGTAGCGTAACAAACTCCCCAGCAGCACAGCTGTCTGTTCATTTAGAAAAACTTGCTTCTATAAAATAGTTGGTATGCAAAGTAATTAACATAACGAGACACAGAACATTAAATTAAATTATTTGCCAAAGTCTTTGGAAACCCTCTAAATCCATTCCAACGTTTTCACACACATTCATTTTACCGTTAAGATTCTTGAATTACGAAGGTAGTCATGAGTAATCGACTGTGTCAGACTCAGTGATTTGACGTCATATGTTTGATTTGCATATTTTACCTACTAACAATACCTATAACATCAAGATACGGTTGTTGCCTACGTCATTGCAACAAGAGGAAGAACAGACGGCGCGGCGTGCTTGCAAAATGACGTCATAATTAGTCCACATTACATGCTTAGGTACAATAAAAAATTATGATGTAAACCGTGGTGTAAGTAATATATGTTATAAAATCTGCGATAAAAAATTGATGACTTTCCGATTGCTGAAAATCATTGAGATTGGAAGATAGGTTTGAAACTCGTGATGTTTCATTGACCGACCTTGGCTGCGGAACACTTAGTTCAAATTCTGACATTTACGGTCCGCCGCAGCTTCGCACGGATGCAATGTATTTTTTTCGAATTTCCGAAATTTCCTTTCATACAAACCTTATCCTGGCAATACCGAACACAACAAAAAAAAAAATTATCCAATTTGGTGCAGTCATTCGGAAGTTATGCGCGTACAGACATTTAGGCGACTTTGTTTCATACTATGGAAGGATTCCGGCTCACTGGGCCAAAATAATGTAGGCAGGTAAAGGAGAAAAAGGTAGACGCAAACCTGAAAAGGTGATTGTTAACCTTTTAGTGATCAAACTAAATAATGTTAGTAATATTTGTATTTAGGGAAGGCTACTCAAGGTCTATGTTCAACAATGGAAGTTTATCGGCTGATACCACGACGAAGATGATGACACATACACAAAAACGAAAGACGCAATAAAAGAGAAAATTTATAATCATTGCAATAAGTACATAAGTATTTATGCGCAACCAATCCATAAAATATTTAAATTAATTTGCATAATCTTGAGATATTATTATTTCTTGGAACGAAGACGAACTAAATAACATATTATCAGTATCTCGTGACGTCATTGAGTACATAATGAATATCCGTTTTTATGTCCAAATTGGACGTCTAATCGATACTCGTCCATTAACATGATTTTATTGTTTCTGAGAAGTGTCAATATATTGACATGATACTTGATATTACTGCTATATATGTACATACTATATCTTATCATAATATCTATTCTCGGAATATTCCTTGGGCCTTGTTGCTAAGTAATAACAGCCGCACGGGTCGATCGATCAGGTTAAGCTACGCTTGCCGCGGTGATTCCGTGAATGGGTGACCATCTTTACTTACCAAGATCCCTCCGAGCCTCTTAAAGCACGTTAAGCTGTTGGTCCCGGCTGTCATTCGTGGATCTTTGACAGTCGTTACGGGTCGTCAGAAGCCCGAAACTCTGACAACCAGTCTTATCGCGGGGTACGTATTACCCAGTAACTGGGTTGTGGAGGTCAGATTGGAAGTGATGATGATGATGACTGGGTATTACTGCTATATATGTATATATACTATATCTTATCATAATAGCTATTCTCGAAATGGTCCATCTATCTTGTTCTCTTTAGGTATTAACTGTGATAATGAATTCCGGGGAACGCCAAATCTTTATTTTATGAGTGTTGATTATATTTTTAATTAAGTTAAAACAGTCAAATTAATTAAAGATTGCGGTCGTGGTAAGATTATATTTCGAATACAATTTATTATTTCCGTCTGGGTGGAGATGGCAGGATGAACTGGACTCCTTTCATAAAGATCAGTCTTGGGCAGCTCTGGACAAAGAGAGGTCGAAAGAGAGTATGGACACTGGACAAAGAGAGGTCGAAAGAGAGTATGGAGGTCTTTGCCCAGCAGTGGGGCATTAACGAGTAACAAAAAAAAATGTACTCTACAAAGTGTTTCTCTGATTTTAATTTGGTTTGCCTTCTTTCATCTTCAGTTGAATTATCTAAAGGGCAAAAGGTCTTTTGCATGATGTGGGTTCAAAGAGAAAAAATGAAAGCTCCAGAATAACAAGCGAATGGACATCATTCAATTGTCGAGCATTTTATACCCAATAATTAAAATGCCAGGAAAAAAAGTACTATCTTCTTATGGGGAATAACATTTTGAGCAGTTTTTACTCATCATCTGCCTAGCCTTTTCCCAACTGTGACAGGCCTGTTGGTCAGTGGCCCTGACTACTTACTATACGCAAGGTCGTGGGTTCGATTCCCACCCAGGACCAATATTTTTGTGATGAGCACGATCATTTGTTCTTTGTCTGGGTTTAATTTATCTATAATATTTATGTATTTAGAAATATATATGTATGTTTATCAGTTGTCTAGTAGGTACTCATAGCACAAGCTCTGCTTAGTTTGGGACTAGATGGCGTTGTGTGGAAGTTGTGGAATATTATTATTGTTATTATTAATATACTATATCTCTTTTACTTAGGTTATTATATCTCTTTTACTTGAGGTAGAAAGTATAATTATGACCTTGAAAGAAGACTGTGCAGTTGGCTGGGATAACATATCGAATAAAATTATCAAAAAATTCAAGGACATTTTAGTACGACCACTGACTTATATTTTCCGCGTTTGTTTATCTTCAGGACATTTCCCCGAGTGTCTCAAAAAATCTGTAATTGTCCCTGTCTATAAATCAGGCAACAAAGAGTAAGTGACGAATTATAGACCTATTTCTTTACTACCTTCCATGTCAAAAATATTGGAAAAAATTATTAACAAAAGGTTGTTGAAATATTTGGAAGATAAATCAATTCTGTCCAAGCGGCAGTTTGGATTTAGACCTAAAGTTTCAACTGCTGATGCGGTACACCATCTGACTGACTATCTAGCGCAAGAACTTGACAAGGGTAACCACACAGTAGGAATTTTCCTGGACCTCGCCAAAGCTTTTGACACAGTTTCCATTCCAATCCTGTTGCGCAAGCTTGAGATCATGGGTGTAAGAGGCACTCAGCTGAAAATTTTCAAAAGTTATTTAGAAGATCGTTCCCAGTGCGTAAAGATTGGCAATGTTCTCAGCGCTGTTCAAAAAACTACAGTTTTTGGTGTTCCTCAAGGAAGTATTTTAGGGCCTACACTGTTTTTGATCTATATAAATGACCTTTGCAATCTAAAGCTAGAGCATGGCACTATCATTACTTACGCTGACGACACTGCTCTACTTTTTTCGGCTGGCTCAGAAAATGAAGTCTACAATCTTGCGCAACACGGATTCAATATTGTAAATAAATGGCTTCAAAATAACTCACTAACCCTAAATGCAGAGAAGACAAGTTTTATTAAGTTTTCTATGCGCAAACAAATATCGAAGATCCCCTCAGCGTTGCATGCTCATTGTTGCCCAATCCCTGCAGACAGCCTATGTAAGTGTCCTAATATTAAAAAGACAGATAAAATAAAATACCTGGGTGTTATAATAGACGAAACCCTTTCCTTCAGACCGCATATAGAAGCTCTAAATAATAGAATTCGTAAGCTGATATACGTATTCAAAAAGATACGATGTATAGCAGATCCAATAATAATTAGGCAAGTATACTTTGCTCTTTGTCAGTCAATTTTGACTTACTGTATCACTTCATGGGGTGGGGCGAGTAAAACTTTGCTATTACCCATTGAAAGAGCACAAAGAGCTATTCTCAAGGTGGCTGCTTGCCGCCCTTTTCTTTTCCCCACTAACACCCTGTATAAAGCTTGTAAAGTACTAACAGTTCGACAGTTATTTATAATGAGCACTGTACTAAAACAACACGCGGCGCTTCCATTCAGCACTGAATTCACAAAAAAGAGACGGAAAGATATTGTTTGCCCTCAAAAAAGCACAAAGCATGCTTTCACAGCCAAATTTTATATGTACCTCGGACCGCTACTCTATAATAGGATAAATGATAAAGGAAACATGTACTCCTTAAATCAGAGTAACTGCAAGAAAATCCTTATGCAGACGCTTCAAACTATGTCCTATGAAGATACAGAGAAGTTATTAGTTGTACTAAAGTAAATATTGTTAGTAATATATAATTTTATAAACTTTTTACATGTGTACCAATAAGATAAATATGATAATTATGTGATTATTTAATAAATTATTGTTTACCTCCAATCGCCTGAAACACAGGATTACCTAGTTCAGGCACAAAAAAAAAATGGTGAACTTGACATAGATTTAAGAAAAACTGTATTTAGCGTTAGTCCTTATATTATTGAATAAATTTTATTTATTTTTTTTTTTTACTTACACAAGACCATATTATTATCTTTTGCATGTTTCTTTAGCGATCAAATCGTTGGTAGCTATAGCAAGACGTTTTCTCGTTGGCGGTGGGACAGAAGCTAAACCTACAAAAGTTTATAATAATAATAATAAAATCGTTTATTTATATAAAGGGGATATATTTACAATTAATACCTTAACAATTACGATAGCGCACAGTTGCTAATTTGCCTGAACTAGGTTGAACCTGTGCCTCAGGCTAGAAAATGCATGAACTCAAACTCAAAGCATTTATTTCAAGTAAACCAATTACAGGCACTTTTGAATTGTCAAGGGGTCGGTCAGTCAGAAAGATGAAGCTAGTTGCCCATTCCAAAGCGTAGTAGGTACCTGTGGAGAAGAACGGGCAAGAAACTCCACGGACACTCTTTTAAATCATAAAAATCGTTACAAAATTTTGGTTACATCATTTAAGTTGAAATAATACATGTGAGAACGATGTACAAAGACGTGCACGTTAAAAGCGTCCGTACTAAAAAAGATAAAAACAAAAACAAAAAATAACAATTCAGAAATGAAAATACTTAGATTAAAATTAAAATAAGCCTTGGCAGCTAAGAGATGACCAGTCCCTACTGGCGGCGCCCGTTCACGAACATGACGTATGGATCAGCACCATTTAGCTCAACCATTTTGAAGGGAACTCAATGATCCAACACACACGCCACCACCAGCGAGACATTTGAGTGAGCATGACATACCCTCAGCCGCCAGGGCACATTCAAGTCAATGAAAGACGTACCCAGTAAATGGTAGCTTGATAGTTTAGTTGCATAGTGCTCACACGTGTGTTATGCAATTATACAATATTAAGAGATTGAATTTATACAATACAAAGATAGTTTTTTCAATCTTCAGCAGCTCACAACTATATTTTCGAATGCTAATTAATTAGTTTTTGCGCCCTTGTGGAGCAGGACCAGCGGTGAACCAAGCATTTTTGTCAGCGATGTAATCCCCCAACTTATAATATGCTTGGCTGCATAGTGTGCGTTTTATATAAGATTTGAATTTAGTTTCGTTGAGTTGGAGTATGTGGGGAGGTATTTTATTGTAGCATTTTAAACAGTACCCCATGAAGGATGAGTCTACTTTAGCCAGAGCATGAATACTTAATGTAATAAATTAACACTGAGTTAAACGTAAAAACTAAATTATAACTTAGATAAATAAAAGTAAAATAGTATGTTAGCAGTTTTATTTGCAGACAATAAGTAGGGCTTCTGTCTGTGCATAGTCGAGGGTTAGTAAATACTTAAGTATAATTTTTTTACAGTTATAGTAATTTAATTTATAGATACATAGTTTTCTATTTAATCTATTGTACAGGAATGGGCCTAGGAAAGTTAAAAATTTTTCTACAAAGACATGTTTTGAGGTTGCATTAAATAAGCATACAAGATCATTCCGTCTCTTGTTAGTATTGTCGGCATTGTAGGCAAGCATGGTGTGCTGTTTTAATACTAAGTGCATAATGAAAAGCTGGCGAACGGTTAGTACATTGCGGGATTTATATAGCAGAGCGGTGGGAAAAAAGAAGGGATGGAAGTTTGCTACCTTTAAAATTGCTCTCTGAGCTCTTTCAAGAGGAAGCACATTAGTTTTTGATGCACCACCCCAAGATATGAAAGTAGGTAGGTTATAATTATGTAGAAATGTATATTATTATGTTGCTATGGCTGTAAGAAAACAAAGACTATGTATATATGTATACTTATGTATTTACCTATCATATTTACGGAATCAGGGGTGTGTTTATTCTGAAGGCGAAAGCGCTATGGCAGCCCGCAAAATTTAAGATTTTCTTACGTTATTTTCAATTTGCGGCTCAGTATCAGCAGTGAGATTCTGTAACCATCTCACCGTGAAAACTTGGGTGAAGTGAGCGTGGAGTGAGCTGTCAGTGTCATCCCACCTGATAGCTACTAGGGATTGACCAAGCATACATTTACAATTATAATCAAGATTTTAATAATATTTTTATGCTAATTCTATTGATTATTTTATATAATTTCAAAGCTAGTATTTTAGTTGCCAAAACATTATTATTTTGTGGGGTTTTAAAATAAAATAGCAAAACAGAACCTTAGTCAGAATCTCAATGTTGATACTTTTTTTTTCCTAGACTCGTCCTTATATGGCGATGTTTGCGGAACGATGCTTGGCGCATATGCGATATAAAGTGCAAAGAATTGAAATCAATGCGTAACATTTCCAATCAAGGGGATTGTTTTGAAATAGAGTGCGGAAAAGTAAAAAGTCGATAAACAATGGTAACAAGCGCGCCAGCTCAAACGTTCTCACGCTATCCCGAGTCAGTTGGATTGGATATTGATCCATTTACTCAAACCGACGGGTAAGTAATTATAGAGAAAGCGTGCACAAACGAAGCGAATGTTATTATAGCGTTATCGTATTAATCTCCCAGTTAGTTAGTTCGTTTATATAAATAAACATCCCGTTTACACGTGCTCGTGTGCCTCCCACTCTGGATCCGGCCTTGACTATGTACTTATAATCAAACAGAATGCATGCAGCGGGGTGATAGCGTAGTAACACACTAACCGTAGCAGTGGCTTGCATTTTGACAGTTCAACATCATTCATGGCGTGTTCACGTTGTTGAGCAGACTAATTTTTCGAACATATGAAGCAATGGATTAGCAATATCCTTCAAAATTATTCAGATTGGGATTGAATGTGTGTTACGCAATTAGGATGCCGCAACGCTATTTTAATTTCCATTTCGAGTCTGTAAGTGTTATACAGTGTGTAACGGAAACCCTATATCTATCCTTAGCGGTCGTTCACACAGGGCTGTCCTGTACGATATTTGACGATAAAAAGTTGAGATCACACGTCAAAAAACAAATGCAGTTTGAAACTACCATGTGATCCCAAAATTATACAGCAAAATATCGTACTGAATGACGTCGTGTGAACGTGGCCTTAAGCACTAAAGGTAACAGCTGGTATAGAATCACTATACAAAATTTCAACTCAAAATAAAATACTCTAAGAATTGATACCAAAATTTCGGTTTCATATGTTTCTTAAATTCAAATCATAACAAACGTGTCACCGCACTACGTAGGTCAATAACTAACCCTACGTGAAAATCATCCGTTAGCATGAAAAAGATTCTATTTTCTAATATTTATGTATTCGAATGTGAATTAGTTTTATATGAATAATTTTCTTCTGATGTTCATGAATATAACGGAAAGAGTAATTATTCCGTTGACATAATTATGCAGATTATAACTATTTACCAATTTGTTCGAAAAGTGGGTAAGCCATTGAAGCCACACATTAATTTAAAGCGAATAAATGAATTGACTACCTCGTACACACGACGACACATCAAGCTATAAATTTCCAGTTTTAGCTGCCTCGCATTGTATATGCAACATTAGTTTTTAACCGACTTCAAAAAAAGGAGGAGGTTATCAATTCGACTGTATTTTTTTTTTTTTTTTTTTTTTTTTTTTTTTTTTTTTTTTATGTTTGTTACCTCATAATAACCGACTGGGTGAACCGATTTTCATGATTCTTTTTTTATTTGAAAGCTGGTGCTTCCCGTGTGGTCCCATTGTCACCATTTCAATATCTGATGATGGGATCTTGTAGAAATCTGGGGAACTCTTCAATAAATAACAGCAGATTAACCGCGATTGTTGCTATAGCATATCTAAGCATTGTTTACACCATCACACAACATAATATCACGCCTGTACTCACTATAAAAGTTATAATTTTTTTTATTATAATAATAATTAATACCAGTAAAACAACAGCGATTGCTGCTATCGCACATGTATGCATTGTTTACGCAATCGCACAACATAACATCACGTCTGTACCCTATAAACGCAGATGCAGCTTCCTGTCACTGATATTTACATAGCAAGTAGTGTTTATATGAATTTGATTGGGGTAGATATAACTAAAAAGTGAAAAATAAAAAATTTTATATAAAAAAAAACAACCGACTTCCAAAAAAACACTACAAAGTGAAAAATAATTTTAATTTCGGAAGTCGGTGTCAAAAAACCAAAATGCGAAACCAACGACACCGACTTCCAAAATTAAAATTATTTTTCACTTTGTAGTGTTTTTTTGGAAGTCGGTTGTTTTTTTTTATATAAAATTTTTTAGTATATGCGAAACCCGAAACACGTGTCTAGTATTTTTATGTAAAGAACAAAAAAAGACTGCACAAAATTTCAAAACTGTATCTTGAAAAATCAGAATGTTATAAGCTTGTTATGTTACAGAGTTATAAGCTTGTTATGTTACAGAGTTATAAGCTTGTTATGTTACAGAGTTATAAGCTTGTTATGTTACAGAGTTATAAGCTTGTTATGTTACAGAGTTATAAGCTTGTTATGTTACAGGGTTATAAGCTTGTTATGTTACAGAGTTATAAGCTTGTTATGTTACAGAGTTATAAGCTTGTTATGTTACAGAGTTATAAGCTTGTTAGGTTTCCTCACGATGTTTTCTTTCACCTCTTTGAGAGCAGCGGACTTGAGATAAATTACGCAAATTAAGGCCCCTGCCTGCGTTCGAATCCACGTCCTAACTCGGAAGTGGGAACCGTCCTAGGTTTGTCCTCAATTCAAAGCTAAGCACTGTTTGAGTTTGAATCTCTCAATAGCAGCTCCGAGTCTGAATTCGTGCCCAATTAAAAGCTCACCCCCTAATTCATGATAAATGATTTATTTTCTGTAAGTAGGTTTGTAAAAACACTTTTACATGTCAATCATATTTTTTTTAAACTAGATGAGGTCGGCGTTTCCTATCTGACTACTCTGAGAACAAAGGCCGAAACAAACTCAGAGGTCACAGTCTCTTTTAAAGTCCAGACATAATCTTGGTCAGATCATGTGAGATCATGCGAAGAACATGTAGATTGGTGTCTGAAATGGTCTTTTGAGTAAAGAACAACACATGGAATTTCAAATGTGGCTCCTAAGCTTAACCTTTCAGATAATGCAGGAGTGACATTATGTTAGCGAACTAACCTTTCACATTTAAAAACTATGTTATTAACATTCCGCATATTAACCACCTAATTACGTAATCTGACATTTAAAATTAAATACATAATTTTATCTTTGTATGAAAATAAATAAATAAAGTATCATGTTTTGTAATAATTATAGCGTTTCTCGGAACTTTGTATCGTACGGCTGATAAATGCATTGAATGACAGTGTCAAATATGTAATATTATGCATGATTATCTTGTCCCTGAAGATAACTGTCATTTTGTTTTGCGAATCTATACCATATCGATACTTAAATTGAAGTCGCTTTTCGTGTCTGTCTGTGTGACCGCGTTGTTGTTCTAAACTACGCAAGGGATTTTGATACCGTTTTCACCATCATTTAGAGAATTAATTCGGGAAGGTTTACGTGGACATAATACATTCATATTTAACTTGGTATAAAAAATAAATCTCGATGTTTTGTCAAGTCTTAAAAACCATGCGAAGCAGGGGCGATGGCCTGTCACAGTAGTGAAAACTATTTCATTTGTTTTTCAGACAAAATTAAAAGTGTTATAGTTAAGACTGTATATTAAAGAAAATAAAATCTATCTCTAGTGATACATTAATAGTACGAGTTAAAAAAAAAAAATAAGTAAACGTAGACAACAACTACAAAATAAAAAGTAGACTTAATTTCAATATAAGCTCCCTTGCTAATCCATAGTTTAACAAATCATTATGAAGTTCTAAGTCTTTACCCTCGCATTATAAATTCACAGAGCTAATCTTGTTTAATTACTACGCTTGAGCTGTTGGTTTAGGTACCTACTAAACAGCTAAATTGTGGTCTTAGAACGAAAATTAGTTGAAATATTATAATAATATAAAACTTGTTTACTTGTTTAAATAACAACATTCTTATGGATCAGAAGCTCAATATTTTTTTTTTTTAAGAAAAGTTAAGCTACCTTGAACTATTTATTTAAAAATAAAACTATCCACTATCACTGTTCAGCGGGAGCGTCATCCATGCTAAGGCGAAACACACACTGCCCCGCGCTACGCTGCGGTGTGCGTGGCGACGGAGCCACGCGTGCGGGTGCGGGAGTGCAGATCTGCATCATCATGCAGATTTCTCCGCACAAATGCGCAGAGCTGCAGTATAGTCATGAGGCGGTGGCATGGAGGGCTCATTTTACAGCAGCTTGCGGTGGTGATAGTACATTGCAGAGCATTGTTTTTTATAAGTACTAAAAATGGTTAAGTATTCATTTAGAACTCATTCAGGATGCTGCAGTTATATTATATGTTTTGTTTTTGTATAATCAAATTAGAAGAAATCGCGCCTATAGAAGATATTGGGTACATCGGTCTTTACGAACAAGATCTAAAAATAGGTCATTTGTTCAGAATTATTTAGATTTAAGAAAATGCTGCTTCACGACTTTCGATTTCGAATATAAATCGAACGATATCGAGAACCATTTCGAAATAGTACGCATAGCTCTGTCAAAATCACGCACGGTACCTACTGCAGAACTCGGTGTGCCATACCTTGCGTCCCGCACCCACGCGCGGGGGTGCGTGTTTCTCCGCATGTAGGCGCGTTATATGCAACACTGCGCGTGAATGCGTTTTCTGTGTTGCACTACGCGTGTTTTCTATACAAACAGCGATACTTGCAAACAACGTAAGAACACACACTGCCATTGCGCGACGCGGTGCAGTGTGCGAATCGCCTAATTAAAATCTTTGCTCCGTCCGCAATGAGCAGATATGGTTTTAATTAGCAAAGACTTTAATTAGCACGGATGACGCTCGCTCAAAGCGTGCAAGCTGTTTTTCCTATATTTATTTAATAAAACTTTATGCACAAGTAAAAAAAAAATACTGTGCAAAGGCAGACTTAATAGAATAGAATTACTTTATTTCGGACACAAATATCCATATAGTGTTAGTAACATGCAAAAAAAAAATAACTTATCGCCTAGTGTTAGTACAAATCAACCTCCGCACAAACTGCTGTACAATCGGAGAGCCGAGGCTCTCAGCTACAGTTTTCAGGATGCTGTTTCGACTGCCCCTCACTCTGCTCAGTAGCGACCGTTTTCTTGTGTACTTACAGTATCCGGCAAACAGGATGCTTGTGTGAATATGTATATTTAAACACGTACACTACTAAACGGAATCCTGCAAAAAACCGCACGTGCAAAAAACAGGATCTTGCCGTGGGAAAGAGCCCTTAGGGCCCTTTAAAGACTGGATTTTTGTATTTGTTTAAAAATGAAAATGATACATTGATTAATTATTAAATATCATGTTCATAACAGTGTAGTTATTATTCAGTACCATTTAAATAGAGTTTTAATGTTCTATATTCTAAAAATACTCGTGAAATCGTATCAATTCTTACAATAAGCATGTCCCAATTATTATTTCCAAAACTGGCAACATAAAGACTTCCCCGAATACTTGAATCAAAATAATAATTTTTTATATTGAAATATTTTCTGCAAAGATTTGCCAAGTAACAAAAGCTGTGGTGGGATTTAAAATATGATCAGTTATTTTTTAAATATTATTGACTTTTTGTCCGTACAGTGAAACGGGGTGAATAGGAATGCAGGGGTGAATGGGGACGAAACTTTAAAATGGATTTTGACATTGAAATAATATCATTTTTTGCCAAAAGGTCTCTTAATGTGTTTACTATATTATAGTTGACGATTAAGTGTAATTGTTGGCTACAAACTATATTACATCAACGTTAAAATCCATTTAAAAGTTTCATCCCGATTCACCCCTCGGTTCCTATTCACCCCATTTTACCTAGGCCTAACTCCTAACCCACTTTAATTATGTAAACGCCTACATAAAAACACAGCTTCTTAGAATGATGATATATAAAATCCTTTGATGTTTGTTTGATGAAGCACAATTCACTCTAATACAAATATAAATAAATCGCGTAGGAACCAATTTCCTGCTACCTTCATATACCTACATATATCCAGATTAATCTAAGCGTGTTTTCCATGAGCTGGCGTTGCCATGGATACGGGTATGGAAGCTACCAGTGTTTCCACCCTCTGCTTTTGGATTTTCTCTATGATGTTCGATATCGATTCAAATAATCGATTTTTTATTTGTAAGTTTTTTTTTTAACCAATAAATGAAGCTAGAAAAAAGTAAATAGTCGGTTATCGATTAAGTATTACTTGTTGAATCAAATCGATTACTTGCGTATATACAGCCTTGGCCAAAAGTATTGAGCACCTTACAAATTTCGCTCGTTCACGGAAAGTATGGGAGTAAACCAAATCTATTGTTGAAGAATTCTTTTGTCGGCCATCTACAAAGGTTTAAACAATGACCCACGCCGCACAGCTAGCAATAAAACACCTGGGTGCAATAAAATGTGTTTTTTACAATTTTTGTATTTATTTATCAGTTCGCTACCATCGCTCGTTGTGAACACATCCAGTGATCTAGTGCGCCTTTTGTATTTTATTTCAGAAGTTTTAAGTGTTATCGTTGCAATATGCCAAAACAAAACGAACTTTCTTTAGAAAAACGTGTGCAGATACAGCTTCTGTATGAGCAAGGGAAATCACAAGTAGAGATTTCTAAAACTGTGAAATGTTCGCGCCGATCCGTGCAATATGCTATTCAGCGATTCTCTACTACCGGATCACATGAAAATAGACCGAGAACCGGGCGCAAACGCATCACCACAGACCGTCAAGATCGTCAGTTACTGAGAGAGTCGTTAAGAAATAGGAAAAAAACATCTTCAGAGCTCGCTGCTGAGTTGTCGGTACAAATTAAGAAGCCAATTTCTGCTCGAACTACTCGCAGAAGACTTCAAGAAGCTGGTCTGAAAGCCTGTAAAGCTAGGAAGAAGCCATGGCTCTCCGATAACAACAAAAAAGCTCGATTGAAATGGGCTTTAAAACACCGAACTTTCACCGCTGAAGATTGGTCAAATGTTGTTTGGTCAGACGAATCAAACTTTGAGGTGAGTAAGTCAATTTAATGCCCTGATACAATTTTATAAAATGTTTTAAAAACCAAACGCATAATTGAATTTATTTTAGTTTTACGGAACTCAATATTTTTCTCTTTATTGCAGATTTTTGGTACACCTGGTGTGACCTTTGTGCGTCGCCGTGTGGGCGAAGAATTTAAGCCAGAGTGTGTGATCCCAACCGTTAAACACGGTGGAGGCAGCATAATGGTCTGGGGTTGCATGACCGATTCTGGAGTTGGCGAATTGTTCGTGTGTGAGGGTCGCATGGACTCTACTTAGTACATAAATGTACTAGAAACTGCATTACTGCCTTCATTCACGAAACTTTTTGGCGACACGAATATGGATGGTGTCAAATTCCAGCAGGATAACGCGCCATGCCACAAATCTGCACGCACTATGAGATGGTTTCGGGAAAATAACACGGAACTGCTTGACTGGCCAGCTCAGTCTCCAGATCTGAACCCCATAGAACATTTATGGGGTTTATTAAAGCGCAGGGTTAGGCGCCACACAATTAACAACAAAGAAGATTTAAAACGCTGCCTGCGCCTAGAATGGAACTCGATTACTGTTGACGACTGTAAAAAACTTGTTAACTCTTTACCAAAAAGAATTTCTGCCGTCATTAAGGCAAAGGGTGGACCCACAAAATATTAATTTTCTATTAATAAATAGTAAAATAAACCCATATTAAACGTTTTGTTTTATTTCTATTTGATACTCCGCATAAAACTGAAAGATATCATGGGTGCTCAATACTTTTGGCCAAGGCTGTATATATCGCATAATAATAAAGGACTAATGACAGTGTTTTATGATATCTAAAACGCAAGTAGGAACGGGCATTTAATAAAGCTCGCTTTTTAAAACGCTTCTGACGTTTTCGATTTGATATTTCTTAAAATCACACATTTCAGTCGTATTTTTTCTGATTATTCCATAAATTAACATGCGAATGTAGTTTCCTTTTTCTAAAAAAATCCCTTTAACACTCTCAGCTCCATGATTTTCTAGAGAAGCGGGCCATGTGGGCGGTCGGCGGACCACATGGCGCTGAGAGTGTTAATGTAGGGGAAATACTCTGAGGTGGGAATCCTGTAAGGCACCCTCTTATTTCCTGTAGGTGGTGGGTTACAATCGAATTGTAAGAATAATCAAGTGTTATATACATATATCTACAGACCTTACTATATCTACTCGTTTAAGAACAGTGGTGTCCCAGTGATAACGGCCCCGACTTTCGCGTTGTAGGTCGTGGGTTCGAACCCAGACAGGCGCTTTCCTTAGTGTAAATAATTTCACCAACACTGCTCTTAAAACGGTGAAGGAAAACATCGTGAGGAAGCCGGCGTGTCCTAGAACAAAAAATTCGAAGACATGTGACATCCACCAACCCGCACTGGACCCGCGTGGTGCAATACAGCCCACTCCCTCTCACAGAGAGGAGGCCTGTGTCCCAGTAGTGGGAACTTAAGGGTGCGTTTCCACAGAAGCGGAGCTGGGCAGAGCGGAGCGGAGACGTGTAGAAATCGTCCAATCAAAGACGAGACGAGTGACGCGATGAGGATTTCAACCATTGTGATTAGTCGATTCCTGCACGCCTCTGCTCCGCTTCGCCCAGCTCCGCTTCTGTGAAAACGCACCCTTATAGGCTGATTATGCTGTGTGACCGCGTTTTCTCCTAAACTACACAACGGGTTTTGATGCGGTTTCACCGTCATTTAGACAATTTATTCCGGAAACTACGTCTTTCATACGTTGATATTAAACTTACATTTGATAAAGAAATCTCCATGTTTTGTGAAGTCGTAAAAACCGTACGAAGCAGGGGCGGGTCTTTATTTCACTAACTTGCGTAATTTTTCCTGAAATGTGAGAGTACCTAAGAAAGAATTCAGCTGCACACAGCTCACAAAAATAATGCTGTAACTAAGGAAATTCGATATTAGGTTGAATACCAAGTTATTTATACTAAAATAAAATCACGGACGAAAAACAATTTTCTAGCGTTGCTTTCCACCTGCGAACGATAGAAATTCGACTTGGAATCAGAGGAAGGCACCAACCTAATCCCAACTTGAATTTCTTGGGTACAGCCGGTTGATTCTGTAAAAATCTCACCGTGAAATCATAAGTGAAGTGAGCTTGAAGTGAGCAGTCAATAGTGTTAATCCCTAATGACAGCTCACTCCACGCTCACTTCACCCAAGTTTTCACGGTGAGATGGTTACAGAATCGCACAGCTGATCTTTCACTGTGACCAGACGGTTTGTTGACAAGCCTCTATTTTGGTTTTGGCTCTGATTTTCCGTAATTTATATGCCTTGAAGAAAAACCTTCGAGGCAGTTTTTGTATTTCGAACCTTTTTCCAACTGATATAAAGTAAATTTTTGAATTGAGAACTATGAGAACTATAAAATTGTCGGAATAAAGTTCTAAATTAAAACATTACTCGTTAGTTTAAACCTCGGACTAAAGATAGATCTTGTTTTGTAATACCTATTTATAACACATTTGCTCGTAAAAGGTCTCTTACTGCACCAATTTCAATATCGTAATGTATCTCATTACGTACTTGTGCGTAATTGTAATGTAAAGCGCACGGTTTATCAAGATGCTCCGTCTAAAACGAACGGTACTTTTTTAAATCTTAGCAAAGAGTTTTTATGTCAGAAAAATGGTCAACATTTTATGAATAAAATTAACTTTGGGAGATAAAATATAATAAATAAACATTTCATTCTTTAATTTAATTAATTTTGACAATTAATTACAACCATTTATTTGTAACAAAAACACAAAAGTTTAATAATTAATGTAATTAGTGTAATTTACTTTATTAGTAATACTGGCTGTTTTTTGTGCCTTTGCCATAAACAAAAGACGCTGATGCGCGCGCATCGCTAATTTGTGTAAAAGTAAAAATTATTATAAAGTATTATAAAGTAATTAAAGATTTATTCGTTTAAGAAAGTCCGAGTTTTATTTATTTCCTCACAAATGTGTTATAAAACGTCGTATGACATACGTGCGGTTTGATAATTACAGCCTCTGCTTTCTTATAGCCCTCACCTACGGCTCGGGCTAGCAATATCGCCTCAGCTGTAATTTTCAACTTACCGCACTTATATCATAATGTACTATTAAGGTCGTTTATGTTTCCACTTGTGCATCACAAAAATCTATATAAAAAAAGATTGTACCACAAAATACCTGAATGACGAATATCCTTTGCCCCAAATACTTTACATTATTTTTTCTTCGAAGTTGTTCACACATTTCATCGTCTTTTATTTCTTAACAGGAGGCAACGTATTGATTGAGTCAGACATAGGAATTCGCGGAACTTATTAGAATAATGTTCAGTGCTATGCCAGAGTGGCTTGAGGGACTTGTGGCTAAGTAATAACAGCCGCACGGGTCGATCGATCGATCAGGTTAAGCTACGCTTGCCGCGGTTGGTCCGTGGATGGGTGACCATCTTCACATACCAAGACCCCTCCGTGCCTCGGAAAGCACGTTAAGCCGTTGGTCCCGGCTGTCATTCGTGAATCTTTGACAGTCATTACGGGTCGTCAGTAGCCCGAAAGTCTGACAACCAGTCTTACCAAGGGGTATCGTATTACCCAGTAGCTGGGTTGTGGAGGTCAGATAGGCAGTCGCTCCACTTAAAACACTGGTATTCAGCTGCTTCCGGTTCGACTGGAAGCCGACCCCCAACATAGTTGGGAAAAGGCTAGGCAGATGATAACGCTATGATAGAGTGTGGTAAAGGCTGTTTAAGAAATTAAAAGACTTCTATTCCTGTACATGAAATCTCTCATCTGCCCCGTTGGTCTCGTGGTCGCAAGCGCGAATGCCGAGCGTGGGGTCCTGGGTTCGATTCCCGGGTCGGGCAGTGTTATTCGGTTTTTCCATTGGGAATTTCTTAGTAACAGCCCGGAGTTTGGAAGTTTGCTTCGCGCGCAAGTCTCGCATCTCTCTCCCGTCGTGTCGGATTGCCGTCCCATCGGACTGTGAGAGTGAGGGAAGAGGGTGTGCACCTGTGTCTGCGCACACACTTGTTCACTATAATATCTCGCGCGCCGAAGGCTAGTCTCCGTTGAGATTGGTCGCCGTGGCCGAAATACGGTCTGAAGGACTATTATTACCTATCTCACGTAAAAATAACGATATTTTTCTTCAATAATATCGTACCTTTTAAAAACATTTTCTACGACAAGGTGTACCTTGCCTCGTATCTCATTATCTTCGAGAAAATTCGAAGAAAACATGATTGCTTTTGGAACTTTAGGAGAAACATACTGATGAAGACATAGTATCTCGTTGTTTACATGAATAGAGAAGACTAGCTTCTGCACGCAATTTTGTCCGCGTGAAAATATCTCCTAGGACACGGCAATACTGCAGCTTCCTATTAGTGAAAGAATTTATTTTGAAACACCAAGCTTTTATTTAGGCATTCATTTATTTTTCGCTAAGCTACGGTTTACCGTCCGCAGTTTACCGTTGAATGACGTCACTACAAAGTAAGTTGGTTTGTTTTCGGTCAGAGGATACAAAACGGGGCACTATGAGAAAAAGGACTTGGAAATAGAAAAATTTCACCAAAAGCCTTCGGCACCCGTTGGGATATGGGAGTCGTAGGGTTGAGGGAACACGACGGGACACCTCAAGGGCATTGACCTTGACCTTAGGGTCATTAACCTTGAGGCCAAGGTCAACAATACGAACGTCAAAATCGATAAAGTCGAGCGATTCTCCTAAGGGCTAGAGAGCGTTTTTGACATCGTAAAGTCAAACCGTGGTGCCATCATTCTTCATCATTTTTCTAGGAACCTTTGGTGTTGTTTGTAACTAAAAAGAAAATGCTCGTTTAAGTATTAAACGTTTTAAACTGTATAAATTATTGTTATTGTGTCTAAGCGCTCTAAGTCCGTCCACGGAGATACGGGCCCGTCCGAAAGTTGGTGATCAAGAAAAGTATCAATTCATTTTTTCGGGCGGGAAAAATCACTTCAGAGGGGCAATTCTCGTAATTTCAAGAACGTTCACATTCTGATCTCAGTCTCAAGCTGTCAAAAATACCTCTAATTTACCTCATTCGTCATATCATATCGTCATCGATACCAGCGTGGTGATCGCGTAACACAAACAAAACGGAAATCGATCGCAATGCCTTTCATTTTGACATTCCTCCTGGGGAGTGTGTTGTGCCACAACTTCCCAGGTAAAGCGCTACAGGAAGTGGTGAAAGGCAGGCGTTTTGAGCACTGTCTTATGTCATTATGACGTTCAAAAAGTGCCGATTCTCAGCCTAGTTTAAATAAATGTCTTTTTTTTTGTTTTTAACAGTTGAGCCACGTTCATTGCGTTATTTAAGCTGTTGAGCAGACGAATTTTTCAAACTTATAAATCAATGATGTCAAAATGAAAGGCACTGCGATCAATTGTCATTTGATTTGTGTTATGCAGTTACCTCGCAGGCTGCTATGAAATCATAGGAGTAAACCTATTTTCTTTCTTGAAATCGTTGCGTTCCAATTTCATACCAACGGACATAGGGAGTGATTGAGTACCAAATTCGAAATTTCCTTTGTGTGGTTCCATCGATTCCATCTAACGTAGGGCCCGATATACAGCGACTCTGTTGTTGCAAATCAAGCATGCAAAAGGAATTTAGGTGGATTTGTGTGCTCACTGGTTCCGTGTTTAATCCTTGTGGTGAAACTTGAGTTCGGAAACGTTTTGTCGAAAACAAATGCAACCTTCGTCATCATATATTTAACTGACTGCAAAAAAGTTGGAGGTTCTCAGTTCGTCTGAATATAAGGTCTATCTATTCATACACGAAATCTCTTAAGGGGTCATTGTATTCATCATTACGAACAACTTTTACTATGACACCTATCGTTAAATCGGAAAGAAAAAACTGTACTGAATCCATGGTACTCGTGACGGTTGTGCATCTTGTATGAGTTTTTTAAAAGCTGAATACCAGCAGCTGAATACCAATATTTTACATTGAACGACTGCCTATCTGACCACCACAACTCAGCGACTGGGTAGTACGATTTGGTAAGACTGGTTGTTGGACTAGGTGTAGGAACGAGTCTGATGCCGAAAATATAATTTTAGAATTTTTGTCTGGATTAAAACATAAGGTATTTTTAATCCGTTCCCGTGTGATGTTTTCTGACACCATCATGAAGCCGCGAACAAAAGCTAGTATACAATAAATGAGAAACCTAATATGTAACGTAGCTACAGATTTACCTTGAATATTCTCCGAAAGGTAACGAGTGAGTTTCCAGTTAACATTACTGCCGCTGGCGTCATTAGACGTTAGAAGGCTTCCAGGCATATTAAGACCTCCAATACGGCGAAAATTGATTACAAATCCGCGCCATTGTTGCTTAGAGCATTTTATTTTTTGAAAATGACTGTGTATTGTTGAAAGGATATGTGTTTTCTTGGGAACGTGAAATTAAATGAAAATGAAATGAAATTGTTTATTCTGTAAATAGGATATGGGAATCACTTTTACACGTCATATAAAAAATAAGCTAGATGAGGTCGGATTCCCTATCTGACTCTCTCTGCGAAAAAAGGCCGAAACAAACTCAGAGGTCACAACTTCAGTCTCTTTTAAAGTCCAGACATAATCTTGGTGAGATGTTAAGGCTTTGATCGTGATTATCAAGCAGTTCCAGGTCGAGCATAGTGTTACTGGGGTTTTCTATCTGGAATTTCTTAGTAGCAGCTTGGAGTCTGGATAAACATTTATAATTATATTGGCCGAGTGTTTCCGCAACGCAGAATTTAGATTATACAACGTGTAACGTTAAATGCGCAAAACCTCAGACACCCCAACTGATTTTTAATTCAAATGACCTATTTCAGAGAGAAAATAAGTCATTAAAAGAATTGTAAAGGTTTTATGTGCTGTTTTAGTTATTAGTTTGTTATGTTGTATGTATTTATAGTATTTTTAAGTTATATTATTATAGTATTGTATTTGTGATACTTTTTTATGTATTAGTTTATAAGTATTCTAATATTTGTAGTAGTATGTATTGTTTTTTCTATGGGCCCTAGTTGCCTGAAATAAAGGAATAAATAAAATAAATAAATTTACTGGCCATTCTGATCGTTTCTTGCGTCTGCGACGACGCTTTATCGAGGGAGGAGTCGTCACCGGGCCTCTGCGCCGCGCTGACATTGGGATACTTGACCTATTAATAAATAGACACGACAACGTTTTCAATTAAGATTTTTTGAAAAACTGACCTATACTACTAAAAAGTGGTTCAATTAATTATGCTGCTTATTCTGATCAAACTATTTTCAGGTTTTGCGTATTTTTAATCTACAACGTTACACGTTGTAGATTAGGTTGTAGAATTAGAGAAATAGGTTACTGCAACAGTGTTCTAGCTGCGCCACTTTCTGACGCAGCTAGAGCACTTTACACACTAGCTATGCTAAGATTTAGTTAAAGATTGTATTATTAGTTAAAAATTGCAAATTCAGGGCGGCATAATCGCATGTGCGACAAAGACCTTTTTCTAGAATAAAAAAAAAAGTTAACCCATAAGGGAGAAGCGCCAAGGTAGACCGTGAATTTCTATTGATTGATAATTCATGAAATACCTAGTCATTCGATAGGATTATATGAACTTAGAGGGTCGTCTTGATGATTTTAATGATTATAATTCTGTAAAGTCATATTTGTTCCGCTCGTGAATCATATTTTAATCAACATTCAACCTGGTACTGGCCTGCAAATTGCAAAAACAAAAAGAAAATTTGAATTTTGTGGGCTACCTAGCGCATCCCCAGCCCAATTAAACCCTTGTGGCTCGTATTCATTTAGACTTTAGCTACTGACTCCAATCCTAGCCTTTGAGGCTCATATTCGTATTGCTATCCACACACAACAGTGAACAGTAAACAATGCACTCTCAATAGTTACGGATTGGTTTACGTCAAATAACCTGGTTCTCAATGCCAAGAAAACGAAATGTGTAAAGTTCGCCTTACCCAATGTTAGAAATCTAGGACCTAACATCGTCTTAGATAAAGAGGCGCTTGAGCAGCAGTTAGGTAGAGGTGTAGAGGCGCAGTTTTTCTGGGAATAACAGTAGATGCCAAACTTCAGTGGGGACCACATATATCGAGCCTAGCAGGAAGGCTCAGTTCGGCTGCCTACGCCGTCAGGAAAGTAAGACAATACACTGACGTTGATACAGCTCGTTTAGTATATTTTAGTTATTTTCACAGCGTTATGTCCTACGGTATTCTGCGGGGCAAAGCTCTCTTACTCTTACAATCATATTTATTTCTTCTAAAGTAATGAAAAACTTTAACGTAGTAAAACACCTAATTGAATACCAAGTACGAGAAGTAAGTATGTAGGTACTTATAAAATATTACGCAAATGATGTGAATGTAGGTCATACCTACATCGATAGAACTCCCCTGTATCTAGTACAGGCGATTCTAACGTAAGATAACAGATATCGATACTAGGAAGTGAACAGAAAAAAGTAATTCTGCGTATTATCACATAAAAACACGTTTTATTATCAGGCCAGAGGCACTTAAAGTTCTATGGTTAGTTTTTTTTTTTCGAAGAAAAAATGTTACAGAAGGATTTTCAACGAAAATAAATAAAACAAATTATTTGTTAGTCATTAACCTCACCACGTATCATCAAGGGGGGGTTTAAAAAGTTGCTGCTGGGGAGTTTGTTGCGCCACTTCTTCTTCCCAGCGAAAGCACCAGGAAGTGGTGAAGGGCGGGCGTTTTGGGGGACTGTCTTTTGTAATTTTGACGTTCGAAAAGTGCTGATTCTCAGCCTAGTTTGAATAAATGACTTTTGATTTTGATTTTGATTTTGCTAAAAACATCACGTGGTTAATGCGCTTGGGCTGCGAAAAAAAAATCAGCTGTTCCCTACATTTATGTTCGTACGACTCGTCAAAATGTAGGGAACAGCTGATTTTTTTTCGCGATTTCAGGTTTGGTCCCATAGTAAAAGTTGTTCATAATGATGAGTACAATGACCTCTTAAGAGGTTGTTGGTGTTTTACAAATAACCCTGTATATCTCCCTGCAATATAAAAACCGAAAAATTATTAATATTATGTCTCGCTAAATGATTAACAACGCGGGTTTCGGAAGGTAGCCGTCTGTTCGTCGTTCAGCGCCCTTGTCTCGTTCGTAAGGTCGACGAAACTTTGAGAGCCGCAGGTTCAGATGGATAAAATCAAACTGATAGTACTCTCAGAATTCCTGTCAAGGTTGCTCCGGTTGACATTGACAGTTTATTAACCGCGTCTTCACAGAACTCGGTTTTGTAGATACAAGTCTGGTAATGCACTTCTCAGTAAGTTCACAACTTCACACAGGTATTTGAGAATTTCATTTTATTAAAATCGAGTGAGTTCGACGAAGTCTACTACTATATTGCATTTGAAATAAGATTAGACATTTAAATAAACCTTTTTTACCGTCCGTTCAAGTGATTTTTACTTCTATACCGTAGGGATAAGGATGGCATTTAGAGCAAAAAAGTGGTTACAGTACCAACTGTTTACTGCAGCTGCCAGTTGTCACACCACCAACGCAATAGAATTCAAAATCGGTTGAACGGACTTTAAAAAAGGTTTATTTAAATGTCTAACAATAAGCTTATTTCAAATGGAGTATAGTCGGAGTACGACGAACTTGCTTCGTTTTTGTTAAATATTTGTACTAGCGGTACGTCAGTTTTGCATATGCTGCGCTATACAACGTGTAACGTTAAATGCGCAAAACCTGAAAATATTTTGATCAGAATAACGAGCAGAATTAATTGAACCACTTTTTGATATAGGTCACATTTTTCAAAAAATCTTCATTTAAAACGTTGCCGTGTCTATTTATTAATAGGTCAAGCAAGCCAATATGAGCGCGGCGCAGCGGCCCGGTGACGACTCCTCCCTCGATAAAGCGTCGTCGCAGACGCAAGAAACGATCAGAATGGCCAGTAAAACTAAAACAGCACCTTTACAATTTTTTTAATGACTTATTTTCTCTCTGAAATAGGTCAACTGAATTAAAAATCAGTTGCGGTGTCTGAAGTTTTGCGCATTTAACGTTACACGTTGTATACGCTAGTTTTGCGTATACAGACAGGGTGGTCAAAAAGTCGTGTATCAAACGAAATAGGGAGATAAAGGAGATCATTTCCAACAAAAAACCTTTCTACAGCATGGCCATTATTCAATTGTTTCACAGTGTGCTTTTAAAGTGAGAAATAATTTTTTGTAACGCTTTAATTTTGGCCACCATGTATAGGAGGGCTAGCATCTGTTCGCGTCATCACATCATCACGTCGCCATCGCCGGAGGGGCTTGTGGCTAAGTAACAACAGCCGCATCTTCACATACCAAGACCCCTCCGTGCCTCGGAAAGCATGTTAAGCTGTTGGTACCGGCTGTCATTCGTGGATCTTTTACAGTCGTTACGGGGCGTCAGAAGCCCGAAAGTCTGACAACCAGTCTTATCGAGGGGGGGGGGGGGGGTTGTGGAGGTCAGATAGACAGTCACTCCACGTAAAATACTGGTATTCAGCTGCATCCGGTTAGACTGGAAGCCGACCCCAACATAGTTGGGAAAAGGCTAGGCAGATGATGATGTCACATCACATCGCCTGCCCGCGCTATTCCCTCGTTTTCGCTTAGCATTCTGTCTTTTTTTTCTTATTGCTCGGCTCCTAAGCGTCATAGCGTGATGTTAAATAGACTATAGCCTACCTCACGAATTGGGCTACCATTCACTTTTTTTTTTTTAATCCCGACTAGTATCTAGTTCCACAGGTTAGCGCGATCAAACAAACTTTTCAGCTTTATTATTAGTATAGTATACATTTGTTGTAACTTTACATCGGTTTTGCGCCGGCTATTTCGCGTTTACTGCGAACTACGTATATTTACTAGGATAGTATAAGTAGGTACTCGTACATATCTATGATTTCGCGGAATACGCGAATCTAATCATAGTGTGTGGTAAAGCCAATTTACGCGAACATTATTTTATGTACATATTGCTATCCAAAATATTCTGCGAAATCTAATTAAACAGCGACGTATTCTAACCTATTCAGGGTTATTTTTCAAAGACCAGCCAAATCTAAGGATGTGGTACAGACCATCAAACTGAACAACTTTCTCCATGGGACCACTATCGTATTCGCGAAAAATTTATCAACTGTCCCTTAGAAAACTTCAATACCTACTCGACCTAAACGTATGGGACGGCTGAATTTTTATTCGCGAATACGATGTTGGTCCCATGGACAAAATTGTTCAGTTTGATGGTCGTACCACACCCTTAAATTGGCTGGTCTTTGAAAAATAACCCTGTATTTTTTAAAACTGACGGAAACAGAGTGGTGTCTGGGGATAAGCTAATAAAAACGCCAAACAGCCGAAGCATTTATATACTCAGCAATAATGAATGCTATTGTAGAAAGAATAGCTGCTGTTATTTCCCTATTTTCATTTGCCGTCCCCCGACGTGACGACGCCTGCATCAAAATTTTACCTACACCTTATGTTAAACTTAAAGGGCCAATACATATATTTTTTTTACTTAAAAAAGGTTTTACTTTATTTTTAATTTAACTTTTTATCTCTCTTTTTACCGTAAACTGCCCTAACTTTGCCTCACGTCCTATGTTTGCCTAGGGTGAAAAAGATGTAATATCTTATTCATACTTTTTGTGGGTTGCCAGATAATGATTCCAAAAAAGGTATTAAAAGTTTCCATTGGCATATAAGTAAAATGAATAAGATATTACATCGTTTTCACCCTAGGCAAACATAGAACGTGAGGCAAAGTTAGGGCAGCTTACGGTACGACATGTGTATATTATTTGGTTTTCCACCAGGAATTTCTCAGTAACAGCCCGAATTTCGATTTTGTGCCCGGTGCATGCCAATAGCCTCGCCCCTATTACATGGGACCTAACTGGTTAAATGTGGGCGCAAAATTTATAGGTACAACTCTGCATAGCCCTTTGGGGATTACACGCGTGATGTTATATGCTATTCTTATACCTACGAGTACCATATAGTTACGAGAGAAGAATTGGAAAAAAATAAAAATACACCTTAAATATGTATAAAGAATCAAAGATTCGTGAAAGATATTAAATCAAAGTCAAAAACACTTACGGAATAAGTTCAATTCCTTTGCCGAAACGGATTCAAAGTCAAGGTATGACACGATAGATATGAAAACAGGATTTTAGCTACCTACATGGTATTCACATGATCTCACCAAGATTATGTCTGGACTTTACAAGAGACCCTTGAGTGTTTCGCCATTTCTACTCAGGGGTCAGATAGGAAATGTTGTCTCCATCTAGCTTAAATTTTACTAGTATTGGTATGTCGATAAAAGGTATGTCTATGTTTTTTCCAGGGTTCAAAGTATCTTCATACCAAACATCAAAGTCGGCCCGACTTTGATGTACGGTATGAAGATACAACATTTTTTAAAATGTTTTTTTGTTTTGTTTCTTATAAGTACCGTGTATACCCCTTCATGCATATCATTTTATATTTTTAGTAAAAATCTGTTGTTTTGACATTACAAACAGACACTTCCACAGAAATTTTATTTAGATTTGCTTAATATGACGTGTAAAATTGATTCCAACACCCTATTTATTAAAGATTAAACAATATCATTTCATTTCACCAATTTGCTAGAAATCCCAATCGTACCTATCTTCGATTTTGATGGTTTTTCATCGGAAGTCGAGACAAGTTAAGTTGACCTTATTGATTTCTTGTTACCATGGTAACCGACCACTTTGGAGATCGGTAGGTATTTGACTTTCCAATGCGATTTATAGCTGGAAATTCTATATTCTTGCAACATTGAGGGGAGGCAAAGGATACTTGGCGTCGATCGCGAATCCGCAACCTATTTGTGTATAACATGTTTCAAGGAATATGGTTTTATAGGACCTTCGTATTAGTCTGACATTGGCGCTGATTTCCTTGTTCACCAACTAAACTTTTAAGTTCAGTGCATCTTTTTCTTTCTATTTCATTACGAAATAGAAGTTAAATATTAGTTTAGTCCTGTCAAATTAAGATACTCCTTAGACAAGTTTAGACGTGATTAAAAAATTGGCTACTAAAAATACATTAATTTACACCAGGCGCTGACTAATTTGACAGGATTAAACTAATATACAACGTGTAACGTTAAATGCGCAAAACCTGAAAATAGTTTGATCAGAATAACGAGCAGAATTAATTGAACCACTTTTTAATATAGGTCACATTTTTCAAAAAATCTTCATTAAAAACGTTGCCGTGTCTATTTATTAATAGGTCAAGCAAGCCAATGTCAGCGCGGCGCAGCGGCCCGGTGACGACTCTTCCCCCTCGGTAAAGCATCGTCGCAGACGCAAGAAACGATCAGAATGGCCAGTAAAATAAAACAGCACATAAAACCTTTACAATTTTTTTAATGACTTATTTTCTCTCTGATATAGGTCAATTGAATTAAAAATCAGTTGGGGTGTCTGAGGTTTTGCGCATTTAACGTTACACGTTGTATACCTTCACTCCTGAAATAGAAAGAAAAAGATGCACTGAACTTAAAAGTTTAGTTTGTGAACAAGAGAATCGGCGCCATTGTTGTGAATTCGACGGAAATGGCGCTAATGCGGCCCTAAGTGCCTTAGGGACTCATTTGGCATATAAACAGCCAAACAGCCATACATGGTCAAATTGAATTAGCTAGTAAAACTCCGCGGACGTGATGGGTATGATATATAGAAGATGGGGAGTCCCTGTCTACACAGTAAGACCAGTGGTCAGGGGCAGGGCTGTTCTACACCGCCCCTACATTATTCATGTCAGTGTATTATTAAACCTAATGTGTGTAGTAGGTGTATTAAAACTATTAGAAGCGGCAAGGTTATACAGTGTGAGTCTTTATAAAGTGCACATATTAAAAAGGATGAAAATATAAACAGTTTTATCGACGGAAAAAATGTAAAAAAAAATCTGAAAAAAATTTTAAATTTTTTTTACTCTCGTCTGGGTACCCCATGCAAACAAACTGTTACTACTTTTAAACTAAATGTCATATTAAAACAAAACAAAATTAATAATGATCTCTAATAATAGGCCAAGCTAATAAAGCCATAATTTTTTGAAAAAGAAACCTCATAAATTAATTATTCATGATTTTTTAATGAAAATTTACCATTTTTTACCATTTAAAAAAAAAAAAATTTGACATTTTTTCCGTCGGTAAAATTATTTATATTTTGACCCTTTTTAATATGTGCACTTTATAAAGACTCACACTGTATTAATCGTGTTATTCTCAAGCTTATTATATTGTGTATTTGATAAGGTCCTATAGACCGATATTATATTAACGTGTTTACCATTAACCATTATCTACCATTATTATTATCATATTATTTATATGAATCTAAACATGATAAAACAAAAAATAATTTATTTTGAATTTTTGTGGGGTCACCGATCACAGTTAGTGTCGTCACTAAACTTGAAATAATATCAAATTACAAATCAGCTTTTTATTGTGTAAACTTCACAGACGTGGCGTGTACCGATGTCTCAACACGACAAACTAAACAAAACAAAACATTCAGCGGCAAAAAAAAACAAAAGCTTTTTGTTTTTACTGGATTGTGGAGGTCAGATAGGCAGTCGCTCCATGTAAAATACTGGCATTCAGCTGCCTCCGATTAGACTGGAAGCCGACCCCAACATAGTTGGGAAAAGGCTAGGCAGATGATGATGATGATGAGATTTGTGAATAGCGTTTAGAGAATTCCAACGATAACACTGATTGCAGATATTTGATTCGGTACGGAAACATGTCGAATGGTTTTGAATAACTATTCTAGACAGTTTCAATTCGATGTATTATAAAAGCAGAGCCCCAGAAAATCATAACACAGAGCACATCGTATAAAACAAATGCGTTCATAAAACCACTCAAACAATGCTTCCAAAATAAACTTAAACGATATTCCACGTAAGTGATCAGCTTCAATGGTATTACTGAATCAATTATACAAATTACAAACCGGTCAGTGTTGAGCTCCCATCAAAGATATTGCATTTGATGGCCTTTCAATTTGATTGAAAGCATTAATTCACCTAGCCGAAGCAGCGAGCCGTAAACATCTGGCAGCCGGTCGATTCTGTAAAAATCTCACCGTGAAATCATAAGTGAAGTGAGCACTTAATAGTGTTAATACCTAGCGAATGACAGCTCACTCCACGCTCACTTCACCCAAGCTTTCACGGGGAGATGGTTACAGAATCGCACGGCAGGTATTACAGGCAAGTGTATTGGGTTTGTGTTACCTGAAAATCAAAGGCTTGTAGAGAAATTGGAAGCTACGGAAAGCTGCTGGCGGACAAATCCAGTTTAAAATACGGGCTTCGGTAGGATTTTCCGTTGGTTGGTTGAAGGGATCCCAGCTCCCAGAGTTGAAACTTTAATAATGGTTGCAGAAATTCGACTTGCAAAATAGCATCCCTCAGTGTGACGGATGATATTTTGCATCTCGAATTCCACGCACAACGCAACGTTCGATAATTATATAAAAACCGGCCAAGTGCGTAGTGCGTGTTAGTGCGGGTAACTGCGTGTCGGACCACACAATGAAGGGTTCCGTGATTGGAATGAGTTTATCCCAAGAACAAACTTAACATTGTAGTTGAAAATCATGTTCTCCCATACATTGCAACTGCAAATGTAAGTTGGTCGACTATTCTCGTAAACTTTAAAGACTAAGTAGCTGTGATAGTTTTCCTTTTAACTTCGTTATACAGGGTGGAATTTTGGAAGCGTACCTAGAGGGAAAGTACTCTAAATAAGTACTGAAGACAGCAAATTTTACTAAAAGTAAACGTTCCTTTATTTTTAAAAAGAAACAAAACTGCATTTAAGGATTTTTGAAAATACGCTTGCCACAGCCGGGAATCGAACCGACTAAAATCCGAAAAAATAGCATCCTGTACTTTTATGGTACCAATCGATAGGGTCAATCATAAGGATCAAATCTCTTTATCTCTAGCAAAGATAAAGGCAATTTTCTTATCTGAGTAGTTCTTAATAAATTAAGTTAGAGATAATTGTTAATTACAAGCATAGTTAAACTCGATAGACCCTTGAGTAAAAGTGCTTCATCTTGTCCCATTGAGCAGCACATTCGTGTAGTATAGATAGGTACCTAAAATACACCGGTCAACAATCCATTCGCAATGCACTGTCCATATCTACTGTCCATACTAAAATTATGAATGCAAAAAAACTCTGTACGTTGCCTTCGATATTTTTTTTTTTAAGAATACGTTGCCCCACACTAGGAATTTCTCCTGTATTATGGGTGCGTTTACAAAAATATAAACTCACATACACAAACAGGCAGACAACTACTTGTAGGTCATGCAAATATTTATTCCGTGCGGGAATCGAACCCGCGACACACGTGACACTGGTTTCGACGTAGGATACGTTTTTTAATTAGAATAAGCAAGCTGAAGTGGCAATGGGCCGGCCATTTTAGCCGTAGAACCGATGACCGTTGGGGTAGACGTGTTCTTGAGTGGAGACCGCGAATCGGTAAACGTAAGGTGGGACGCCCTCAGGCTCGGTGGAGCGACGATCTTCGGAGGATGGCTGGTAGCAGCTGGATGAGAGTTGCCGAAAATCGAGTTGAATGGCGTGCAGTAGGAGAGGCCTTTGTCCAGCAGTGGACTGCTATTGGCTGATGATGATGGTTTTTTTATCCCAGTAGTATGTTCCCGTGGGATAACCGACATTCACGCGAGTGAATCCGCGGGTGAAGCTAGTTCTCTAACAATACTGTTGTTAATTTTACCTACCTGTCTACAATGAAGCTCATGTTACGTTGATCGATAACCATCAGCCAGGACCAACTTGCTGGCCAAAACCCCTCTGACTCGAGCAATTCGCATCATCAATTATATTCAGGTCGAAATTTATATATTTACATGTCACTGGGGTGAATTCGCAAAAGTACTATTGTTCACAATATGTTACAAACAGTGATATTTATTTTTAATTATGTGTGCGTGACTTGGCTATCGCATTAGGTTTAGACCTGTAATGATAGTTTTAAGGCATTTAAATAAATAAATAAATAAATAAATAAATAATGTTGTCAAGAAGAAAAAAAAATTGGGGTCAACCTGTTGGGTCAACGATCGCTGGTAGTGACGTTACTTGAAGTATGAGTTGAAGAAAATCTGTTTCATTGTGTTTGGATATTTAAAAAAATGTTTTAGAGGTAACTGATGTTTCAAGTAAAAAGAATAACCAAGGTCGTTGGGACCAAAAATAATCATCAAATTAATTTTTATTTTGTTTTATCTTGTATAAATATCGACACGTGATGAGTATCGATATTTCTGTGGAGTTTCTAATTTGAACCTGTATATGTGTTCCTAAGTGTAATCCTATTGGCTTCTTTCCTTATTCAAACACTTAATTGGGACTTACCCTAGAATCATTTTCATCGTATCTATCTACGAGTAATTTGAGAGCGTTAACTTGCGAACCGTTAGTTTCTGAGAGTTGGGACAAATGATCGACCACCGTTTTCCTTAAACACTTTTTACCAAATTCACCGAACTATTCAATAGTAGGTAATAAATTAAATGTTTTCCTGATTTTTTTCGGCAGTCTGTGTAAAAAACGTTGAGTTAAATAATGGTTTTACATGAATTTAAAATTCAGTTTGAAAGAATCGGTTTAAGCTTAGAGCGTTACAAGATTATGATGGATACATTTACACAAGGTTCAACTGCTTTCAAAACGGTGGAAATCGACATGTCCTAGAACAAAAACTTCGAAGACATGTAACATCTACTAACCAAGTCCCACTGAACCCACGTGTTGGATTACAGTTCACTCCCTCTCAAAGAGAGTAGGCCAAAATGGAACAACGGGAACATTTTAGGCTTATTATGCTTACTAATTGACTGTGCAGTGTTCAATTCATGAAAGACTTAGTTTAGCAAGTTCTTCATGGTTGTTGGAGTTAAATTATACTAAGAAATCTGGATTTGCAACGCGGTCGTAGTACTCGGCGATCTCAGACTAGAAATTCACGACGAATAATATCCATTATGGATGAACAGTGGTCGGCCGGTGATATCGGCTCTGACTTACGAGTTGTAGGCCGTCAGTTCGATCCCAGACAGGTGCTACTCTGTCCCTTTTTTGACAGATGTAACTAGTGATTGCAGCAACGTTTACACTCATTTCGATAATGTCACGTTAATTTGTATGTGAAAAACAAACTACTACCTACTTCTACCTTTTTTTATTTTTATTCAATTATCGATTTTTTGTGAAAAATGGTGCAGTTTCTATGCCTTTGTTTATTATTATTAAATACAAAACAATATAAATTAGCCGCTTTGTTTACTTTGATTTCAATTTTGCAGGTTTTTTATATCGGAAATCAGCGTAAAAATAAAGTAGGTATACACTGGATTAACGTATCAATTATGTTGTAAACTGGTAGTGCATTATATTTTATTAATAACATTTTATGAAAGTTTTAAAATCTAAATAAAACATAAACATCTTGTTCACTCTGTCAGATCCGTATCCTGGCAAATCTCTACTTCTCTACTAATATTATGAATGCGAAACTTTGTGAGGATGGATGGATGTTTGTTACTCTTTCACGCAAAAACTACTGAACGGGTTTGGATGAATTTTGGCGCACAGATAATTTATAACCAGGATTAACACATAGGATACTTTTTATCCCGATATTCCCACGGGATCGATAATAATTCCAGTGAAACCGTGGGGCGCTACCAGTAATTCATATATCTTATTCATATTTGAGCGGATGCAAAGCTTTTCTATACTGATTTACCTATTTTTGGCGCAGCCGTGAGGCACACTTTCCAGTTTAATTTCTTACATCGGACTTTACACGTTGTTATTTGATTTTTATTTGTTTTTATCTGATGTATGTCTCAGGTGTACTGTGTGTCTTACAGTAAAAATGTATTTTCTTTCTTTCTTTCTATAATATAAAATGATTCATCATCATCATCACTTCAGGGGAAAGACGTCCACTGCTGGACATAGGCCTCCCCCAAGCACCTCCACTTCGATCGGTTTTGTGCTTCTCGATTCCAACGGGTTCCTGCGGAAAAAAAAATCGGTATATTCATTTGAAGCGAATACATTCGATTCCATTACGTAATACGATAGAATGTAATTACACATAACAATTGTATTTTTTTTTTGTCAAAACTGATGCACGTACGATGTCTGTAAGAAGTAATAAATAAGAGAAGGCAGTTTATACTGGGTGTCCGAAAAGTCATGGATTACCTTTTACCTGCTGATGGGCCACATTGATCGACCAATAAAAAATAAAATGACCTACCAATAACATTTTTTTTTTTTCACCAGGGCCGATCAAAAATGAGGTAAAATTTTTTTTGGTGAATATTTTAAGTTTGAACCTTAATTTTAGGTATTTAAAAGATGATATCTGTAACTTTCTTGTATTCAATCGATAGTAGGATGATTCAAGATGAAAATAAAAAAAACCTGTACTCGAAAAAGTTTTTATTCGTAGAAATGGCATGGAAAAAACTGATCAAAGGTAGAGATTTTCCAAAATTTCATTAAACATCATAAAACTCGGAAACCATAACACATTTACCATGGTCATTTTTTTTTTATTGGTAGATCCCAATGTGGCCCATCAGCAGGTAAAAGGTAATCCATGACTTTTCGGACACCCAGTATATTTATTTTAACACGCATTTTAAAGTTATCTTTTACGTAATCTGGAATACTCGTAGTTACGTTCTAAGGCGGTTTAAACAGAGTTTATATGTATATTTAATTTCATTACCACAACTCTCAAAACCGTGAAGGAAAACGTCCTGAGGAAACCGGCATGTCCTAGAACCAAAAATTCGAAGACATGTGATATCGACCAACAAGCACTGGGCCCGCGTGGTGGATTATGGCCCACTCCTACACACAGACTGGAGGACTGCGTCCCAGCAGTGGGAACATTATATGCTGATTTTATGCAGCACCTACAAAGCGGGTTATAAATTTTGGTAGGTACGAATAAAAATAGAATTGACTTCACTGTAAAGAATTATACACATAAAACCTGATAAATAAATATTAAACCTTCGTATCTTCGTATCGAAACGGAAAAAGGAAAACAGAAAAAAAACCGGAACGCAGGTCTGCGCTCCAATTTTTAAAAGCTTGAAACGTAGATCTGCGCGGTTTTAACTTTACTCAAAAAAACCATTTTATTAGTTTTTTCGAAAAATAAACAAATGAATGTAAATATGTAGGTGCTTTTTCGAAAAAAGTAATAAAATCGCGCCGAATTTGGAGCGCAGACCTGCGTTCCATACGAAAGGTTAAACGTTAAAACTCTTGGAATTTCCAATCATTTGTGATACCTACGCAGAAATGAACGCTATTCATTTTTAGAACGAAATATAATATTTTGTTTCGGCGAAACCTTTTCAGAGCCTTTTGATTGGCCAATCAAATTCGCAGAAGAACTTGCCGTTGCGAAGCATTAGCATCCGGTCTGAATGTGACAGTCATGCCCAGAAAACCAGTTTCATACTGAACCTTTCCCGTGGTTCTGCTTACTGAGAAATATGTTTTAATTCACGATGTTATGTTAGAATACCTACCCACGCTATAGTGCGAAGTGACTAATAATTCTGGAATAAATTCCCGACCCACGCTTTTATGTTTCTGCAGTGCGATTCTGTAACCATCTCACCGTGAAAGCTTGGGTGAAGTGAGCGTGGAGTGAGCTGTCATTCGCTAGGGATTAATACTATTAAGTGCTCACTTCACTTATGATTTCACGGTGAGATTTTTACAGAATCGACCGGCTGGTGTTTTTATTATAACTCTTTATTTATTACATATCAAATATTTGCGTGGGTAGCTTTTAAGTAGGTATGGATTTTCATTTGAAATATTATGCCTCTTTACTTTCCACCCACCGGCAGTTGTTTGACAAAGTTGACGTACTGTGACGCTTGTTTTCCCAGAAGGGGTAGGCAGATGTTGCCTGATTACCTGTAGCTAGACCACATTTTGCCAGTTCAGTTTTACCTAACTTCTACAGGGTGTAAAAATACCGTTCACATAGCCGTCAACAACCTACTCTTTCTGTACATAGAACCAACTAACATTGCACAAAAAATAGTTGCTGGGAAACGACTTTTATTTTGGTGGTATTCCTCAATGCATCATCTGCCTAGCCTTTTCCAAACTATGTTGGGGTCGGCTTCCAGTCTAACCGGATGCAGCTGAATACCAGTATTTTACATGGAGCGACTGCCTATCTGACCTCCACAACCCAGTTACTGGGTAATATGATACCCCTTGGTAAGACTGGTTGTCAGACTTTCGGGCTTCTGACTGCACGTAACGACTGTCAAAGATCTACGAATGACAGCCGGGACCAACGGCTTAACGTGCTTTCCGAGGCACGGAGGGGTCTCGGTATGTAAAGATGGTCACCCATCCACAGACCAACCGCGGCAAGCGTAGCTTAACCTGATCGATCGACCTGTGCGGCTGTTATTATTTAGCCACGGGCCCCTCGGTATCGGTGCCGTATTGCGCAATGCAACACACGCAAAACATTGTGCTTAAGGGTGTATGCAACGGTACAGGGGTCGTGGGTTATTGAAAGTTGTATTATAACAATAAAAGCTTGTTTTCGTATAAAACGTTAGTTAAAGTTGGAATTTTGACCTTAAATACTTCTGTAACCAGAACGTTTCCATGTATGGTCCAGTACAAAAAAAAATGTACAGACGCCAGCACATCAAGCTACTACAATCTGTCAGATTTCTTTAATAGATTTTCAACTTTATCGCTAAAGCATAAGGTTCAAAGTTGATTGGGAAAATCTGACAGTTTCGGGTAGCTTGATGAGCTGGCGTCTGTACAATGACGGGGAGTACTTGACTTTCGGCTTCTTTAGGTTTCTTTTTACACTATATTGCCTTCAATCTCATTGTGAAGACCACTCGTGAGCATGAGTAGAGCAATGTCTAGGTATTTGAAATCAAATAATAAAAATTCTTATAACCACCTAAGCTAACCGCAATATGTTTTTACAGACAAACCGACGCCGATATATTTTGTATCGCTGATTATAATTTGATTACCGAGAACGGAACAAAAAAAATGTTATAGTCAATTAAGAATCCGCCGCGGCGATCGTAATAATGTAATGTTTTTTGTGTGTAATTATTTCGATAATTAACTTGATTTTTTGTACAGTTACGTTTTAGTTGATTATAATTTAAAATAATTAAATAAGATTTTAGGTACCTACCTAAAAGCTGACATTAGGTTATCTTGGTGGTTTGAATTCCTGACGCAAAACAGGAATTCAAGTGTCGGAATTCCTGTTCTGTGTCAGTAGGCATTATGGACTGGGTTCATGCTTTCGTAGCGGCCGCTGAGCACTCTCATTCTGATAAGGTATTTTGTAGAAAAAGGTGCTTTGTTCAAGTTCATACTTCAACGATTTAGGTAGGTACTAGTTTTATTTTGATGGAAGGATTGGATTGCGTGAGAGGTGAAAAATGAATGAAGGATTTTGCTACATGACTGATGATTTTTTTCTCGAGTTACATGGTACAAAGGCTGGAAGATGAAGACTGTTGGGATAGCCAATTGATGGAGAGCATTAATACAGCATTTGATGTTAACTGTAGGAATGAACAGCGGGATCTTGTCTTACCAAAATGTATTCAAAGTAGGCGCAGAATCGGTAATTTTGAACATCAAAATTGCATTACACAACTCTGCAAATAACGACCACCATTCATCCCAACAGTATACCTAATATAACATCGTAGCCACAGCACACGATTTGTAACTACTGCGGGAAACGCCGCGTGTGAACATAATCACACTCAACACTTACAAATAACTAGGAGCAGGACATGATTATTATATTTATCAGCGCACTCGCACCTTCATATCCGCCATCGAGTATCGACACGACAGACCAACATGACATAATATTATGTTCCATTAATAATTCATTACATAACCAGTCGTCTGTCGGCGTCGTCGTGAAACGTATCGTTAACTGCAACGCTGTGACTATTGTTATTATGAAATACACTTTTTTAGGGTTCCGTCCAAAGGGTAAAAAGGAACCCTATTACTCCCGCTCCGCTGTCCGTCCGTCCGTCTGTCACCAGGCTGTATCTCATGAACCGTAGACAGTTGAAATTTTCACAGATGATGTATTTCTGTTGCCGCTATAACAACAAATACTAAAAAAAACAGAATAAAATAAATATTTAAGTGTGCTCCCATACAACAGACATATTTTTTTTTGCCGTTTTTATAGAACCCTTCGTGCGCGAATCCGACTCAGGCTTGGCCGGTTTTTTACTTATAGGTGATGGACGCCGTTCGTTGTCACCGTTGTGATATGAATAATTCTGACATGTATCCTTAGCATGAATGGGTATGGGATATGGGTATGTATTGTTTTTTCTATGGGCCCTAGTTGCCTGAAATAAAAGAATAAATAATAATAATAATAAATAATCAGTCCATAATGTTCCCACTGTTGTGACACGGGCATCCCCTCTGTGAGAGGGAGTGGGGCATCATAATCCACCACGCGGGGCCCGTGTGGATTGGTTGATTTGAAACCAGTGGTGATGAAATTAAATACACAGATATGGGATATGTGTAACTAACGTCTTTTTTTTTTAACACACATTTATTAGTTTCACCTGTATGTTTGTTTGTATTTAACTGACTCGTTTGGGCTCGATTTTGCCCCACTAGGTAGAAAAGTAGCTATTTTAGCGGGGTCCTATTTCAGTAGTGGACGGTATTCCGCTGAAATAGGACCATATAACCATCATAATCAGGCAAAATGTATCCTTCGTAGAATTAGAACTACGTTGCGGTTCTAGCAATGAATAAAATACTATAATTATCATGTAGGTAGTTATAATATTTATGACACATATGCGAGGTAACATGTGTTTGTAACATTATAGCCCATAATTATAACCAATGACTACATTATAGCTCTAGTGGTATAATCACCTTCCGCGAATTTTCGTGTAGATACTAGATTACATTAGATCACCATCTGCTTAACCAACTACGTTGGGGTCGGGTACCAGTATGAGCAGATGCAGCTGAATACCAGTATTTTACATGGAGCGACTGCCTATCTGACGTCCACAACACAGTTACTGGGTAATACAAACGACTGTCAAAGATCTACGAATGACAGCCGAGGCGGATGGTTTAACGTGCTTTCCGAGACACGGAGGTGTCTCGATATTTTCTTAAACCTCTATGCCTACTTGTGGACAGCGTTGTGGGTTACTTTATAGCCAAACTAGCGACCCGCCCCGGCTTCGCACGGATGCAATGGAGAAACACTGATAATTTTAGAGCCATTATTTCTCGTAAAAAGTATAGGATAAAAAATGGTTATTGTGGGATATCCCTAAGAGATAGACATATACCATCGCGGACTTTTTTGTAGACCTTTTTAAGGTGTACAATACTGTAGTACATTATTTTGATCTATCTCGACGGGTTCAGCCAGCGTTTACAATGTAAGCGCAAAAAAATGTGTTTATTTACGACATCACATTAGAAACCTCTAAAATTATCAGTGTTTCTCTACTATATTATGCATGTATTATACCTATAAACCTTCCTCCTGAATCACTCTATCTATTAAAAAACGCCGTATCAAAATTCGTTGCGTAGTTTTAAAGATCTAAGCATATATAGGGACAGACAGACAGGGAAGCGACTTTGTTTTATACTACATATATATATATATAGGGGAAGGTTTGGTATATTGGACCATTCGTTAAGTTGGACCACCATCAAATAACATTTTAGCAGTTTATTGATTTTATAATGTGCAATACCAAACGGCAATCAACTAACTTCACTACACATCGGCCATTTTGAATTTATCATAAAACAGCGCGGCTAGTTGGCATTAACGAAAAACGAATTTCATTGTTTTTCATGTAAATTTTGGTGTTCTTTGCTAGTGGTGTAATTAAGGCAAAGGTAAACTGTCTACATTTATATTTTTAATTGAGATTCGTTATTAATTAACAATTAACTGGTGATAAACATTAGCCGGTTTATATAGGTTCTGTTCTTGTCAAATTCGTTCTTTTTATGCAAGTAAACAGTTTGCTTAAATGGACCACACATGGTCGGTTAAAATGGACTGGTAAAATTTGTTAGGAAACTTGCTTAGAAAAAAACTAAACTTGATAAGAAAGGATCAAAAGTGGATTGGATACAATGTGTGCGTTGCCATAACTGGAATCGTGAAACTTGCTCCACTAACCCCGATATTTGTGATGATTGTCTGAATTAGTCTTTTTCAAACTTATTCAGAATTTTGACTGATTTTTTTAAGTCTTTTTAGTCAAAGTTAGATTTTCTATCGTTGTTGTTTGTACGTAGTACGAGAGATATTTTTCTTAAAAGTGTTTTGTTTCGCTTTATAGGTAAGTTTTCTCTAAGTCCAAATTACCAACCGCGTGGTCCAATTAATCCTACCGGTTGGTTAAATTGAAACAAATATCTGATCTCATAAAATGATGATTATCTTAAGTGTTGCTATAATTATGTTGATTTTTATTAATTATATGTGAAGCCAAATAAATATAGTTTCATTTAATACAGCTGTTGTCTGTGCTATTTTCAAAGAAGCATTTCAAAACCGCATTTTTTTAAAAATGGTCCAATATAACAGACTTTCCCCTATATATATATATATATATATATGTAGTGATTGCTATTTTGTTAAACTAGTTGTAAGTCCTTATAATGTAACTGTTTGCTGTTCCTCTCAATAAAAATAAAATAAAATAAAAATATGAGTGTCACTAGACTACATCAGCCGGTCGATTCTGTAAAAATCTCACCGTGAAATCATAAGTGAAGTGAGCTTGAAGTGAGCCACTGACACCACCACCACCGCCACGCCACCACGCCACTGTGGGCCTTGTGAGTGTGTGTGACACTGGTCAATAGTTTTAATCCCTAATGACAGCTCACTCCACGATCACTTCACACAAGTTTTCACCGTGAGATGGTTAGAGAATCGCACGGCAGATATGGTTGGGTATCCTAGTATAATATATACCTGCATTTTCTAGATTTAAAATAAAATGCTAATAAAATCTCCGGGAAGTGCTATTTCATGCGGATATTGAAATGAAAATATTCATGCATTCATGAATACGGTTAGTGCTAAAACAGTTTTTAATTATAAATGAGGGGTTATAAAAGCTGTAAGGGTTCAGGCAGCAACATGAATTGATTGTTCTGTCGAGTAGGAAACGCGGTCACGTGGTCTTTGGCGTTCAATCCATACTAACGTTTTTCTCTCTGCTTTTATTTTCTTTTCTTATTTTTGAAGTGAAAACTTCTTTAGCGGCGTTGTACACTTTTTTTGTAACGGGTAAAAAATGTAAAACTCGCGTCAGGACACGTGACCCTGATCGAAAATTCGTAAGACGGATGGTGAGTAGACAGCCGGCGGCGCGGCGTAGGCGAGGAAGTATCCCCCTCTCTTTCTACGGCGCGGCGAAAATGTATGCCTGCGCCTGTTGTTTAGTTTAGGTGGGGCAGGGTGCTTGCGCGAATGTTCGTGTGTGTTTATGTTACAGAAACAAACTTAACTTAAATGAATGAATTAATTAGAATTGTAGTTAGAATGTATTGATAGACTTGAAGGTACATCTCTCGACAATAAATCTGCAATTTGGGAACTACAGCTGGTGGAACATATGGCACACCTCCGGTGGACGTGAAAAAATTAAAAAATTAATAAAATAATGGTCAAAATTCGTCGAAATTATGGATGGAAGTTGATTTTTCTGAGAGATAAACTTTTTAATGTAGGTAATATAAATTGTCATGTTTGTGCAAGATAGCGCAATAAATAAATATTGTATTCTACGACATAAATGATAGTACTTTTATACTGATAATTAAAGAAATTCGTGCAAAATGATTCCCTAACCATTCCAAAATATAAAAAATGCACAACGTTAATATTTAAGTTTTCACTTCTGCCGGCACTCCCGGAGTGCAACCCGTCGTTTTTTTTTTTTTATATACTTTGCCCCACACTAGGAATTTCTTCTGTATTGTGGGTGCGTTTACAATCATTTAAACTCACATACACAAACAGCCAGACCCGTAACAACTACTTGTAGGTCATACAAATATTTGTTCCGTGCGGGAATCGAACCCGCGACACGCAGCGCAGCAGTCAATCGCTTAACCACTGCGCCAACCGTGCCGTAAATGTTTATATACCTATGTGTATATGTCATTCTAGGGCCCTTACGGCGTTTCCAGTCACATCTGTACAGTCCATAGTTTTGTAAGTATTTTAGTACCAAGCTGGGTGAAGCACGCCGATGCTGGGGAATGCCTACTTGACTGCGTGCAGTCGTATCTACCGCCCCAAGATCGGAGAGTCCCACCTATCAGCCAACGCTCTCAGAATGGTGTTGGGACTGGCGCGAACACGGCGCAGCAAAGATGCGCATCTCTTGCGCATGATGGCTGAAAAACCTTTAGATAGTCGCCTTTCATTCATCCTCTCAACATGACCAAACCATCTAAGCACGCTCATTTCAATTTTTGTCACTACACAGGGTGTCCGAAGCGGGACATCGACGCGCAAACTGTACCTAACCATGGAATCAGTACACCATTGTAGACCCCCTAGCGTAGAATTATTTCATTTGTTATTAAAAAAAAAAAAAATGTTCCATACAAATTTGAACCGCGTAGGTATTGCATTTTTTTTTTATAACCGACGAAATATGTCTACCTACCCTCTCGGGAATCATGAGCTAAATTCATGGTTACAGTTTGTTCGTCAATGTCCCCACCACCCTGTATGTCATACCTTTTCAAGTATGCAAATAACATTATATAAAACTACTTACTAGCTTTTGCCCGTGGCTTCGCTCGCATTAATTTAGAATTTGACAATCAATTCGGGTTGCACTCTGCTTGTTGTTTGGCTGTTGCACGCATGGGCTTAGAACGGAACATTATTCTAGGACGCTCCTATACACAATGTTGTATGTCCTTCTATTTGGCGCTAATACGTACAAATTCTGGACATTGGACACACGCGAACATGCTACATATAGCTGGCCATGAGAAAAACATGGCTTTTCCAAATGCACCCCTGTTACCTGCAATGTTTGCCCTTGTCTATAATATTATAGTTAGGAGGATGAGAAACCGGTCTATCGACGACTCACAAATGTATTTACGGTTAAATTAAAAAAAAAAAAAAACTGAACTACCTACCTACTAATATGCAATCATGATTCGAAAGACACGTGGCGCCATCTATTATCATAATAACGTTATTGTTGTTTTCCTCGGAAACAGCACTTTTTTTCGGGATGAATTGTACTCTATGGTCTTTTCTATACAAAATTTCAGGATGATCGGTTCAGTGGTTTAGGCGTGAAAGGTAACAAACAAACAAACAAGGTTACTAATATTAGTTAGGATATTAAAAATTCCTTGTCGACTTACCGGAATTAATTTTAATTCCGTCCGATATCGTTTCAGAGAAACATGAAAGCGAGTGCTTTTTAACTTTTTTCTTTTACTTCGAATTTACTTACGACATACCGAGACAGATAATGCTCGTAATAATTAAAAGACCATGCTCGACTTATGTGGACTCACTTTTATTAATTGTTTTTCGACGTTTTCGTCCCAGTTTTTACAAAACTAATTTAACTGTAATTGGTTTTACTTGGAATCGTATCACGGACTCATGGACGATGTTTTATTATTAAAAAAAAAAACTGTGTTCATTTGTGAAATAGAGGGATTTATCATTAGAGGGGTCCGTGGCTAAATAGTAACAGCCGCACAGGTCGATCGATCAGGTTAAGCCACGCTTGCCGCAGTTGGTCTGTGGATGGGTGACCATCTTTACATACCGAGACCCCTCCGTGCCTCGGAAAGCACGTTAAGCCGTTGGTCCCGCCTGTCATTCTTGGATCTTTGACAGTCGTCACCGGTAGTCAGAGGCCCGAATGTCTGACAACCAGTCTTACCAAGGGGTATCGTATTACCCAGTAACTTAACAGTAACTTACCAGTAACGAGCTTCCCGAATTGCTGAACAAAATCGGACTGCTGGCTCCTTCTGCTTTTCTGCGCAATCCTTATCTGTTGCATACTCCTAGGGTAGGAACGAATTACAGACGAAATTCGTATTTAATTAGAGCGAGTCATACGTATAATGCGGTCTGCCCTGACGTCGACATCGATATTTTCAGTACCAGCATCTCAAAATTAAAAAGGACTCTTTGTGATTTCTTTTTTGATCAGTTAAACTTATAGAATCTATCGGCTTGCGTGGTCGAGAAAGAGATGGCAGAGATGTGTTTCGGACAGAGTAGATTGTTATCTAGTAAAAAATTCTGTTTGAACCACATTTTTACCTTTTTACATTACTTATGTTTCTACGCAAAATGTCTACCTTATCAAATATATATATTTTTTTTTTGTTGTAACATGCTATCTGTGAAAACTTGTAATTGGCCTTATTTCTGTTACTCTTAATCGTGCAAAAGTTTGTAGCTGTAAGTTTTCCAAAAACTGTAAAATAAAATAAATAAATAAAATAAAACTGGGTTGTGGAGGTCAGATAGGCAGTCGCTACATATAAAATACTTGTATTCAGCTGCATCCGGTTAGACTGGAAGCCGACCCCAACATAATTGGGAAAATGGTAGGCAGATGATGAATGTGTTTATTGGCTCTTGTGTTCTTAGACTCAATACCTAATTGAGTCAAAAGTCAAAGTAAAAAAAATCACACACGTGTTTCAGTTTCTCAATATTACGTTGTATTGTTACAAAATAGTAGATTGTACAACTAGTGCATAAAAGAAGCAATTTTACAACGACATTTAGCTATATAAACCCGAGCCGCAAGCGAGGGTGGATACTAAAAAGTACAAACATAAAGTTTCTTAATCTAGTTAATGGGTGCCGTACTGCTCTTTTAGTTTGCAATTGGGGTGCTTCCCATAGACAAAACGTGCTTAGTAGAATTCTTATCATAAGATCATTAAACTTCTGCCGTGCGATTCTGCAACCATCTCACCGTGAAAACTTGGGTGAAGTGAGCGTGGAGTGAGTCGTCAATAGTGTAAATCCCTAGCATCAGCATGACTCAGAGATCACTCTAAGTTCACTTCACCTTAGTTATCACGGTGAGATTTTTACAGAATCGACCGGCTGGGCTGTGAAGTTTCTACAGATAATTTAATTTGACGTTGTAAGTATAAAAAGAGCCAAAGTGGCCCAATAATAGCGGCCTCGACTTACGAGTTATAGGTCGTAAGTTCGAACACAGACTTTACTTCGTGCTTCACTGCTCTCAAAACGGTAAAGGAAAACATTATGAGGAAACCGGCATGTTCTAGAACCAAAAATTCGAATACATGTGAATGTGCCACCGTGTGGTGGATTACGGCCCACTCCCTCTCACCGAGAGGAGGCCTGTGTCCCAGCAGTGGCAACATTATAGACGGTGCGCAATATTGCCCACCACAAACATTTTTTTTTTTATAATTAACATAGTAATTATGTTTGTGCTGGGCAATATTGCGCACCTAATTGTCATAACAAATCGATTTTTCAAAGAAATAGTTGATAAGATTTCTAAGAACCACTCTTCATTAGTAATTTCTTACGAAATTCGTTGCAGAATAGAGCTCATTAAAACTCTATTGACCAATTCAACAGTGAATTTCCAATGAAAAACCATAATAATATAATACAGGATCAAATTAAATTAGCTAAACACGAATAAATAAAAATAAGAAAGATTTTTTTTTTTAGGGGTCTACGACCGCTGGTTGTATTGTAACTTGAAGTATGAACTGAGAAAATGTGTTTTTTTTTTCGTTTTTAGATATCTACCTATACCAATCAAGTCACGTCGTGCTTTTTTAAACTGATCAAGTCAATACACAAAGAGCGGTCGAAAACCCCACGAAAAAAAAAATCAAATAATTTCTTATTCTTTTATCATGTTTAGCTATCGATTCCCATCACGTCTGTGTAGTTCCGCTAGCTAATTTAATTAGACCCTGTATATTTTGTGAACAATCATTGTTACAGAAGCGAATTTAACAATGATAAGAAGTTTTTATAAAATCCCAGCGAAAACCAGAATTAACACGGATGGAAATAATTTCAATTTCGTACATCAATTCCATACAAGATGAGGCAGTTCGAATTCGCGGTAAAAATTATCATCATCATTTCGAGACCAAACCACGGGAATACCAACCTTAACCCGTGGAGCTAAGGTTGAAAATCAATTGGATTGCAGAAGTTGATGTAATATTTCATAGGAATGAATATTGTACCTATACTACCTACCTATCTGTAATAACGAAGTTGTTCTCACGAGTCATTATAGACTTAGGTAGGCATGTCATGTCAGACTGTCTGTCTGCAAAACGGATGAGGACAAATATCTATTAGATCATTTACAATGTCTACGTGATAACTGCATAGATCAGCGTTTCCCATTTGGGGCATTTTGGGGTCTTTACCTGAATTAAATTTATTTTATTTAGTTTTTATTTTTTTAGGAGAGAATCGCTTTTGAATCTTGCGTTGGTCATCATCATCTGCCCAGCTATTTTCCATTTATGAATTAAGTTGGAGTCGGCTTCCAGTTTAACCAGATGCAGCGAAATGCCAGTATTTTACACGGAGCAACTGCCTATCTGATCTCCAAAACCCAGTTATATACTAGAATATATATATAAACTCGTACATATTTATATACTAGACATGGAACGGGTACACATTTTGGACCCGGTACCATCACGGTCATCTCCGCCTGCTCACTTAAAAAAAAATTCGCTTAAATCCTGTGGCGGCGCCAAGCCACGCCCCCTTAAAGCGTTCGCTTGTTAGGAACCGGCCGCGTCACAGCAAGTCAGCACTGCCAGGTACCCGACAAAACCATAACCCGTCGTATGTCTATTATTATTTATTTATATATATTTTATTTTACACCTCAAAAATACACAACATAAAAAAATACATCAAACACCACAAAATATTCAATGCCTTATCGCTATCTGCGATCTCTTCCAGCCAACCTTGGAATGGACAGTGATTTATTATACAGGGTGTCCCTGGAAGTATGGATCAAATCGAATAGAGGCCTGGGCAATGTCATTTCCAGACTTTTTAATCATGAGAATAATAATAATAAGGACAT